>OX454268.1:9912487-10347045 GCA_949715065.1 Periphyllus acericola
ATTTGTGGCCGAAAAGAAGACGGGAGGACAAGATAATTGGTTTTCAAGAGAGCTTAAGATTATGGAACAAAAGTTGTGATGGGATGGTAGGCGAGATTTTCCGGAACCTACTGACGAAATGAGTTGAGAGAGATGTCTACCGATATTGCCGTAAGTTAAACTAGTTAAAGATGCATATCCTTAATTTAGGACAAAAGTCCATCCAAAGAATTGTGGATGTAGGAGGGCATCTTAGAGAGGCCGTAGATTTAGCAAATTTGTCTTCGAAATAATTCCCAGATTTACTTCTCTTATTTAACATACGAAAAGAAAATTAAAACATTGTAACTTATAAGTTATTACTAGACAAATTTTGAATGCCCAAGATTTAGTGTTAAGGTATTTATATTAGTTTTAACCAAATTAATTTTATTTATATTTGAGGATAGTTTATACATTTTATGATTCATATTATATTTTATAGTTGCCATTGTTTATGAACACTGTAAAAGTAATATCATTAGTTTTATAATTATAGTATTGATTATCGTTCTTAAAAAAATTGAGATGAAAATAATTAATAAGATATTATTATTGGTAATCATACTATTTATTTGTTTTATTGTTATGAAAATGTACTTACATTCAAAATCTTTTAGTTCACAACAATACAACATATGTATAAAAAAAAAGATGCAGCTATTTATTTTTTCAAAAACAATTTGTTCTACAAAACTCTGTACCACAAAAGTGAAATTCAAGTTAACACCCAATGACATTTTATAGTAAACAATTAATATGATTTTGTAATTATACTATATCTAGATACTAGATAAAATAAAAAATTTAGAAGATCAAAATATTTAATGTAATATATCCAATAACCAGAAAAGCAGTGGATAATTTTTATAAATAATTTCCTAATACAGAAATTTAATATAAAATAAAATGTAGTAAAATCAGTAGTACAAAGCATATTTAGACTCATAGATCCAAAAGAAATCAGCGATTGAAATCCACGGAAGTTTAAAAAATAAAACTCTAAAGCTCTTATAAAAATATATGTATAGACAACTTCATTTTTCTGTTGGTAAATTCTAAGTATTCAAAGAGCTATAAGACAATCTATTATATATTAAAGATCTCTAATATTGAACTTATTAATGTAAATAATTACAATTTGACATAAATGATTTATTTTGCACTTTACATTTATTCAACATATTAATTGCGTAAAATTCTTCTCAGGATCTATTAAAAGGAAAGGGTTCACTGGTAGGTTGAAATTTTTACTCATTTCCATGTTATAAAAAAATTAACCAGATTAAATATAACATTCCAAATTTTGTTTCAAATACAATGATAAATATTGTACATGTGTTAAGCAGATCCAATATATGGTGAAGTGGGTGTTTACAGTATGTATAATTAAAACATGATGGTTAAGGTTATAGATTTTATTTTAAACTTTTATCATTCACAAATCATATCACAAAAATACTAACCAAAAAAGAGGTTGAAGTTATATATAATAGATATCCCAAGATAACAATAAAACAATAAATACGAATAGAACCAATGACTATTTTAAATTCAGTTTATTTGATGATAGTATTAAGATTCATAATTTAGTAGCTTTAGATTTGGTAATTCACTTGCATCCAATCATTCGGTGATATAATACATTTAATGTTCCAGAAAGTCGTTACAAAAATGACATCTTTGACACATAATATCAAATAATAGTATTGTTATAAAAGTTTTAAGTTATACCTTATAACCAGGGCTCGTAAGTTCATGTCCTAAAAAATGCATAAATAAGCATGCATTTATGCACTCAAAATTGGTAAAATATGCATTGAAATATGCCTTAAAAAGTTAAATATTATGCAATTATATGCACTAAATATCTTTTATTATGCACTTAAAAAATGCTATTGTTAAATGTACAAGTATCAAGAAGATAAGACAATTTCTATTTTTAATTTGATGTATATTTTCCATTTGGATTTTTGATAGATTCTAATAGAATGTTACTAATTATATCTGTAATCGTGATATGTACGTAGTAGGTACCCAAAACACTGATAAACCGAATGAAGTAATTACTATAATAACTTATATTATAAACTATATATAGCTATTTAATTTTAATCATTTTATGTTGCGACCGAATTTCCAAACATTATAAATAATATTATAATGGAAAATTTTAAACTATCACGTTTTTTTTAACGTTGAATCTTTCGTAGTATTTCCATAAAAAAATGCATAATGATATAATAATATAAATAGGGATATCAAAATCATGGATAATATGCGCGATAAAATAGTAAAATGCATAAATATGCCAAATAGGCAAAAAACCACTAAATATGCAAAAACATGCAAAACAAGATTCCACATATTTAACCGTTACCTTGAAATGGATTTCTATATCATCTAGCATTAAATACAAATGAGCAAAATTGACATGCAAATGCATGAACTTACGAGCCCTGCTTATAAAAGTAAGCCTAAGAAAAAGTATTTCAATGCTATAAAAATATAGAAATTAAAAAAATTAATACAATCAGCATCTAAACAAATTGTTTCTAAGGAACAACTAGTTTTTATTTTTATAAAAACAACTTGTTTCTTATATGCATAGGGTATATATTATATAGTATATAAGGAAATAGTTTGTTGTAGCATGTTACAAACGATAAAAAAATAACAAATGCATATTTTACTTTTTCAAAGTGCACTAAGTGTCCCGTAGTCACACAAAAATATTCACTGATTCTTATATAGTGTCTAATTCGATTTTATAACGAAAATATTTATTTATTTGATTATTTATTTCAGTCGAATTTAATGATTACTACACTGAATTTCTCAATCTTATAGAAACTAATAGTGGTTTGTATCTCTTAAATTTTAATATAAGAAACATATAAAAATCCGTTTGTTAATCCAATCTTAAGAACTTATAAGTTATAACAATGTTATCTATAGAGTCTATAATATTAGAAAGTATATTCTACAGCCTGTTTCTCTTCATTTTTCCAAACTCTTGAACTACCTTCTTCATTTACTATGCAGTTATTAATGGCAATAAGTCATTACTCATTACTTATACACATTCACACAACTTAAATACGTCTTACACTGAATATTATTTACAAATAAAAAGTCAGTCATTTCAATACAAAAAAGCAAGAATATTGAAGGAAAACGTTCATAGATATTAAAATCTTATAAAATACAAGGCTCTGGGAAGATCAATAATATAACGATATGCTTGGTGTTTTGTAAACAACAAATATTTTGTCTAACTCTATGATAACTATTATTATTGCATTAATTTTTAAACTTCAATATTTAAATATACAAATGCACATTATTATGAATTATTTCTTATTTATTAAGGTTATATTTACCTATTTAATCAATAACACATTTAGGAATGACAACCTATGTCAAACTCAAAGCACAATGAATGTTAACTTTTACCCAAATCAAATGTTATACATAAAAATATAAAATTCTTAATAATATTGTAGACCACCCTGAAATCTTAGGTAAAATTAACTTTAATGTCCCCTCTCACTTCTTTAGAACATTTTCTACTTTTTTAATCAATCACCGTCAAAATTACAGTTAGAATGCCCCAATCATGTTATCTCCATGTTATTCTATTAATATTTTTGATTTTAATAATTTACCTTTCTTAAAAAAAATTGTATTTTCACCAAATCAATTAACTCATAAATTCTGATTCTTTGTTATTATTTAAATATATTATATACGTATATCTGTATTTTTTTTTAAAATTAATGTGTAATATTATTGTCGTATAATACCTTGTCATTTTCAATTGATATTAATTTAAATTTTTTTTTTCTGTCATTTATTTTTTTGTTGTACAATCTGTGAAATTTATTTTTACAATAAGTACAAGTGATAATAATAGTTAACAATATTTACAATAAGTATTTAATAAGACAGTAGTCATGATCGAAGAAGCCAACCAGTGTCGGGACTTCGGGGGGAGATTTGGCGATAGTTAGTCAGCCAATAGGTCTCGGCACCACATTCTTTTTAGGTGCCTGATGGGGTCTCCGGGGATGGTGAGGATAGAGAGTTCAGCTATTAGTGGATTTCTGTGATTGAATGTACTGGAATGGAAACGTTTATAGAATAATTTGGCAGTGTTTATAACTGTTTGGATGGATAGGTCTTTGTGTAGTGTGTCATTGGAGACATAATATGGAGCTTTTTTTATTTGCCGGAGGCATTTTGATTGAAACGTTTGTATTTTTTTTATATTAGAAGGCTTGGCAGCTCCCCAGAGTTGTAGGCCATAGGTCCATATAGGTTTTAGGAGTAATTTGTAAATCAGTAGTTTATTTTTTAGATTTAAGTGATTTGATGTAAGAAGGTAGTGTAGTTGACGTGATCGATTATTTAGGGTGAGGCGCTTGAGGTTGGTGTGGGTTGCCCAGGTTAGCCGGCGATCTAGGTGCAGACCCAGATATCGGACGTTTGGAGCAGTTGGTAGGGGGACGTCATTGAGGTATATGTGGGGACAGTCTGTTCGTTTGAGTGTGAATGTACACTGTATAGATTTTGTTTCGTTAATTTTGATACTCCATTCTTTATACCAGATGGAGAGCAAGTTAAGATGGTTTTGGACAAGGTTGGAGGCCGTCACAGGGTCAGAGTGAACTGCGAAGTCGCCGGTGATGGTGTGGGGAGAGGTAGGTTGGTCAGAGGTGAAAAGATTAAATAAGAGAGGTGCCGCCACAGCTCCTTGGGGTACTCCGGCACTGATTGAAGATATTTCAGACATGGAAGATCCTGAACTAACAGAGAAGTGTCTATTTTCTAGATAGGTTTTGAATAATAAATAATAGTAAGGAGGGAGGATAGATTTTAATTTGAAGAGGAGGCCTTTGTGCCATACCCTATCAAATGCCTGTGCTACATCGAGGAAGACCCCGGTGCAGACAAGTTTTTTTCTAGAGTATAGGATATTTTGTCAACTAGACGATGGACTTGGTGAATAGTCGAATGGTTGTGACGAATACCAAATTGTGTGTAAGGGAGGTTAACTTCGATGGTGGGCAGAATACGTTTTTTATTTTTGAAAAATAGGGGAGAAGACTAATAGGCCTGTATGATGCTGGAGAGTCAGGGGGTTTTCTAGGTTTAGGAATCATTATGAAAATTGAGAATTTCCATAGTATTGGAAGTATGATAACCTAAGCATTATATATATGTGTCAAGAGTAGTAGTGATTTTTTTGGCAATTGTTGTGCTACTTTTGCAGTTATTAAATCATAACCTGGGGGTTTTTCGCCGAGTAGATTTTCGAATCAGATGTTCAACTTCACTTGGTCGAATGTGTTTTGGTGGTAGGGTCATAGGTAGAGGGGATGACAAGAAGTGGTCTACTTTTTCAGTTTGATTTGGGCATAGGATATTGATGTGTGGTTGGAAGGTAGAACTTAGATGTTGGCAATATAAGTTGACTTTTTCCTGGTCACTGATGGCTCAAGTTCCGTCGTTTTTTTTAAGAGGAGGTACAGGGGGTTGAGATCGAAGAATTTTCTTCGTGGTTTGCCAGAGTGAATTATCATTGGCTGTTAAGGAGAGGAGATGATTAGCAAAATTTTCTGATTTAATTGTAGCTAAAAGCCTTTTGAGTTTGTTTGTTAGGTTATTGAATTTTTGTTTGTCGGATGGGTATTTAGTTCTTTGCCACGTATTTCGGGCTCTTCGTTTTTCGGAAATAAGAATTCTGACGTGTAGTGGGAGATTTTTATTGTGATTTTTTGGTGGGATTGGGGTGGAGCATGACCAGGCAGTTTCTTGAATAAATTTGGTTAAGAGATATACAGCTTCATCTATATTATCTGGAGATTTTAAGCTAACTTTTAAATTGGTTTGATTTTCAAGTGTTGATCTAAACTTAACCCAGTCCATTCGACCTTGGGTAAGACTGGGTTTTTTCGGTTTGTCTAGAGGAGTAATATCAATAGTTAGTAGGGCAGAAGAGTGATCAAAGCAGATATCGTTTAGGTTAGTTGCCAAGGTGTGTAAGCTGTTTGGGATTTTAGAAATGAATAAGTCAAGAATGTCAAGTCTTTTCCTAGGGGAGGTAGGTCAATAGGTTGGAGAAGTTGGTGCATGAATTTTATAATTTTTGGTTTGGGATAGTTGTTTGATGACATTTCCTCGGGGGTTGTTCACTCGGCAGCCCCAGTGTGTGTTTTTTGCGTTTAAGTCACCACCAATGATAAATTTCTGCCCTAATAATTTAAATTTTACTATTATATTTATAACTGTACTCTTGCTACATGGGGCGTGATTTAATTAAATAAATATATAGCAAAGACCGGGGACAAGAGTAACATGGGTCCAAGGCCGGCGTTATGTAATATTTTTGAGTGGTCGTGGTCAATAAAATTGACGACTACAATATTCATGAATAATTATATTTTTTTTATATTGTTTTAATAGTCATCCAAAAACAAAAATTATTGCTTAAATAAAAATAAGTACAATAAAGTATTAAATATTACAAATGAAAAATTACAACAAACCATATAATATAAAACATAAACAGAATGAATATACCAAAAAAGAGAAATTCTAATAAATATCACACAGAGATTCTTCTTTCTTTTAACGAAGCCCATATTTTAATCATACATTTTGTTAGATCAATATTATCTAAAATGTCTTTCTCAGAATCAAGTATAATCAAATCATTTAATCTCGAACTGCTCATAGTTGTTCTCAAATGATTTTTGATTAATTTCAATTTACTGAAACATCGTTCATTCGAAGTTATGGTGACCACCGACCGGTGATATTAATTCCAAATGGCAAAGTGCATTAGCCATAGGAATTATGGTCCTTAATTTATTAGTTACATCCATAACATTCACTAATGATTTAACATTTTCAGTTTGAAACCTTAATATATTTAGCTCACATAATGCTCTATTGAAATCTGTTAGATTAGACATGTCACTGTTTTTTGGAACTAAAGCAAATGCTTTTTCTACATCTTCTACTATTATATTTGAACTTATATGTACTGATAATTATTTAAAAAGTGGTTGAATACAAACCAGACAGGATTTAAAATTTCTAGATGACAAATTTATTAGTGTGTCCAAAACTTGAAGAAATTATTATCTATAAAAGTCATCATAAGTTAAGTGTACATGTCATTGTGGATTTGGATACATTTTTTTTGGTTTTAATCTTATTTTATGATAATTATTAAAATCTCTATCGGAATCGTATAAAAACCCCACACAGAGGTACCAGAATTTTTTATTGTTTTATGATAATGTTAGACAGTATTTAAAACCAAAGAAAAACAATAAGAATGCATGTTACTATTACATTTTTGAATAATTCAATTTTGCTAGAGTTGAAAGTTTATTTATTTATCATTATATTAAAATACCAATTAGACTATTTGATTGTTAAAGTGTAATGTAAAATAAGATTTAGTAGGTACTAGGTACACAATAGTAATTTATTCAATGTTTTACGATTATTTAACATAAAGATATTTCAAACGAGTATTTTACCTAAAAAGAAAATATTGACACACCTTGTTACTATTATATAAGTATAAGGAGTGATTTGTTTAATCTATTATTCAATTTTATTCAGTTTTGTATTTAATCATAATATAATACTTTAAAATATTGCATTTAAAACAAAAATAAATGAGTCCGTGTGTTATTATTACAGTTATAAGTAAAATCTATAAATTTGGATTAGTAAAAATAATATTGTCTGTTTTATTAATAGGAAATGAAATTAAGTGATGTGTCACAATTGACCCAGAGTCGGGGTCAGTTGTAACAATTTTTTTTTAAACTATAAAAAAAGATAGATAAAATGACTTTTTAAAAAGTATTTTAGTATAATGTAATAGGTATTATGTTCCTCTATCAAACTTTGGTGGTCAAAATAAAAAATAAATAAAAAATCTGTTTCAAAACATGGAATTTAGTGCAATATGTCACTTTTTGTCCCCGGTCTCCCCTACAAATATATTGGGTATCTCATAAAGCCAAAACTCTTTCATCATGTTATAAATTTTCTTATCTTCAAAAAAAATTCCTGGAAAATTAACTTAAGTAACTTAATATTTATTTATTGTAGCCTGTAGGTAGTAAATAACTATAATATAGATTGTGTGTTTTATGATTAATAAAAAAAAAACAATATTTTTATAAGATTTATTTTGAGGTTGACCTATTTTAAAATTAATAGACTGAGAATAGTACTTAATGCTATTTTTGTTTGGGCTTAATCCAAAAATTCTAAGACTAAATAGCTGTTATTAAGACTGTTTTACTACTATTGTTCTAGAAATTAAAATTTAACATAATTTCTTTATATATTTTAAATACTCTAGAGTATTGTAAATACTCTTAAGACTTGTATAATCATTTTAAACCTTTCGTGTATTGATTTAGAAATATTTCCTTTTTTTTGGTGTTAAGTCGTTAAGACTATATAACTTTGACTGAAATTATATCCAACCTATTTCTTCTAGATTTAAAGGACGCGAATGGGAACAAAACTAATGAATTCAACTTTATAAATATTAAATTATATAACACAGGTGTTGTAAAATATTCTTTGACTGTAAATATTTTGTAATTTTATAAATCGCTATGATTAAAGGATATTGTATACAACGGTTTGCTGTATTTGTCATATTTTCACAAATATATCATAGAAATTTACTAGTTTGATTTGCCAAATCTAAAAATTTATCAAGGCACTCGATAAATGTTATTATTAAAAAACTGTTTAGTTGAGTACTTTTCACATCTTAGATCTTAACATTCTTGAAAGCAAAAATTTCCTGAGCATTTAAACTCAATAAACACGAGATAAATGTGTATTCAATATCCTTACACATTTATAATATACCTAATATTTTACTGAAATTAAAAACATAGACATTTGTTCAGATAATGATTGAACAGTCAATTTATTATTTAATACTAAGTAGCCTAAATTGTAATTCGAAAAGAGTGCGCCACGCCCCCAACCGTTAACTGGTTATCAACTGTAAATTTACGAGTTTTATTAATTTATTTAAAAAAAAATTGTTTATCAATCTTATCAAGAATACAAAACCCATTAGATAATCTTGGATCTATAATAGTGCGCGAGTCGAAAAATTAGGTAGCCTAAAGCTCAGCGATCTTATAATGTTTGACATGTTTTTCGTCTTTTCATTTCATTATTCCATCATAAGTTCAGGTATTCAGGTGAAATTCAAAGACTTAAAAACTACTGTTGTACAGGGGCGTAGCCAAGGGGGTGGGTAAGGGGCCTAATTTTTTATTTTTGTGCGAATTAGCCACCTCTATACAAAATGACTGGCTACGCCACTGTTATTGTGTAATTTAATTATAAAAAAAAATGTAAGTTGAAAAAATTTAATAGGATCTTTTTTGACTAAGTAATCCATATTATAGAATAATATTAAACCTATTCACTTTTTTTACCAAAAAAAAAAATTGAATATTTATAATATTACAATTTATTTCACTTTAAAATGTTTTTATAAACACTTCTAAATGACTGGCAATTTTTTTTAGTGATTCCTGCTATCCCGGAGCCTCAAATTGATCTAATACATTTCTACTGTCACCATTTAAGTAATACAACCTAACCTCGTATATAAAATAAAATTGAACTTTGGTCTTATAACTCATGTCATGGCTTTTGATAAATTTATAGTTTGTGATAGAGAAATATTGTTAAAAAATTCAATCACATCGGATTAATTATCAATCTGTGATTTAATCATTTTCAAATAATTATTTAATTTTTAACAGAGGACATGAAGGAGTTTGGCTATAACGGTAAGTTGGTTACCCTTTGTACAAATTAATCTATAAATCTTAAAAAATTAGGTAAGAAAATATAATATAAGTAAACTTCTTGTTTAACTTATTTTTCTTACATGAAAGGTAATTTTATACTAAATTACAAGGAAAAGAAATATAACTGAACTTGGAAAATGTATATAAAATATAAAAAATAAAATTAAAAGTGCATTATTATTAACTGATTTGATATATTAAATCTATATTATTATTAGAAACTTTGAATTATTTTAAATAAATTATTTATATGTTTAAAAGAACTTTTTTTAACTATGAAATATAAATTGTTTTTCAGGAATATTATCGCATGATATAGAATATATCTCAAGTAAGTTCAATAACCTGCTAATTTTAATTAATATTTCTTTTCATATATTTTTTTAGTCCACCTTTTTATTCTGAATAAATATTATATTCATAATCTTGAAATCTGTATTAATTACTAAGGGAAAACTGTTTACTATAATTGTTTATAATACAACATGTTTTGCTATAATGCTATGTTAGTTTTTCGGTTCAATTAAATTACATTTTGGCCTTCGTGAACAGGAATTAATATTTTATACAAAAATAATTCAAATATTTCGAAATTGGTAGAAGGTTATCAATATATTATATTTATAGATATGATGAAAATATATTTCAATGTTTTCATACACCACCCCTATAGAAATTAAAATGCCTTCACTATTTTTTATAATTTCAAAAAGTATGAAAGCCCTACTAATTTTAACATTTTTTAAATTTGAATAATTAATTTTGTGGTTTGTCTTAGTATATTAACTAACATCTAAACATTTGAATTTTTCGAGTCAGTTATGTTAATGAGGACATTATTATAAATATTTTTTATATTTTATGTATGTACATAATTTTTATTAAGTATTATTTTGCGATGTTGAAAAATAGGTTTTTTTGCATAACAATGCTTGAAATTATAGTTAAATAAACATACATGTTAATGAACACTTCAAATTTTAAAAGAACTAATAATATCGGCGGTTCCATAGAACATTATTATACAGATTTCATGCGAATATATAACATATTTTATAAGACTGTACATATACTTATTAAAATATAGAGAAAACAAAGTTATACTAGACCCATTACGTAAACTTCGTCCAAGAGAACAACTAGGTTAATATTTAAATTTACGGACAAACACCATATAAGCTTGTAAAATATATAATTTAGATTTTGTCAAGAACTGTTTTTAAAACATATTAAAAACTTGTTAACATACAGTTGGCATTTATATATATATATTTATATGCCGAAGGAATATATTTAAAATAAGCATTTTACTAAATGCCTATGCAAATTATCAAAGAATTTAATTTGTATGCAATTTTTTTAAATACCTAAATCAAGTTTTTTTTCAACCCGAAGGTTGGATTACAGCTCCAATTCTCCATTCTAACCGATTATTACTCTCCTTTTCTTTAAGTTCCTTAAAGTTTTGACTTTTGCATCACATTTAACTTATCCTATATAAAAGTTCTGGTTACGTCCTGCAGTTTTCTTTTCTTCTATATACCCTCTAATATTAAATTATGCAATTCTTCTGGGTCTTTCAGGGAATGTCCAACCATTTTCCTGCGTGTTCCTCTAATCGCATCTACTAGTGTACGTTTTTCTCCTACTGTCCTAAGTACTTCTTCATTCGTTTTCCACTATTTCCAGCTTATCTTTTCCATACGCCTCCAACACCACATCTCGAAGTTACTTACATTACCCAAGTTTTACATCCATATGTTGCAACACTCCATACATATGTTTTTATAATTCTCTTCATGATATTGAAATCTATCTTTTTTGAAGTGAGCATCATATAATTTTTACTAAAGGCAGTTTTTGCTAATGCTATGCGAGTTTTTAACTCACATTCTTCATATTCTTTCCATTAGATGTGACTATTTCTTCTTCTTGTTCCAGGGTTTGACTACCTATTTATACATCAGCTTTTAACTTCGGGTCTGTGGCGCAGACTATGATCTTCGTTTTTGTATTATTTATTTTCATTTCTGATGTTCTGAGCATTTCATGAATTTCTGCAACTGCATGCTGTAAGTCACCATCACTCTCTGCTATTACCACAATATCATCGTCAAATCGTAACATTGAAACGATTTTTCAAATAATTTCGATTCCACTAATTAGTTTTGTTAACTTTATATATATGTATATATTTATAATTTTTCGATATACTAGTTAAAAAGTGGTTGTGATAACGTACACCCTTATCGGACTCCTTTTTTTATTTGAGCGTTATTTGTGATTGACAATATTAGGCTTTTAAAAAAAGGATACATTTTTGTATTATATTTAACTAGAACTTATTAATTATTTATTTATATTTTGTATAAAAATCTTGTAAACCTAGTATACTGATATGTAAAATACGTATAATATATGAAATATTTATAATTCCATGTCCTTATATTGTTGTGGAACGTAAATTATAAATTTGTCTTAGTACTACATAATAAATAATTAGTGATTATAAATATGAGTACTAGAATAAAAAATTAAATTTAAATAAAAAGTATTGTTTTCAAAAACAAAAACCTACCTGTTTTGACGTTATATTATAACATTTAATTAATTTTTTATATTTGTGCAGTTATATTTAATTAGTAATAAATTAATAAATAATTTGTATATATATTTATTATTTATATTTCAAAACAATTTTACATGTATCTTCTCTGTAATTTAATTTACTTGAATTATGTGATTAATAAAATGTCTATGTATATAACTAAATGTCAAAACGAATAATTAAATAACATGAAAATTAATTTGTTTGACTATCTGCCTAGACAATTGTTAAAATGGCTGTTTTGACTATATGCTTACGATCTATTTAATATGAATATAATATATGAATATAGAATATACAAGTAGGTGTGCTGAAATTTATAAATAAATAATATTTTATTACAGATTTCCATGGACTAGATGGTAAAAAATTAATTTTTTTCATAATTCAATTAAGGTATTTTAGTAAGCGAGGCCGATATTATATGTTATTCAATGATTATAGCTCCAAGTACACCAGTTATGTATAAATTTCGCCATAGCCCATATTCTATTCTATATGTAAAATTAATTTTTTTTATATAATCATAATTACCGGTTTTGTCCGTTTTTGTGTATGTAGTTTAAAATTTTTATTTTCAATCATAAACTAGTAATCAATTTGTGTTGACATTTTGATTCACACATCCACATCTTTTTCCCTGTTCGTTTTTTTCTTCTACATTTTGATTTTAAAGTTTAGTCATTCACATTTAAACTAAAACCTTTTAATTAACAACTTGGATACTACTGTATCAGATTTTTGTTTATAAATGTAAGGTTAAGTAGTAAAAAAAAGTTCTGAAAATCGAATACAGTTTGTATATAAATACAAATTATAGAAAAAAATATTTTGACTGTCATTGATCACTTATGTGCGACCCAGCCCTAATTTTAGACTGAATTGTGTGTCAGGGTCGTTAACGGAGTAACAGAGCTAGTAGACATGATATTACTGGTTTATTTTCTATATATTATACATGTAAAGATTTTATGTGTTTTTTTCAATTACAAATTTTTGAATTTCGAACAAATATAATCAAATTGATTGATTAGTTGTCATTTAAAATGAATCAATTACATAAAGACCTTCAAATATTTAGGAGCCGAAAATTTTTAAATTCTAATATTGGACAAAAAAAATATATATATTCTAGTGAAGTGGATATTAAGTAAATAGAAATGCTGCTGAAGTAAAAAAAAAAATAATGATATCAATTTTTTGGTTGCAAATAAAAATGTTTGTACACATTTTGACGAAAAAACTTTCATACATAACTGATAATACGGTTGCAAGATTTATACGAAATACTCTTTCCCATCACTAGTTATACTATCGAAATTTCAAAAGATTTTAGCGCTAAGTATAAACAGTAATATAATTCCTTTACAAATATTATTTGTCTGTAGCATTTTCAACTCAAGTAAAAGGTTATATAAGGTTTCTTGAAAATTTCAAACCTGGTAAGTATCATGAATCACCTAATGTGATTTAATACTTAGTTTATTATTTAATATTCTACCTATGGTTGAACTGTATTATTTCTCGATCTTCTCCGGTCCTATTCTAATATTCTACGAGTATTTAAGAATATTAAACATTATAGCAACAATTGCTAAACACATTGATTTTTCAGGTATTCGAACCGTGAGAAATGCTTTAAGTGAATATGTTGCATATATTCTGGCAGAACAAAACAGATTTTATTTTTAACTGTCTTACATTATAGCAATAAAAAATAATTATTTTAAACTTATTTGTTTATTATTCATCTTTTTCTTTTTAAAATATTTATCTAATGTTTTGAATTCCGAAAGTAATAATGTAAAACGTTTCACGAATTCAATTTTTATGTTATAAAATAAATATAATTGAACTAATTGACAATAAATATTTGAATGTTTATAATTGTATGATCTAATTCAATCTTAATGAAATAAAAAACGTGTTTTCTTCTCAGTGTTTGTACTGTCTTTATCGTACCAATATATTGTGAGTGCGCTTTCTGTGTCTTCCCCGCCAATAAATTAAAATTGTAAAAATGTATGTGGCTCGTTTAGCAAGGAGCCCAATTTTAGATACACTTGACCATTGATTTTAAATTGTGAGTTGAACCGTCAACTATTTGGTGCATTATTGTTGACTATTTGTGTTGCTCCATACGATGAAAAATAATTTTTAAATTCTAATTGGACAAAAAAAATAATATATTGTAGAGAAGGGGATATTAAGTAAAATATAAATGCTGAAAAAAAAAAATGATAAAAAGTTTTTCATGTAAAGAAAAAAGTTTGTACAAATTTTGACGAAAAAACTTTCATACATGACTATAAATATGGTTGCAGGAATAATAAGAAAAACTCATTGAAATCACAAATTATAGTATCGAAATTTCATAACGTTTTAGTACCAAGTATAAACAATTATATTACTTTATAAATATTATTTGTCTGTAGCATTCTCAACTAATGTAAAAGATTACATGAAGTTTCTTGAAATTCTTAAGTCCGGTAAGTATCATGAACCAAAAAATGTTATAATTTAATACTTAACAGTTATAATTTATAAGTATTTCATACTTTAATACTTATAACCCAGAGTTAAAATGTATTATCCCTCGATTCTGTCCGGTCCGATTCTAATATTCTATTTATGAAATGTTCTGAGCAATATAATAGCCCAATTGCTAAAAAGATATTGATTTTTCAGGTATTCCATTTAAAAGAAATGCTTTAAATGAATATTTTGCATATAATCTGGTAAAACAAAACAGATTTACATTATAGCAACAATAAATAATTACTTAAAATGTTATTGTTTATGATTCATCATGTTTATTTTTAGAATATTTATCTAATGTAATTAATTCATAATATTAAAATGTAAATTGTTTCACAAATTAAATTTTAATGTTCTAATAAAATTAACTAATTGAAAATATTTGAGTTTTTATAATTGTATGATCTAATTACATCACAATGAAATAAAAAACGTGTTTTTATAAGTACAGTCTTTTTCGTATCAATAAAGCTCCATCACATATGATACGCATACCCAACATAGTGTTCGATAAAACATCGTCAAGATTACCGAATTAACCATATATTGAAACCAGTTGGTATATTCGACGATAACTAAACGTAACTTGTTAATTGAATTTTCAACAACCTACATTCAGTGCCGTAAAACCCAAGTGAATATACATTTTGGGGTGCCCATCATGTGGCAAACCCTAAGAATATTGTACGGTCAATGTGATTTGTATCTAAAATAAACTTCAGTCTGTTGACTTGCACTTACATAATGCCTCACTGCCTTAGATCGGTTAGATCAAAAACCTGCATTGTATAAAATGAATGAAAGGTTTTGTGATTTATTTTTTGGAGGAAATTTATGGTGGTAGAGGATTTACAATCAGTAAGTTAACGAAGACAATTTCAAATTAAATTTTCTAGGTTACTTTATTGTTGTGTGGGTATTTCGTAGTAGGTATACATGATAAGTATTCAGATATGCCAGAAGAGCTTTAAAACAGATAAAAATATGAATGAATAACAATGTATCGTGATCATAATAGTAGTAGCCTTGTGCTTCAGATATTAAGAAAATTAATAACTACCTATAAAAGATCTATCACTATTTATAAAATACTAATAATTATTTTTCTGACGTATCTACAGCTACAACGAGATTCGTATAACTACACCAGTCATATCTGCATCTCAAGACAGGTTATTCTAAAAATCTAATCATCAAACAAAAACTTCCCTTCGCATTAATGTCTCTGAACAAATTATCAACTTAGGCATAATAAATATTGAAAGACTTTGTACAGCTTATGTTGAAACAAGAGTGCGATAATGAGCATGCATGGGCGTCGACCTGTCATTATCTGATTCCCGTTTTTCCGTCAAAATAATATCGGTTATGTGAATTTGAATCATGTCAATAACTGCCGCATTTATTATACAATTATGTTCACTTTGTGTATTTTTTTATTGTTGTTGTACGTCAGTCGCGACAATCGCACGGTCGTCCCCTTTTGTCGTTCGTTGGTCGCTAGTCAAGCACCATCGATATCGTTTCCCTTTGTTTTAGTGTTCACCATAGCGGGAACCAATCTTTCTTCTTTTCTTTTTTTTTGTATATACATTTTATTAGTATTTTTTTATTTTTATAGTATTATCGTGTTTTTTATCGCCATTGAGGCAGTTGTGTAAATTTATTCAATCGTGTGATTTTTTGTCAATTAAGTAAACAAATAAAAACCATTATTACCAGCAAACCTCAATTGAGTTTTATCGTCAACCATGTGTGTGTGTGATTTATTCTTTGTGTGTATTAAAATAATTCGTCCTCCGGTCTGACTTGATCAAAATCGTGTCGACCGTTCCGAGTGTCCTAACGTGATTATTTCATCAAATGCACGAGATCGGAATTGGTGCCATCCTCATTGCGTAAGACCGCCAGCACTCGCAGTGGTGTGTGGGAGGCCTCCCAGGACTCCAAGTTCCTGAGACAGCAATAATTTATAAGTGTGGCCTAATTGTTTAGTTTAAATATTACCCCCCCCCCCTCCCCTTCGCTAGTTAAACTCTACTTCCTGTACTCCCGTGTAACCAATTTGTATCACTTTCCTTCTTGGTCGTCGCGGCGTCGCACGGACAGTCTACTCAACATTAGGTTGCCTAACACAGTTATGCACGGGGTGTAGTTTTAGTTGCTACGAATCGCATGCGAAAAAAATTGACTACCAACACGAAGTCGGGCGCACCTCTCCAAAAATCGTCAAGAGGTTTGATAGTCTCAGCCATTATTGTGACTGGTCCCTCAACCATCGCCCAAACAGCTAAAACAGTGTACATAAAACATATTTTTAAACATTATATTCAAATTATATTTATATCTAAGTTATTTTCTTATAATTTCTTTCAGTTAAGTCCTCTGATTATACGAGTATATGCTGTCTATTCATCAATATAATACTGTAAAACTACGTTCCTATTGCCATATACCGATTTTAAAATGGTTTAATTCCTCAATCCATACTTGAGTAGCAATAGACTATAATTTATCGGTTACAGGTTTGATAAGTTTAATAAATAAGGTATCGTCACGACTCAAAAGTGAAAAAAATAAATTCCATGAACAAATACTGCTCTATATTAGAATATATTACTCAAATAATTATATATATTTATATATAAGCAAATTAGGCTTCCGTTTATGTCCACAAGAATTCGAAAAGTAGTGGATGGGTTGACTTTAAATTTTTATTCGACTTTGTATAGCATTTTTATGTACTTTATTTTCAAAGCTCTCACCTAAACGGAAAATTCCTGGCATTTATCGAGGTTTAAAAAAACAATGATATCTGTCATGAGCCTCGAATATTTACTTGCCGAAAAACAATGAATTATGTGTATTATTACATACCTTCCTTATAATTTAACCAAAACAAATATGTAACACATTCTCGTTTCATATTGATTTTCCAATAACGTTTATATTGTATATTTTGTTCATCACAATTATAAAAAAAAATGTATTGTATATAATTTTGAAGTTTATTGATACGTCATTTTTTCATGAATAATAATTGGTTTTATAACATTCTCACAAATAAATTGCTGTATTAATCAAAAATGATTTTGTATTTATTGTGCTATTAACGTGCATATTTGACAATTTCAAATTGATATAAATTCGGTCTTTAGTAATAAGGAATGAGTAATTCGATTTCGTTCTCGGTTTCGAATACAGTTTCGGTCATTACCAGCTTTTACCGGTTTCAAGCTCTGAGTTCATTTACATAAATATATGTATATGTCACGATAAATTATTGAAAATTTAGAAAAATTCTCTGACTTTACAAAAATAGTCAACTCCGAATTGTTTATACAATTTATCGAGGAGATGATGTCATTGTCTACGATTGTTCAAATCGAGAGCATAATAATTTACTTAAAAGTGAAATCATAACTATAATAATTTATGATTTATTTTTTTCTGAAATTGTCTAAATAATTATTACAACATATACCATTTTATAAATGAAAACAAATTATAGTAGAGTGAATAATATGTACCCAATATTGTTTCAGGAATTTTGATAAATTTTAATTTTAAAAATTTAAACGAATGTAGCCTATAATTTTTAATCTTTAATTATAAGTATAATTATTTGGATATTAATGTATTTCAATAAATAGATTGATTATATTAATGCTGGAAAGTCATAAGTATATAATTAAATAAGTACAAAATGTAACAATTTGCAATTATAAAAATCAATATTTTTTATTGAAAGCTATAAAAATCAAGTATTTATAGTAATATTAGTATAAGTACAATTATTCAATTATTTGTTCAATAATTATACAGAATATCTCTTAAGGATTTACTTAGACGACCTAATATACTCGTAAATACAGATTTTTATAAAAGCGATTTTTGGCGTACTGTAATAATCGCATTATTATATTTCAATAGACCTCATAAATCAAATAAGACCTGCAAGACTAGCTTAAAAAAAGCAGAAGTGCGTGGCGTACGGTTATGAAACAACGGTCGACCGTGATATGCTGATTAGTGATTACCGATTGTACTGTGTATAGTGTGTACTATAACTAGTTTCAAATGAATCAGAACAATAATATTTATCTATTTTAATCTTCCGTCCTTGTGACTCAACCGGCCCATATTCTCCTACTTTTGTATTTAGTTTCGTATGGTTAATGAATTATGACTTACGGAACCAAAACAATAATTTAACTTTAGTTTGATATGATTAATTCTATGTTATTTTAAAAATATTTAAGAGTTCCCTTTTTTTAAATTTTATTTGTAATATTTGAAGATATTCAATAATAAATATAGTATATAAATTTCTGTGTACGCATTTACTGATTATTGAAAAACGTGAAATTAATGAATATTGAACTACAAGGCTAATAAAATTACTATGTTCGAATTTAACAAAAAAAGTTATATAAAAAGTAAAATTTATATATTCTTAATAAATCATCTACGTATACTGAACCAATAAGAAATATATATTTTTTTAGCACTGTGAGATTAAAAAAAGAAAATTTGAAAACCTTCATTAACACTGGGGATATCGCTCTGGGGGAGATCACATACACCCTAAATATATTTTTTAAAACAATTTTAATTCTATAATCGTTGATTTGATGAGATTTTTAATACATATAATATTATATGTTTTAATATTGGTTAAACCATAAATAGTAATATATGTTTAAATACTTATTTTTATAAAAATATAACAATCGTTCATATTATTTTAAAATTTAACAATATTATACTCTTCATACTGTTTTATTTGTTTTATCTAATACAGTGAATATGACTATATATTGTGATTACAGAACTGTCATAATTCAATAAATTATTCGTATTGAATATAAAGTACGTATGTTCAATAACAAATGACGTAATATTTACATGACATTCAGCGTAACAATATATAAATCTATGTAAAACTCGATTTTAAATAATCGTTGGTTTGTGATCGTTTGAATAGTCTTAATTGTAATTACGTATGTTAAAATATGAAATCTTCTAAGTTTGATTTAACAGCAATTATAGTCTTAGCGATTACCATTTCAATCAGCACTAAATATGGTAGGTATAATCAGGGTATATTCATATTGAAGATAATATAGTTATTATTTTTTGGAAATTGTATATTTCATTTTTTTTTATTAAATCAATAACACATTTTCACTAAATTTTAAAAGAATAGTTTTTATTTTGAAAACAAACCATTTAAAAGTGTTGATATTTTCGAAAATTTTTCAAATTTATTTTTGGTTTAAATTTTAGAGAGCGATCATTCTTCTAACAAATAATGACTGTTAAATTAATAAATTATTTTATGTTATTTCTCGTAGAGAATCAGTTAAAATTTTTAAAAAAATTATGGTTTATGACCTGCTTAAAATAAATATTTCAACAATGTATAAAATAAATTATAAGAATGGTTTATACAAAAATATCATAACTTCTCATACTTTGTATTATATTTAATGTCAACATTCACTATCATTAATTTCTATTGATACAAATAGGTTCTTTTGATTTCCCTTAATATATATTATACATAATTATATGTATTAAAATGTAATATATAATTGAATAAATACTTATTTTTTAGTTCAAGCTGAAAAAAAACAGAAAGATATAAGTAAATAACTGTATTTATAATATACATAGTATTAAATTATACATTGTAAAATTTTGTACGAAATGTAATAAAAAAAAGGGAGGAGTCTCTTAGAATCCTAAGTGGGTTGAGACTTCATGGTAGGGTTAGTTACAGGTATCAGTGAATACTACTGGTTTATTGAAACTTAAAATTTGAAAACAATCATATTTTCATCTTTATTTATTTAAATTATTTCAACAGGATTGCTTATGTCATATGGATATAATGGTATGTACCTACTCATTTAACAAGAATTTATTTTTTCTCAATTTAAGGCACATTACAACAAATCAAATATTTATATATATACACAGCTTTAATATAATCATATACAGCTATAAACAATATAATTTAAATACATTTTTCAATTAGGAAGCCAACAAATGTTATAAAATTAATCATAGGAGAAATAATGGGAGTGGAGCGAGTGTAAAGAAGATTGGAGTAAGAAATGATTAAGCTAGGGAAAATAGAAATGGAAACAAGAGTTATCTTTCAGAGTTTTGTTTTTGTAAAAGAAAATTGATGATAAATCAGCGTGAATAGGAAATTGCATGCGTTCATGAATGATTAAAGAGAAATAAAAAGTACTCGATGGATGATACGTGAGTGTAAACTTACTCTACACTACCATGTGGTCCATTATACCACATAATCTGTATAATAATTTGATTATCAAACAAAAAACATCCAGATGAATATAGTTTTATTGATCTTATGCATTTTGTGTAGTATAAAATGAATTTCTAGATAAATTGGAAACAACAAAATAAATGTGTCAATCATGTATGTAGTATATTTTTCGGTATAATTATGATACGTGAAAAGAAAATATATTACTAGTGAAGACGCCGGGATTGAAAAATAAAATACTTTACTCGTATGAACATCGTTTAATCGGGGAGTTAAAGCATTTAAAGTTTCATCACTTAAAAACGAGATACACACTTTATTCCAATGATTGGATTATATGAGTAAATCGTTTGCATTTCTTGGAATAGGTAAAAACCAAATTATGAAATTAATATGTAACAACTTACATTTTTATAGGACGTTATTTATATGATAAGAATTTTACGCCATCACGTATGTTTAAATACAAGTTATCATTATTATATTAAGCATTTACACTAAGCTTTTGATTTAGGTTCAATAGTTAGTTCGACAACGATAGTGAAAGTATTTTATTAAAACCTAATGCCTAATATTAAATTTTTTGTTTAAAAAACTTCATTAAACTTATTTTATTGATTAAATAAAATAAAACTTTTGGTATTTTTTAGTCTTACCATTTTTATTTTTTGTAGTTTAAAAATAAAAAAATTTCATTTATCTACGTAAAGCAAAATAATCTACATTTAAAATTGTAATCAACATTCTTCTTAACCATGTATAAAATATGTATAATATTGTATACATTACAATATGAGTTAATAACTAATTTATTACGTAGTATATACGTCAAATGATATCGTAATGACTTAATTTTGTCTATGTCCGTTTGACTGTTGAAAAATATGGATTCAAAGAGATTGAAAGTTTATGATAAAAAATTTTGAGTAGACATAGATCACCTTAATTCAAAATATACAGGCTCAAAATATAAAAACAAATGAGAATCATTTAATTATTTATATACACTACAAAGTACTTTATCGTAAAATTTAGTATGTCATTTTGAAATTCAATAATCCACTTGCTTTATTATAATTATTACAATTTTAAATTTTATACAATTATTTTTGTGTATGAATTAACTTAAACTCGTTTTTTTTAAAATTATAGTTAAACAATCAAATTATGGTATGTTTCATACTATTTAAAACCACTAACAATTATTATCAGAATTTTTATCCTCGTGTGGTGCCAGTCGGTTTGTTCTGGTTATGATAATGAGGAAGGGTGGTTGTTTGAAAACGGTGTAATCATAAAATTTTTAGGTAGTTTCATTTAATTAAATGGTAACAAAGAATTAATAGTAAATAAGATACAAAAAACAAAGTTCGCTATGGAGAGCCGTGTGTCCGTGGCTCCGTTAAAGGACTCCTTCCTCTGCCGGGTGTACCAGGTAGGTGGGGGGCTTTGCCGAACCGGGGCTATCGTTATCCGTGTTGTGGCTGGGTAAAGAGTGACGCGGTCCGAGAGAGTGAAAAGTCCAAATATGTTTTCATTAAATCTAACTCTTATATTTTGTACGTGTACAAAAATATATACTTATTTATAATGCGGAAAATAGTCCCTCTAAGAAAGTTAAAAATATCGTAGATAAAAGAAGATGTAGATAAAAGAATTTTAAAAATTGCTCATAATTATGAGCAATTAGAAATCATATTTTTGGAAATAAATAGCTCAAAACATTTCAAAAGTATAATCGACCTATAACTTATATGATTTATATTTATATTGCTTTGACACCCATATCAAAACATTAAATATTATTAAATTATAGATTGACTTTTACATATATATTTTACGGCATCGTTAATTTGTGCCATTTTGTATTTGCAATACTATTTGGTTTTTTCTTCAGTAGGAATTCAGAATATTATATTATTGAAATAAACGAGTGATTATTATGATTGAGATATACCGGAGCATTTAAGGGAAAATGCACGCGATTTTTATGTAACGCAGCGTTTAGATTGAACTGTCGCAACGGCTGCTGATAACCAACTGCAATTGAATATTATTTGCAGCTAAAATTTAAATTATTTATTTATTCTAGATATGATAAAAGATTACCATGCATTACTACAGTTTTTAAAATCAAAACGTTAGTATACAATTTATTAAAAATAGGGTTTTTTAAAGTTAAAATAGTTAAATTATTACATTATATGTCACCCAATATTGGTCATCTAGTGGTTTTAACATTAATAGTCGTGGTATTGTGGATGATAATTATTTTTTTAATCATCAATTGTTATTGATGTATTGTATAAAAAGAAGTAGGTAACAGCATAGTTCATATGCTTCTATGCTTTATATGTTTATACATAGTATCATACGTTATGTTATGAACATACTATATGCCTATGCTTTAAAACACGTAAATGAGGGTAACAAAATACAAAGACCTATTATTAACTGAAGCCCACTCCATAAATTGTTCTAAATATACCTAGTGCATAAAAATGTAATTCAAATTAAATACTCGTATCAATAGGTACACAACTAGAACAACTTACAATTATATGATGTATACATTTCAGATGTAATAATGCCGCAGCGTTCTGAAATAAACATCATTGATAAGTTCTGTTCTCACGAAGGTAACATATAATATTTAAGTATTGTATAATTCTATATTTATTAAAAAATGTGTTATCATGAAAGCTTTATTAAGCAGAATATTATTTAGTTGTATATTATCGTAAATGATCATCATTGTAATTTAACCAAAAAATGATATTAAATTACTACTTTTAAACTTGAATAAATTTCCATAAAGTCTAAAGCACAACGCTTTCAAAGGCATATTCACGTTTAAATATCTTACGATGATACAAAAAAGTATACAATTGAACATTATAAGATACGATTAAAACTTAAAAATATGTACTTAATAAATGAACCTATTATAAATTAATAAAAGAACAATATTTCGATATAGAGGAACTCAGGAAAAACGGTTTCAAAGGTAAGTTGTATATGTTATTCGTCTATATAATAGAATAGTTATTAAATAATATAATATTATTGTGGGTTTGTATATCTCATAACAAAAAATAAAATGTAACGTTTATTCTGTTATTTACCTTAATTTTAAAATACACTTAAATTTAAAATAGAAGCATACAATAACACTAATGCAGCATATAACCAAGACGAAATAATTTATCTCCAAAAGTTTTCTTTTCCCGAGCATACAACTAAAAAACAAATAGTTTTTCTAAGTTCATTCTTCGAGCTTCTTTTTTATTAGAATTTTCAGCTGCATAAACTGCTCCTGTGGATAAATTTATTATTTTTAATCATAATTATTAGCATGCGCTTACAAAAAAAAAATATTAACTTCCTATTCTCAGAATATTCTAGTAATAGTCTCAATAATGTTATTAAGTACAAGTTTCTATTTTCTACTGTTCATTTCTTTTCAGGAATATTTAGTGAAGACCAAGGAAAACCATTGAGTATATAAATGCTTACCTTTTTTATACTTATTATTCCTAGTTATATTTTTAATAAACTGTTCAAGTGATATACCTATATATATTTATAGTGAATATTTTATGCTGTAAAAGTTGGGGTTAGAGATTTAATCAGTAGTTTCATTTAAATAAAACGTTTCGTTATTAATTTATTTTTAAATATTATTTTTTAAATGTTATAAAATTGATCAAAATCATTTGACGTTTGAATAATTACAGTTTGATAAGTATTTACTCCCACGAAATTGTTACAAACGATAAATTTAAAATATTTTTTAATAATTAATTCAACCAAAATATTTTCCGAAAAATTTGAATTATTTTCTTAAGTACGAAAAGCAATAGCAACGTTTTATGCAGTATCACACTAAACACTATTTGAAAAGGTGAACACAAAAGGGATCTCGTTATTTTTAAACTTATAAAAGTTCTAAAATAATATCATAAAGCGTACGATAAATAATAATGAGTCATTAAAAAATTTGTTTTGTAATTCTTTTTTACTTAAAAAAGTCTATAGTTTCTATAAATTATATGCGTATGAGGTGAACTTAATTTCTAGTTTAACAGAACGTTGCTAAAAGGTTTAAAATAAGATGTGATTGACGCCTAGCATTTAATTAACACAAGATTAACTTCAAGAATAAGAATTACATTTAAATGACCCATTCTTTTAAATGATAGAATGGTAATTAGCCATCAAAAAATAAATAAAATATCATTAGTTCACTTATATATATATTATACTTTAAATAAAGGAAAATTAAAGATTGAAACGCTTAAATATATGATAGAAGTTCGAATAATATATATTATCACAGATTTGGTAAAAGAAAGCAATAAATGCTAAGATTTGCTCAGAATTTTAATTTTCAATGTTATAATTCTTCCAGAAACATAAACTTAATCCAAACTAACACTATTATATTGTTTTTTTTTTTTTGTAGATATAGGTTCAGGTATGTATGTCTACTATGATTTTTTAAAGACTTGTGATTCTGTTTTGATTGAAATTTATTTTTGAAACTATTCATTCAAATTACAAATATTATATGAGTTACATTTATAATGACTTCCTTGTATCAAATTAATTTCAAATTATTTGACTATTAAATAGATTTGTATAAACTTAGACCATGATAAATAATAACGTTGAGGCGCTAACGATAAAAATTTAATTACTTGTTTGATAAATAGCTTTTCTAGGTAATAAATTTCCATAAAAAAAAAACAATAATCTCGTATATAAATATTATGGAAAAATAGTCTAAATAAAACTTTATTTGTCATTTAATTAATATTTATATTGATAATTTAATGACCATAATATTTACATGTAAATATAATGTTATCACGAAAGTTTCTAGGGTACAATTATTATCCAATTTCAAAATTAAGAATATGAGGAGGCTAGTTTTTGGATCCAAAAGCCAAAAAAAATTTCAACCATTATAGGCTGATTTGATATTGATTATAGTTTATTCTTTGGTTATAAAGTGTTCATTAAAATCAAATTTATAATTTTATTAGATATTAAATAAACATACTGTACAAAGCGATCAACTTATTTCAATTAAAAAACAAAATGTACAACAATGGTTATATTTTATAGATAATTAAAGAAATTTTTTTTATGAATATACAATAAAGAAAAAATAATTGGTGAAAGTAAAACAATATTTCAATTTAAAATGAATATAAATTGAAATTAAATTTAATATTGGTTACATAAGTGTATAAATGTTTTAAAAATACTCATTTTAAAGATATTTATGATTTATAGTCGAGTCAAAAAAGTATAAACAGTATATCAATCAAAATATAACTGGTAAATCAATTTATATGTATTTGAAATTATTTTAATTTGTATTGGAAAAATGTATTAGATTATATTCTTCTGTAAAACAAATGAAAAACATAAACTATTATTTAGTGTTTTGAGAAATTCATATTAATCAAATAAAATTTCGACTTGTGGGCTATTCTATACTGATTTGGTGCTCCTTAGTTTTAAATTTATACATCAAAAGATGTGTGTATGATACACACACAAGGAATGAATCTTACACTTATAAATCTACATAACTCTAAAGTATGCACTAAAAATAAAAATTTCTAAATTGTGCCAATATATGAAAATTAGACTTAAGGATTTCAATACATTAAATCTGAACACTATTTATATTTGACTATTATAAGCTTTCAACAGTTTTCTACGGTTTTATAAGATTTCAAAAAAAAATATGCAAATTATAGAAGTCTCATATTATTATAATAAGGATCTTGTCTTATTGAAACTAAAAAAGTGTTTTTAACGATAAGTTACAATTTATTATATGATTTTTATTATAAGAAATTTAAGATATTATATCAGTTTTTTCTCCAAAAATGTAATCGAAGTATCCATGAAATATAATTTTTATAACAATTATTAATCTAGAATTGCTATTATTTGTATACCTTCCAAACCAATATAAATTATTTACGACTTAAAATATAAAATGTGATTACAGTTGATGAGAAAAATTCCAATTTATTGCATTACTACACGTTTATGAAAATAAAAGAACATATAAAATTTTATAATGAAGGTAATAAATAAAAATTAGAATAGTTATTTTTGTTTTTTTTGATTTAGAAATTGTGTATGTTTACAATTAATATAGACAACTATGAGAAAATATTATTGATGTAAATATAAGCAGCACAAAATAAAAAAAGAACAATATAGTGGCCTAAATTACATTTACATATTGATAGGCAAGTATCTGGCAAGTATCGGGTGTGATGTTGATAGAGTGAAGGTGTGAAATGAATGAGAAAACTCAGAGGACAGGAAGGGGCAGTCAAACAAAATATGATTTATATCGCAGACCGCTTGGGTATGAGGAATAATACAGAGAGGTGAGTCATTTAAATATATTAATATAAGATAATACAAGGGGAAGTGAAGGAACTAAAGTGTGTCCGAAACGAATCCAGGAAAATGAACTAATTACTTTACGGAATAATTTGAAGTTTTGAAACCACAACTTGGATGTAATGGTAGTGTTAATATTTCTGTAACAAATTGCATTATTAGGAGGGAGATTATTGAATGAATTGAGCCATAATCGATTAACGCAGGATTTAAGATTGAGAAGTGAAGTCCAACCAGGGTACCAAATTTTTGGCGAGAAGTCGATTGGACGCGGCGGTTTTGGCCAGGGAATCCGCAATTTCATAACCTGAGTTTGCTCAGAGTCAGAGAACAAACATCCATAATCTAGTTCTGAGAAAATGACTGATTTGTAAATTATTATTAATGAAATAGGATGGAAACTCCCCTATGTAATAGCCACCAAAACAAATTTAAATTTTATAATGAAGGTTATAATTAAAAATTATAATAAATTAATATATCTGTTTTAAATTCTGAGTGAGACGAGGAATGAATTGGTTTCATGATGATGTGGATTTTTTCTTTTTCGCGACTGTGTAAATGACATCCGCTATCCATATATCCATATCCATTGGTACTTTAAAGAGAGTTTTTTTAATTTCTCAACAGTTAGCTTATGTAATGAGCAATCAGTGCTAACAACCGAGATCGATAGTTGAAGTTGTGATAGAAAAAACAATCAAATTTAAAAACTTTTTCTTTCAGTTTGAACATTAAATTTGTTCCTAACTCTTCGGTACGTCTAACACAGGTCCTAACTGAGAGACTGATGTATTGAAATTGTTTTTTTTTCTCTGGGCATATTTCATTTACAGCGGCTAACATAGATAATTTTATGAACTCATAGTCGTTGAATGGACGATTGCACTTGGCTATCATTTCAGCAACTACGAAACTAGCTCGTACTCCTGATTCGTTTTGATTATGTTGTAATTTAAAACTATTTTTTGATTGTTTAATAAACTTTTAAAATTGTTTATTTTAATCTATCTAAGATCACTAGTGAGATTGTCGAATTTTAATTTATGCTCTGTATCATAGTGACGTTTGCATTATACTCTTTTACAGATTAAATGGTTTTTTTGCAAATAAACATAACAGTTTTCCTTTATTTTCGATAAAAAAATATAAATCCGTCCATGATTAGTTGAATGTAAGATGTCCATCACAAATTTTACGTTTTTTTGACATTGAATTGATAGGTTGTTGTAAAACAGTTGAAATTTAAACTTCACGTTGGAATGTTTCGGAACGAACTGCACTAAGGCCATAACCAGATACGTATTTGTCGTAATTTACGATGTATACATTATATACGATTAGATTTCGTTCTCGATCATAGTTTATCTCGCATGGTTATACAATAGTCATGGTTAAATATTATTTATATATTTTATAACAATTTAAGCAACAAAATTCAAATTTTAAACGGGCCGCGGGTTGCCGGTGCCTGATCTAATAGAAATCACTTAACTTTCGACACATATTTTGATTACTTGATACTGTTTGAAATTAATTCCAGGATTGCTCTTAAGAACTACACAAGCTCACAAACATCTCACCTAATAATAATATGATAAGCCCCAAAAGGGGATAGTCTAAGAAGCGTAGTTCCGGAAGCACAAAACCCAGGCCCCTTAATCCATACTGATATACCGAAATAGTACCGGGTGATAATTAGTAATCACTAATCAATTACAATTGCTGTGAGAGCCGATTTACGGACTCGGTGTAACCCGGCGTGGGCATGTATCGATAATTGTACAGCACTCAATATGTTTGGCAGGAGTCGGTAGTAACTGAAGTTAATAGTTGAAAAATTAATTAATTGGGATTAACAATATTTTATCAAAAGTCAGAACATTAAAAGTATCAACTACTATTAGAAATTTGGACTGATGCAACCCTAACTTCATATTTTATTTAAATAGTTAAAAGTTATATACATTTAAAAAAATAATCAACACATTTAAATATAATTACGAGGATGTTCATTTATTATTTTGTATTAAATGTATTTTTTCACGAATATAATATATATACAGTACTTTGACTCATATATAAACAAATAAACTAAAGGTACTAATTATAATATAATTATTAATTTTTATAAAAAATTAACATTCATACAAAAATATTATAATAATAGGTCATAAATCAAAAGATTATAAAGTAGCTTAAAATGGAAAATTAATAATAAGTGATATTACTATTTATTGATTATTAATAATAACCACTTTATTTGTTCCAGCTAATTATAATATTAGCAATTGTGAAGGTAGTATTGTTTGTTATTTTATAGACATTAAAATAATAGAAAATGGAAATTGAAATTAGAAATTATAACAATTATTATAATGAATCATTGAATCAAGAACACAAAATATACGGATGACATTCTCAGATTTTCAAATTAAAAACTAAATAGTTTTGTATATAGTGTGAAATTAATTTCATTGTAAATTAATTTTATATTATTATTTATAATTCTGTGTATTTTTTATATGGTGGGGGTACGACAACGGATGTCATTAACCTTCAATGTACATATTTTTGGGAAGGGAGTGTGTATTCTTTTATTTGTGAATATATTTGTTTGTTTGGTTTGAATGGAAATCTAAATACATTTTATACTTAGATATAATTATTATTTAATAAAAAATATTATGTTTAAAATTAAATCACCATAAACACCAATAAAATGGGGGTCCCAATTTTAAATTATTTTTTCATTGCATAAATTACAATAACATATTTTTTTATAATTTAATGTTTCGATTATCATGACAGACAAATTAGCAGATGAATTTCAATGTAAGTACTTATTTTTAGTTGGATAACAATTTTGAAATTTGTTTTGCATGTTATTAATTAATTTCTTTTTTATATGGACAAATTATCCAATTTGAAATACAGCAATTTTAGTTTAATAATATATGGGAACAAATAGAATATAAAGAATATAAGAAATTTGTATAAAACTATTTTTTCCCGCCTTCAAAGGTTTTTAAATTTAAAAAGTTCAGAATGTTTCATATACAGATTGAGAGTTTCTATGTACTTTGTATGGTACAAAAACTAAAACAAAAGGTTATAACACTCGAAGGACCACTCGACTCGTAAAGTCGAGACACCAATGTTTCGCCTTAAAAAAAGGGCGGTAGGCAATCTCTGACGTCTGAGGGAATGGGTTTGTATGGCGTTGGGCGCAGCAAACACCACAACAAAACCCCTGGTTAGCCGGTGGATCGGCAACCGAACATGGGCGACACGCGGCAAAGGAAAAAAGATTGTCAAGCACTTACAATACGGGATGTAGGAAATGCAGGCTACATAACGGAAAGTCTCTGTGGTCGGTTCAATGTGGTGCAATGACCACAGAGCTCACATATGAAAATTACTTACAATTAAACACACATACAAATCCCGATTGATGACGGCGTGGCACTGGTCAGCCTCCCAGTCACCTCCTGGTGCCGGCGGACTTTCGGGGTTGTGGAAGACGGCTGACAACGACTTTACACTCACGTGATGGTGATGGAAGTACAGGAACAATAAATTTACACTGAATTTAAAACGGATAAGGTTGACTTTATTGAGCACACGAACATATTTAAATAAAAAGAATAATAATAATAACAATAATAATAACAATTATAACAATCGTATTACGGCGTAATGATCGGTTGTTACACTTTCAAAAATGATATAATAATACAGGTAAAAAAAACAACAAAAAACTCAAAAGCACAAGATGGGCCGATATAGCCGTGTTATTGCTACGACGGCATATATACGACAAAAACAAAAAACCCATGAATTTACATACACGACATTTTTCACAATCAAAGTTACGTAATACAGAGAGGAGACGGGGACCAGATAAGGAAACACGCAGTCGCCCAGCTCATTAGGCGGCTAGTGAGGTCGTTCACGTCTATCGCCAACTTATAAATACTTTCGCGCAAACATACCGCCCACTTTGAAGGAACCTTCAACAACTGGGTAGTGGGCACAATTTAACCAGTGGTCGTTTGATGGTCCCTGACGTCGTGTGGACACTGGCCACCCGAGCGATACCATCGTGTCCGGGGTGTAATTGCTCAATTCGACCATACTGCCAAGAACGCGGATGTGTTGGTTCCTTAATCACGACCAAATCGCCAAGCTGTACAGTAACTCCATGGTTCACCCATTTGGACCGTGACTGGAGATTAGCGAGGTACTCATTGGTCCACCACAAAGAGTGATTTACCAATTCACTTGGACCTAATCCACGTGACGCACAATCAACAGGATTATCATTGGTTGGAACGTGGCGCCAGATAGATGGTGGAGTCAGATCATGAATTTGACTGGTTCGATTTGCAACGAATGTCGGCCAACGATGCGGTGATGATCGAATCCAACCCAGCACAGTTGTCGAATCCGTCCAAGCGTGCATCTCGCTAATGACGATGCGATCTTGATACGTATTGATCACCAGTCGAAGTAGTTTAGCAGCTAAAACGGCACCACACAATTCCAATCTGGGAATGGTGGAGCGTTTTAGTGGAGCAACTTTAGATTTTCCCATGATCAAATTGCAATACACTTCAGTGGTTGTATTGACTACGAAGTAGGCAGCTGCCGCGTATCCTTTTTCCGAACTGTCCGAAAACACATGCACTTGGATTGACACACCTTGATCATGGGTTAACCGACGCGGAATCGCCAACGTTTCAATCACCGACATTTCGGCTTGAAACTTTGCCCATTGACCAGCTAAATCAGACGGAATTGGATCGTCCCAACTGATACCCGACGTCCATAACTGTTGCATGATATGTTTCATCCAGAAAGTGAGTGGGCATAAAAATCCTAACGGATCAAAAACTCTCGCAATATCAGATAACACCGATCGTTTAGTGGGTGTTGTAGTCGACGGTTTAACAACAAATGAAAAAGTGTCAGCACAAGGATTCCATTTCAGTCCAAGAATTTTCAACCCAGGTTGTTCCTCGTCACCAAGAAGGACTGATGGTGACATGGCCCGTTGATCATCATTGACTGCCTGAAGGATTGAATTGTTGTTACTAGCCCATTTTCGTAACTCAAACTGAGCTTCAGAACACAAGTTGATCAATTGCTGCTGACATTCCAGAGCATCTTGATCTGAATCAGCACCTGTCAGAATATCATCGACAAAAGTATCATTAAGTAGCACGTGAGCAGCTATCGGCCACTTGATCCCATCAGTTGCCGCTAATTCACGAACTGTTCTCAGTGCTTGATATGGAGCTGCTGAAGTGCCGTACGTTACAGTACACAATCGATACTCTTCAATAGGCGTTGTCGTTGAAAAACGCCAAACAATTCTCAAATAATTCCGATCAGATGGACAGATGACTATTTGACGATACATCTGCTTGATATCAGCCATAAATACATATTTCCACAATCGAGATCTCAACAAAACCACTTGAATATCCGGTTGCAGCTTTGGACCCGTATACAGTTTATCATTCAAACTGATTCCAAGAGCTGTACGAGACGATGCATTAAATACAACACGTAATTTTGTCGTTTGACTGTCAGGTTTCAAAACACAATGATGAGGAATATAATAATTATAAGGGATTCCTCTTTCGTTCTCGGGAACTAGTTCCATATGCCCGGACGAAAGGTAATCACGCATGAAATCACAATATTGCTGTCTTAGCGTGTTATTTTGACTTAGACGATGTTCAAGAGATTTGAATCGTTGGAGAGCCACACTTTTAGAATCACCAATCAAAGGTGATGGAGAGCGGAACGGCAATGAAATCATGAAACGCCCAGACGAAAGTCGTTTCACAGAAGAGGTGTAAATTGCTTCTGCCGCTTGTTCATCGGAACTGAAACGTCTAATCGTGGGTAACTCCTCTAGTTCCCAGAATTTTTTCAGAGTTCCCTCTAGACAATCAGAAATAGACACGCACAACGACGTCAATGAGACTGGTGAAGGTTCAGTGGTTGGTCCGAATAGAGCCCATCCGAACACTGTCTCCCACGCAGTTGGTTCACCAACGAGGCCAGAACGTCGACCATCGCACAAAATCACTGGCAACACATCTGCACCTAACAGCATATCCACTGCGCCTGGTGCATAATAATAAGGATCAGCCAGAGGTAAATTTAAAATATGAGGCCAACTCCGTGGGGTTACTGAACGTTGTGGTGTAGGTCCAGTAATTTGGCTAACAATCAGCGTGTCGACACAAATAGACGGTGATGATTTCCCACGAGGCATAACCGCAACTGTAGAAGAATTACAAATCGGTTTGGCAGTCGAATTAGCAAAAGTAGAAATATTGACATGAGCACGACGTCGATTGAGCATAAGTCTGTCAGCCGAAGCTTCCGTAATAAAACTGGCCTGAGACCCACTATCCAACAAAGCTCTAAACGAATGACGATTACCACCTTTATCACAGATATCAAGAATCACTGTGGATAAAAGAACAGTTTTGTGAGGCTGACCTTGGACGAGTAACGAAGTAGATTCTTGAGGTGAAACAAGTTGAACAACTGAAACTGAAGACGACGATGGTAACGATGAAGGTGGTACAGACGAAGACGAGGTAAAATGTAACAATGAATGGTGCGAACGTTTGCAAATTTGACATTTGTATTTGGACGAACAAGTAGTCGACCCATGGCCCTGCCCTAAACAATTGAAACACAACTGTTCAGTTTTTGCTATTTGATATCTCTCCGAAGGTGTTTTAGTCAAAAATATGGGACACTTTCGCAAAGAGTGAAGTTGATTACACAACGGGCATTTGGGCGGTGGGGTACTCGTCAACGCAGACATAACCTTTGAAGTGGGTGTACGCTGTTTGGCTGGATTCCACTTTTGATTTGAAGATTTGGAATGAGTCGTTCTTGAGGGCACCACTGAATGAACTCTAGCTCTCGCTTCCGCCGTTCGTATGCGACTCCGAAGAAATTCCACAAACTCCTTGACGGTAAGTAAATGTCTGTCCCCAACGTGGGATTCCCATTCACCACGAAGGTCAGAATCGAGACTTTTTTCAAAGTTGTAAATTAATACTGGGCTCCATTGCGTAGGGATATATCCTAAATTGTTTAGTGCCGCGGAATGCTCTTGTATGGATGTCACAAACAATTGAATCGACGACGCATCATCAATTGAAACCGAACGAGGAGCTAAAAGAGCATCTAAGTGGTCCCTTGCCAAATCTCGAATGTTGCCGTACCGAGTATCAAGCATATCCCAAGCGCTTAAGTAATTTGCAGATGTAACCGGTAAATGTATCACAAGGGCAAGCGCATCATCCTTTAAGGACGCTAAGAGATATTCAAATTTTTCAACATCGGGTAAATCAGTGGCATGCGAAATAATAGATTTGAATAGACTCTCAAAGCTTAGCCACTCTGTGCGATTTCCAGAAAAAGTTGGTAGTTTTCGTTGTGCCAGACGAAAACTAGCGGATTGAGTTTGATTGACCGATTGGTTGAAGGACTGCGTTGCCGCCATTGAGCTGTCTAACCTCGGTGTCAGAGAGAAATTATGGACATCTGCAAACGCCGCAACTTCGAAATACAGATTGAAAAATTGATCCGACAACGCGTTGCTGATTGCATTTGAATCAACGCCTGCCGGACCAGAGCCTTTGTTAACCATATGCTCCATCGTCAGTAAGTCCTCCTCGACACACTTGCGCAGGTTACTGACTTCGGCAAACATGTTGGACAATTTAGCTTTCTTGCCAACATTTTCTCGGTCTGCTTTATAGTCCGTGGCAGACGTGATGCAGGAAGTGATTCTTGACAGGGCCCGAACAATCCGAGAACGGGCATCGGAAAAGGCACAACCATCCATGATCAACAACGAAATCAAAAATCCAATAAAACCGAAGACGAAATAATAATAACAAATTAAAGATGTAGAAACCGTTCACGGTTTGTAAAAAGAATCCGTGGTAGCAACAAAAAAAATCAACGACGTAGAAATATATAAAAAAATCAACGAAGTAGTGGTAGCAACAAAAAAAATCAACGACGTAGAAATATATAAAAAAATCAACGAAGTAGTGGTAGCAACAAAAAAAATCAACGACGTAGAAATATATAAAAAAATCAACGAAGTAGTGGTAGCAACAAAAAAAATCAACGACGTAGAAATATATAAAAAAATCAACGAAGTAGTGGTAGCAACAAAAAAAATCAACGACGTAGAAATATATAAAAAAAATCAACGAAGTAGTGGTAGCAACAAAAAAAATCAACGACGTAGAAATATATAAAAAAAAATCAACGAAGTAGTGGTAGCAACAAAAAAAATCAACGACGTAGAAATATATAAAAAAAATCAACGAAGTAGTGGTAGCAATAAAAAAAATCAACGAAGTAGAAATCCCGGTCACGGTTTGTTGAGGTATCCGGCTCGAAGGACCAAAATGTATGGTACAAAAACTAAAACAAAAGGTTATAACACTCGAAGGACCACTCGACTCGTAAAGTCGAGACACCAATGTTTCGCCTTAAAAAAAGGGCGGTAGGCAATCTCTGACGTCTGAGGGAATGGGTTTGTATGGCGTTGGGCGCAGCAAACACCACAACAAAACCCCTGGTTAGCCGGTGGATCGGCAACCGAACATGGGCGACACGCGGCAAAGGAAAAAAGATTGTCAAGCACTTACAATACGGGATGTAGGAAATGCAGGCTACATAACGGAAAGTCTCTGTGGTCGGTTCAATGTGGTGCAATGACCACAGAGCTCACATATGAAAATTACTTACAATTAAACACACATACAAATCCCGATTGATGACGGCGTGGCACTGGTCAGCCTCCCAGTCACCTCCTGGTGCCGGCGGACTTTCGGGGTTGTGGAAGACGGCTGACAACGACTTTACACTCACGTGATGGTGATGGAAGTACAGGAACAATAAATTTACACTGAATTTAAAACGGATAAGGTTGACTTTATTGAGCACACGAACATATTTAAATAAAAAGAATAATAATAATAACAATAATAATAACAATTATAACAATCGTATTACGGCGTAATGATCGGTTGTTACACTTTCAAAAATGATATAATAATACAGGTAAAAAAAACAACAAAAAACTCAAAAGCACAAGATGGGCCGATATAGCCGTGTTATTGCTACGACGGCATATATACGACAAAAACAAAAAACCCATGAATTTACATACACGACATTTTTCACAATCAAAGTTACGTAATACAGAGAGGAGACGGGGACCAGATAAGGAAACACGCAGTCGCCCAGCTCATTAGGCGGCTAGTGAGGTCGTTCACGTCTATCGCCAACTTATAAATACTTTCACGCAAACATACTTTTAAAACAGATAAGCCATAGGACATTATTTTGGATTTTTATATTTATTTACTATGGTCGATGGTATATGTTTGGGTGAATAATAGATGTATAAAGACATTTTAGTGTAAATTAATTGTTGAAGCTGGAGAAATATTCCGATTAATCATGTAAAGTAATGAAATTACTTTTCTTTTTTAAAGTGGTTTGCAAATAGTTTATTTACTCTAGTAATTCAAAATATATTTTAGTGTAAATCGCTTGTTAATATTTAGTTAAAAGATGAACTGAGCTAAAAACTATTTAGGTCCAAGAGATATGTTATGTACATCAAATATGCTTTATTAATTTCTTGAAATAAGTTTAATCGATATTTAAACCATAGTTAGAGGTAATGTAAACGCACAAAAATAAATAAATTTTTTTATTTTTATTTTTTCTTAGCAAAAAAATCACCATCAAGTATGAACAAATTTAAAATACTAATAAAAACAATTATTATGACATGTTGTAGATAAATCAAGTTGATATCATATTATATAGACATCGTATTAATAACATTTAAAGCGCATTGCACAGCTAAATGTTTTATTTTATTATACGTATGTACTATATATATTAATTTATTAAATATCATATTAATTATTGGATTAAATCAACACAAATTGAAATAAAACACATTGTGATTGAATTGTAACGCCCTTCGAATAACCTTCTTAGGAAAATGGTTAAGCATTGGCAGTTCTTGCAGTAAATATTAATTCTTAAAACAATTATATAATTCAATTTTGTTGTCAATTTATTGTCAATTTTTTTTTCTTAGTTATAAGGTTCACTAACCCTCACAATAAATGATAAAGAGCCAAGGAAATTTTTTTTTCATAAATTTGAATTTTTCCTGGAATAAATATAATTATTATTCATAAAAAAGTGCGTTAAATATTGTATTTATTTACTATATTTCAGACTGTGGAAGTAAAGCAGAAAAATCTAAACAGTGTATGTAAAAGATATTATATAAGTGTGTGATACGCTAAGAAAATAGTTATATTATATCCATCCATGGCTATCGTCGTGGCGCGATCAAAGTAATTAATAAGTAAATTAATAGTGGGGTTCCCATAATGTATACTGCAACTTATTACCTATACAATTTATTCAACATACAATCAATGATATTACTACCTTTAAGTAGGGTTTTCCCATTCTAGCCATATTAATATTAGTGTTTTTTTTTTTGTCAGATGGGATACATAATTATCTTCTGAAAAAATTGGTACCCAGTAAATTGCAAAATATAAGAATACCTGTGTTGATGATATTTTTGTAAAAACTATCTCAATCGTAGAAAAATTTATAAATTAAGTTATAATTGAACAGTGCAAACTTTTAATTGAAAAATTGTATCGAAGTTTGGAATTACGTCGTGGTTGTTTCATATTTTCACCGTTTTTTTTTTTTCGTTATCGAACGTTGGTCAATAACGTTTTCTTTTCTTTCTCTGTATATTATTCTTTTATCTTTTACTGCAAGTTCTTAAGCTTTGCCGTAGTTACTATGGCGTAGTATAACGACTAAATAAAATTCAAGGAAAATAAATTATAATTATTAGATTAATATTTTAGCAATCCTTTCTAATTAAGGTCATATTTTTGCACTGCAGCTTTATGCTTTTTCACGTCTCTGAAGTACTGCGAAAGGCTTTTCATACCTAGGTCTGATTGGTACTAGACCACGTCAACACGTAGAAACACAAGACTGATATCGTTAAACTCGTAAATGATTTTTTTACTCATAATTAATTGGTAACTCAACTTTTGTTGATGCAGAGTGGTATAGCTCTCCAGGAAGTCGAAAGACTTAGTACATACTACAAACCAATATATTTACTTGTTCAGTATATTTGCCTTTTATATCAGACTTGACAATTTAACGAACCAATTGAGTGATTGGTAACTTAGTTGTCCATTTCACAAACACTTGTGCTGCGAGTGCTGCATTTAGTTATCTTTGAAACCGTTCTACTATATCATTTGTACGGGCCGTAAATGGTAACCTCTACAGGCTTTTCTTAGTTTTGACAGTAATAGCCACTCGTTTATGGCTGAAAAGCCTTCTGGAATTGACAGAAGTTCTGGTCTAAAGCATTATGTAAGAAAGCAATACACTATAAAATTTATCTATAAAATAATTGAAAAATTAATTCCATAAGTAAATCCACCTTTCCTAAACATTATTTATTGTAATTGCTTGTACTTTTATTTATATATAATTGATCCATAATGCTATTGCTATCAATATTTGTTTTCAGATATATTGTTAGTTGAAAATTATTCAAGTGTGCAGAAGAAGTTACAAGAGAAATTTAAAGCAGGTTTGTAAAGTCGGAATAAAATAAAAATAGTAAAAGGATTTATTTATGTTATTCTTACATACATTTTCTAATATACACATTGTTTTATTAAAGAAAAAAAAAGTCAAATAACTATTACTTATAACAGTAGTGTATGCTTTTAGATTCTGAATGAGACAAGGACTGTACTCGTTTTAACATGATGTGGTTTATTTTTTTTATCTTGTGTCTATGCATACATATCTATTAGAAGGATTGATCCGATATACACACAATGTGTACTTTTTTGATTGAAAATTTCGTCTAGTTCATGGGTTAGGGCCGTTAGGGGTTGGTATTTTTTTGAATTTCTCAAAAGCTCTTCGACTAAATGTGAAAAACAAAGAAAAAATTAAAGAAATTGCAAAAAATGACCGAGGTCAATGATTGATTTATTTATATTTTATATAATATTATAATATAATTTCATAAAATTAACTTTGTAGCCAATAAAATAAAAATTTACCTAAATACCATTACTACATGTTATACTTACAAGATAATAAATTGGATATTTCAATAAATTCCGATTACACGATATTAATGATTTCAAGAATTTATTGGATTTTAATTGGTAAAGTATCTGTTGTGTAGTGACTCGAAATATTCACTGAGTACTTATATATAACATATATACATTAGCATGTAATAGACATTTAAATATCTTTAGAAAATTTTTTATTTTATTTTGTAAAGTTAGACCGTTCAATCTACGTCATTGAGAAATTGATGTTTACTACTATATTGTCAATTTCTAGAAATATAAATTGAATTACCTAACCTCTATCACTCACCCGATCGTGGAATTTCACCCAATAGTACCCATCCTAGATCTTTCGACTGTTCTTAATGTAATAATGATCAAAATTAAGACTACTAATTTATATATTTTATAATTTTAAATTATTTGAACATTTTTAACACATTAATTATTATTATATCGTTTTTTTGATACCAATTTGAGGGCAATAGGTAATAATACATGGGGTTTCATTTTCAAGAGACTTATGCAGAAATATCTTTCACCTTTCCCTGTATTTCTCCCGACCGTTGACTATGTATAAGTAGTCTCACCTGACGTATAGTAGTATCTCCCGTTTATATAATTATAATTGAAATGATTTAAACAGCAATAAATATTAACAAAATATTGATTATCATACTTATAAGAATAAATGTACCGAATGAATTTTTAAAGGTTTTTAGGAAGGTTCTATAAGGAAACGATCATCCCGATATCTCGTTGATAAAGCTACATATTTCAGTTTTAATATTTGATTATAAAAGTTTTAAAAGGTTTGTAATGTTGTAAATTTTTTCACGTCGCCCGTAAATGTTTGTTGTAATTCCGTTGATTTCAGATCATAACTTTCATGAGTCCGATAATTTATTTACAGATGAATACAACAAGCTCCAAACTACAGTAAATTTGAAACGGATATTCTGTCATTATAACGGTATAACAATATATAATTATAATATTATTTAAAACTGATAAAGAATTACAATATTTATTAGCTTCTTAAGTTACCAATGAAATTTGATTATTATAAAGGTAAAAATTATGGGATATAACTGTATAAAATATAATTTTAAATGCTTTTATAGAAATCTTCAAATCTATTGGTTTTTCTGGTAATTCAAATTATTTTTCTATATACAGTAAACACATTATAAAAGAAAATGTTAATTTACATACATTTTCTTTATAATATTTATGACATAAGATAATATATACTTCAGAATGTTATACCAAATTCAATTGTTTTAATATTTCATATTTGTTCTTGATTTTTTTTAGGAATCTACGAAGAAGATACACACAACTTCTCGAGTGAGTACAATTAATATTTAAGTACATTAACGATTAAATAAACGATGTTGTTTTTGTCCTAACCTTGAATTGGTAGTATAGTCAAGTAGTAGAAAATATACTTCTCTGCACCGTGATACTAGTGGAATAATTCAGATGTGTTTGAAGTTTTTAAATGGAGTGCCCACACGTCCCGTTTTAAACGGGATCGTCACTTTTTTTGATCATCGTGTTGTGTTCTACCGACAAGCTTTGAACGGAACGCTTTGTATCCCGATTTTAGAATATGGTCCTACTTTGTTATTTCCATATTATTTTCATATTATGAATAAATAAATATATTATTGCAATCAGCAGTTTCTAAAATTTTTGGAATGTATTTAGCTTTAAAACATGGTTTTGTGTCATACAAAGTCAATTAAAAGTCGTTTATTATACTATAAGATGAATGATGGAGAAAATATATCTGCATGTATATTATTTGAATTACCATGTATAAAAATAAAAAAATTGGAAGACACAAAACTTTTAAGTTTTCAGTGTAAACTCATAACTCATAAAATCAAAAACAAAAAATATTTTCACATAAATACAATTTATATGAAATACTTACCATTTTTATGACACATTTTTGTTGAACATCAAAAAGTTATTTTGAAGAAATAATAAAACAAAATTAGGCTCTGAAGAAATGATGATTCACGCATAGCAAGATAGATGGGAAAGTGTTGAAAAAGGCAGATAGACATATGGCCTTATACCTTACATCGGTATCTGATATAGAAGGAAGCATTGGTCCTGACTTAATACCTGAAAAAATTTATCGCAATTGTCATTATTCGCTATCTCGCCCTATACATTACCTATTTAATCTATCGTTGTCAACTGGCTGTTATCCTGATAAATGGGGGACTAGTTATGTTTATCCTATTTTCAAAGCGGGCAACCGCAACGTTGCGAATAATTATCGTCCTATATCACGCCTTAGTACACTACCAAAAACATTAGAAAAAATAATAGCTCCTAAATTAGCAGCGGCATTTAATAATATGATTTCAGATAAACAACACGATTTTTGCTATGCAAAATCTACCATTACAAATTTACTAGTAAATTATACTGACATTTTATCAATAGTTAGTAATGGAACGCAGGTTGATGCAGTGTATACTGACATAAAGAAAGCATTTGATAGTGTAGAGCTATTTTATTAAAAAAAATAGAATTTAGCGGCATCTCTGGACAAATGTTAGAATGGTTTAAATCATACTTGAACGATGGATCGCAACAAGTCAAATTAGGTGATTCTATATCAATGAGTATTAAGGCGTTAGTATTAAGCCACCTCAAGGTGGCCACCTATCCTCTCTACTTTTTTTCTTATTTATAAATGATGTTACAAATATCTTTAAAAACTGTAAATTTTTAATCTTTGCTGATGATCTAAATGTCTATATGTCAAACTGTATATGTATATCAAGTACACGCCAAACGTTTTCAAAAAAATAATGATATGATAAAAACTAAAAAATGTTGGTACTTATGCTGTTTTGCTTATTTTACAGAGAGAATGGATGATAGTAGTAAGAAAATTTATTTTCTAACACATAATAACATACTCCTGACTTTAAAATCCTAAAGCTTAATATAATAGAGTTGACTAAACAAAATTAGAAAAATGTTAATTTTACAATGTGACTTTTTCCTCTTTTACTTGGCTCAATTCCTCAGACGGTACCTAAATCTGCATAAAAATTAAATTTCACAATAGTTTTCACAAATATGTATCATCTATTAATTCAAGACACTATTTACAAAAAATAAATTTGAGAAAAAGTTTTTATCACATTATGTAACATTAACCATTAAATTAAATGAAAAAATTCCAACTTTTAGATTTCACAGAAGCAACGCAACCGTACTTTTACTTCGTAAATTCAATTAGACGTATGTATCTACTACTAATATAAATAATACATAATACTCTTTAACTGAATATCTTATAAATTTTAAATAATCATTTGATTATATGTTAATCAAAGATATGTGTATAATTATGTGTTTAATATGCTTTCCAGTTTTGTCGCATCCATTACTCATGAAACCCTTATATTATTAGTTGTCATAGGCATAAAAAACTGGGTGATAAATAGAAAATCTTTTTTTTTTGTAAAATATATTTTTATGAAACTAGTATTTTGAGTTTACAGACAAGAAAAACGTACGCAAATATATGTATTTTAATCTTAAAACGTATTCACATATCGTACTAGCACTTATCTCGAGGACTGAAGATAGATACATAAAGTATCGAAACATAATGTTATCACCAAAATCAACAGTACTTGATTGAAATATCTCCATGGTTGATGTTCGGGTCTAGGGGGTGGACTCACTTACGAAGCTAGTCATATAACACGAGTCTATAACACTAACCGACACCATCGTGTGGAATTTCCTAACATAATGCAAAATCAATAGAAATTTATATTTTGATCCATCAAGACTTTAAACGTTAACATATTTATAAGCTATTAAATAGCCGTGTTTACTGTTATGTTTTTTACCTAAGGTAACCTTCCACACTTCTTCAACTTATTCTGATTTTAGGATAACATTTCTTATTTAAAAGGACAAACTGCTAATATACCTATCGCTTCTTAAATTCCTTTTCCTAAAATTATAAACATTGCAAATAATAAATATCTCCAAAAACAATCCGTAATGTTATATTACTTTAATAATTTAATAATTTAAATCGTATTTTTCAGTCTCGATTCTACCGTCATTAGCGACAGTCGTTTATCGTTGCCTTTGCGCTCGCTTATCAGTGTTTTTCGTAGTTGTTCCAATTCCGTACGCATACGAGTCATACTCCGGGCGTCCTTGAAAGCCGCCCGCCGGGATGCCGCCGCCACCGACGCCCGGCAAATATCACAAGAAGTTCTCCACACTTAATCGCCCGCCCAATTTAAACATAGACGTTGATAATACCGACGTTGGAAAGAAAAACAAAAATTCATCTCCGGTGCTCACAAATGCTTCAAAAAAACCGAAAGTCTCAGGTAACCCCTCCACCGACTCAGTACCACCAACCTGCAATGTCATCATGGAGTATGAAAATCCAGGCGCCAACATAATACCTCCAAACGCACACACCACCACGGAAATCACCACCTCGTCTCCTAGTCTTTTTACATCGGAAACATTCGATGCAAATTTCTCCGGCCCATTTCACGTCCTTGTCGACTCTTCCAACAATACCAACATCGGGAACCTCCACCCTGTCAAGCTTGGGAAAATGTTCACCAAACACTTCAACGGCATCCTCTGCATCGCTCCCATCGGTTCTCGCAGAGTTAAAATAACCTTTGACTCCCTTCTCAATGCCAATGCATGCCTAGTTTCTCCGTGGACGAAAGAAAAAAATTACGTCATATCAATCCCCAGCTCCCTCATATACAGTCTTGGAATCATACCCTCGACACATGTATCTCGGAAGAAGACTTTCGGGATGGTCTTGAGTGCCAGTTTAAAGTCATCGAATTCCGTCGCATAAACATCAAACGTGACGACAAATATTTACCATCCAAACTTGTCGAAATCAAATTCCTGTCCCCAAAGCTCCCCGAATCCTTGAGCATCTACAGAGTTATCCATGCTGTATCTCCCAGCATCCGCTCTCCTGTCCAGTACCGCCGATGTCTCAGATTCGGCCACACTCAAAAGTTTTGCCGCAGCAAGCAACGTTGTGACCACTGTGGCAACTTCGACCACGGATCCGACACATGCGAAGCACTTCTCACAACTCCTCCTCGCTGTATACACTGCAATTTAGATCACTCATCTTCTAACCGTTCGTGCAGTGAATGGACCCACCAAAAACAAATAAATAAAATCATGGCAGTCGAAAATAAGTCATTCTCCGAAGCAGTTCTCATCAAAAATTCCGGTATCGTTAACAAAGCTCACACTTACTCCGAAATATCAAGCAATTTCAACATCCGTAATAATAACATTGTTAATAGTTTTTCACATGCACTGGAATTCAGCGTTCCCATCTCCTCCCAACTTTCATCTACATCATCCATTCCTCCCCTCCAAAATCATCAACAAACAGCCAAAAAAAGAAATCAATCTGTTCGCAATTTTTCGAAAGCACCACAATTTCCTGTTCTTCAAAATCACAACATCACATCTTTCACCTCCAACGGTTGCGCGTTAAATAACCCTTTACCCAATAACAAGGATAATATCTCAGACCCCACATGGATCTCGTCTCTCGCCGACCAAATATCCTCTGCATTAATTCAAACTCCTAATCCTCCCGACACCTTCTCCACCATCAAATCTTTAATCGAGTCTTGCCTCCATAGCTTCCTCACTTCAATCTCTAATGATGACGTCAACCAATAACTCTCATAACTCTATTCCACCTCAACCCTCCAATCCATCGTCGCACTATATAATTCTGCATTGGAACGTAAGAAGTCTCAAGGCCCGCTCTTCCGATCTCTTTGCCCTACTTCACGAACATAGGTGTTCCTTCGCTCTAGTATCCGAAACCTGGTTATCACCCAGTAGGAACGTATATCCAACCCACTTTCATCTCGTCCGCTCCGACCGCCCCGACGGTTATGGTGGGGTGGCTATCGTCGCCCATCACTCCATCAACATCGAACAAATTCCCATCGACCCGCTACTGGTGGACTTTATGTCTCAACATTCAATAGACCTAATCGGTATCGAAGCTTTCACCCACTCTCAAAGACCCCTAAAGCTCTGGTCTATTTATATCCCTCCGTCTTCCAATCCTCCTCCACGCCTCATTAACAGCATCTTCAATCTTTTCACGGAGACCTCAATTATTGGTGGCGACTTCAATGGCCACCACCCTTCTTGGGATTCCACTCACCATGACCACCGTGGTGATATCATTCATTCAGCATTATCCAACAGGAACCTAAGCCTAATCAACACAGGGTCTCCCACTCGTCTGAACCATGCTCCACATCCGGACACCACTGTTGACATCACCTTTAGCTCTCCCAACCTGTACCTCTCATTAAGTTGGTCCACATTGGATAACCCCAGAGGTAGCGACCATTTTCCTATCCTCGTCGAACACTTTGGACACTCTCCCTCGACTCACCAATCTTCGCCAAACACCGATCAGGACTATCCACCTCGCTATAACTTTCGTAAGGCCGATTGGCTCCTCTTTGCTTCCCACTTGGATTCCCTTCACAGCAAATTTTCTTTTTCCCAATCTCCAACACATAATTATTCTTCTTTCATCGCTTCGATCCTCGAAGCCGCCAACATAGCCATTCCTTTCAAAAAAATTTCCAAAAAATATCCATCAACTTCCCCGGTTTGGTGGAGCCCTTTATGCACGGCAGCTGAAGTCGATCGCTCAGCAGCCTTCAGAAAGTACAGATCTTCCAAATCTTTGACGGACTTCCTTTCTTATCAAAGAATTTGCGCGTGGACCCGGCGTATTTTCAAAAACGCTAAACGCCAATCATTGCAAACATTTTGTTCATCTCTGAATGCTACATATTCTTTAAAACTTAAAAGACCTATGGGAAGTATCCAAAAAATTAAAAAGATGTATTTCACGAACTACCACTCCACTAAACGAAATCTGGTTTCATTCCTTCTGCGACAAAGTGGCTCCCACTTACGTCCCTTCATTACAAGAATCCAACCCTCTATCCCTTCCTGTTTACCCCTGCTTAAATCCCAGTTCTCATCCTCTCACTTCCCCCTTCTCGAAAACTGAGTTAACCATGGCTATCTCTTCCCGTTCTTCTCCTTCCACTGGTTTGGATCTCATTTCCATCACTATGCTTAAACATCTCTCTGATAATGGTCTCGATATCTTACTTACTATCCTCAACTCTTTATGGTTCGGTGGAATAGTTCCTGAAGCATGGCTACACTTTCACATCATTCCTATTCTAAAACCCAACACCACTCCTACCGCATACCGTCCCATTGCCCTATCTTCCTCCCTATGTAAGATTGTAGAGTATATTCTAAAAAATCGCCTCGACTGGTATCTCGAAAAAAACAATTTCATCGCCGACAGTTTTTTTGGCTTCCGCAAAGGCCTCGGCACCATTGACTGCCTTTCTTCCTTTGTAGGTAAAATATATCAATCGTTTTGCGATAAAAAATTCCTTGCTTCCGAATTTATCGACATCAAAGGTGCATTTGATTCGGTCCATATTCCAACTCTTATTTTCCGTCTCTCCAGTTTATCAATACCAAATTCGTTCTGCAACTATATCACATCTCTCTTCTCACACCGCTTCCTTACCTTCTCCTCCCCGTCCGGCGCTACGAAATCGCGCGAAGTTTTCAAGGGACTTCCTCAAGGTAGCTGCCTCAGCCCCATATTATTTAATGTATACATGTATATAATTCAATCAGCCAAAATATCTCTTCCAAGGGATTTAACTCCTTCATCTATGCCGATGACATTGTTCTATTTGCCTCCGACAAACTACTTGACCGAGCAGTTTCTGAATAAAACGATGCTATCTCCACTCTTTCCACATCCCTTCTTCTTTCAAATTTTTCAATAGCCCATGACAAAAGCCAGTACATGATATTTACTTGCAAAAGAGTTTTAAGAATGCCTAACGTATTCATCGACAATCAACCTATTCACCGGGCCAACTCAGTAAAATATTTAGGCCTTCATCTCGACTCTAAACTTTGATGGGTCCCCCAGTCTGATACTTGATAGGCCTAACTTCCAGATGGGCGAACTTTCTTCGAGCCTCAACAGGCACGCGTTGGGGAAACCATCCATCCGCACTGCTTCTTATTTTTAATGCAGTCATCAAAGCTAAAGCCGATTACGGCTCGTTCCTGTTCTCATCCGCCTCCCTCTGCCACAGGAAAAAACTTAACTCCATCTTAAACTCCTGCCTACGTACCATAATCGGGGCCATTCGTACAACCACACATCCAAGCATGGAGGTGGAATGCTCATGCCCTCCTATCGAGCTCCGCTGCAGACGACTTGCAGGTAAATTCATCCTTAAGCACATGTCCACTCCTAACTCATCACTCCTTCTAGATTTTACTCGAATTAAAAACTCTTGGAAATATGTATCGAAATCTCCCCATTCTAGCATCAGTCGTGTCTACTCTTTCTCATTTTTCTACCATTGCTCACCATCCTCAATCTCGTTCCCAAATATATGATACGCCCTTCTTTGCTCGAATTTTCTATCCCCCATTACCATTTCTCCCAATTTCCTCGGACACTCTCCGAAAACTCTAGCCTCACTCCCAAATATCCTTGTTAACCATCTCTTCTCAGATTTCATCACTTCCAATTTCCCACATTCTACCCTTGTCTTCACTGACGGATCATCATCCCTCCGTTCCGCAGGATTTTCCTTTTTCATACCTTCCAGTAATATATCGATCTCTTCCAATCTCCATCCTTCGGTATCTTCATTTACTGCAGAATCTTACGCCATCATTCACGCCATTCAATTCATTTTCTCTCTAAACTCTCAAAAATTTCTTATTGTTTCCGATTCCCAATCATGCCTGCTCTCTATCCACTCTAACCCCTTCAATTCTCCTACTTCTCTCATTTTCTTAATAAAATCTTTAATAATTAATCTTTCCTCATCCCAAAAATCTGTTGAATTTCTCTGGGTGCCTAGCCACGTCGGCATACGTGGCAACGAGACAGCTGACCGGTTAGCCATCTCCTCCAAAAACACAATTGTTCCTTCCCCGTTAAAAATTCCCATATCTGATTTCCTTCCTATCCTAAACAAAATTCTGAAAGAAGCATGGTCCTTCCTATGGTCTTCTCTTCCCCCGAACTTCGCCTCCTGGCACAGATCCATCTCTTCTTCTATCCCCAACTCCCCCTGGTTTCTGGATCTAGACCTTCCTCGTTCCTCAATAGTATCCTTTTCACGCCTTCGCCTCGGTCATAATCTTCTCCCTCCCCATTAATTTCTCCTTTCTCTTAATTCCTCTCCCCTTTGTACACTTCATAACTCCGAAGACATCTGTGACCTCCAGCACATTCTTTTCTCTTGTCCTTCTCTTATGCATCTTTGCATTCCATTTCTATCCAAACTCTCTTCACTTGGTTACACCTCTCCGGACTTAATCCATCACCTCAATTCTCGCTCCCCCTCCGTAATTTCCCTCATCATCTCTTTAATTTCTAACGCTGGTTTCCGCATTTAATCATTTTATATTTTGTTCTTACATTTTTTTTTTCCTGTTTTTCTTCTCTTCATCTCTTTTTTGTATCTTTTTGTATCTTTTTGTATTCACAGATTTTATTGAAAATTCATACAGAAGTGACTAGTTAATTTAATAAAAAAAAGTCAAATATAGGCTTTAATTATGGAATTATAGACATCATAAACCGAAACAAAAAATTCAAAAAAAAAACCCTGAAATAACTTTTTTTTAATATTGTATATGAATATATGTTTCAGGGACTATAAAAGATCAACCTCATAATTTGAAAAATGATTTCGTTGTAAAAGTAGCTTTTGATATTTATAAATCTAATGACAAAGGTAAATTTTAAATTATATTGATCAAGTCATAAGCCATAAACTAAAACATATATTATATGAATAGGTTTTTTAAGTTATTACTTAACATGTACAAGTATTCAGTGTTGTGCATTATCTAGATACTTGGTAGTACCGTATGTACGTTTAAATTCTAAATATACATATTTTATAAACGATGCAGAAGGTATTGTATTATATTGTTTATACAGAAACATATTGAATAAATATAATTCAATTTTCGAATTCACTGAATTTTTTAAATTCCTGTTTAATCGACGGCCGGAAGAAACCAGCTTGCACTCAGACTTCAGAGTATAATAATATATAAATATAGACAGTAATTATTATTGTAAGTGTAAACACAGACGACGATATTTTCCGCGTATCCCGTATACGTTATTTTATCGATTAGATCAGTGGCAGCAATATTTGTACGTTCTTACGAATCCCATATTGCGAGAAAATACCGTATTCGTAAAATTTTTAAACGTTGTCGCGGTTGTCCTAAGACCTAAGTTATAAAACAGTCATAAAACGTCAATCTCTGGCTGGAACGTTCCAAAAATAACAACGTATAAACTTGGATTATCGTGTTAAATCGTGCTATATAGTGCCTAGTAAATACTGAAAATAGCAATGAGACAACAGTAATCACTAATCACTAATTAGTAATCACTTATCGGCAAACACCAAACACATTGCCGGTATTAAATAATATATATATACATCAGAGACCAGAGAGCAATAATAACGCCATTGTTGGTATCCTACTATCCTACATTCATACTTCATAGTTCATCCTTTATATAATAGGTACATTTTTTATTATTAATTATTTGAATTATAATATTTTGTTTATTTTCTAATTCATAATTTTGAATTTTAATACTAGGTCTTGTAAACTGATTAATAACGTAAAATAAAAAGGAATACAAATAGTTAATTTATAATATTTATGTTTAAAAAATTATAGTTGGTATTAAAAAAATAAAAATAGGTTTATGTACTAAATGAATGTACTAATAAATTGTACTTTGAGTCTAAATTAGCAAAATAAATGAATATTATTTTAAACCAAATAAATTATTATTAATGAAAATAATTTTTTATTTATATAAAATAATCATATTAAAAAATATGTAAGTTCCGAATGATGAAACTTTTTAAAATTATCTGTTTTTTATCTAGATAAATGTAGTTATCTTTTATCTATATCCAGATAAATATTGAAATAGTTATCTATTATCTTAAATAGATGAATTTATGATGAATTATCCGTTATCTTATCTAGATAATTTTTTGGTTATTTATGCACAACACTGCAAGTATTAAAACTGAATTAGGAATCTACTGACGAAATGAAGTGAGAGAGATGTCCACTAGGATTGCCATAAATTAAAGATGCATATCCTTAATTTTGAATAAAATTCGGTCCAAGGTATTTTGGATATAAGAAAGCATCTAAGAAACGTCCTAGATTTAGCAAGTTTTTCTGTGAAATAATTCCCATATTTATATTTTTCTTATTTATTATTCCTTATCTTATCTTATTTCTTAACAGACAAATATAAAATTAAAACATTATAACTATACAAATTTTGAATGTCTTACATTTGGTATTTAGATATTTATATAAGTTTTGAGCAAATTTATTTTATTTATATTTGTGGATAGTTTATACATTTTATGATTAATATTTTCTAGTTGCCAAAATTTATGAAGAGTGTAAAAGTAATATCATTTATTCTAGGATTATATTATTGATTATCGTTCTTAAAATATTCACATGAAAGTTTGATAAATAAATGACAATCGTACTATCTATATACATTATTTATATGAGAAAATTCTTATATTTCAAATCGTTTAGTTCACGATATTTGTAAAAGCACTATATACATTATTTTCAATAACAATTTGTTTCACAAAACTCTTTACCACAAAATTGAAATTCAAGTAAACACTCAATCAAATTTTATAGCAAACAATGTATAAGATTTGTAATTAAACTTTACTTAGATTAAAATAATAAATGTAGAAAGGCAAAATAATGAATGAAAGACAACTAATATTCAAAAAAGTAGTAGATCATTTTTACAAATAATTTCCTAATAAAGAAATTTAAAATAATATATAATGTAGGAAAATCAGTTTTACAATGAATCGCTCGAAGGTCTAGATTCTAGCCTCACAGATCTCTAAAAAAATCAGCAATAGAAGTCCATGGAATATCAAAACTTGTAGTTCGTTTAAAAATAGACACGAAGACAACTGCATTACTTTGTTGGTACTAAATTTTTAATGAAGTATAAAACAACCTATTATAAATAAAAGATCTCTAATATATTACTGATTATTGCGAATAATTGTAATCTCATAAACATTATTTAGTTTAAACTTTATATTTATATCAATAAATTAATTGAATGCGTAAACTTTTCATCAGGAGTTATTTTATTGAAATGGTTTAAAGGTAGGTTGAAATTGTTTACATTATATTAGAACAAACTTAAATAAAATACGTCATTAAAATTTTTGTTTCTATACAACTAATACAATGATAAATATTATACGAGTACATGTTTTAAGGAGATTTTATCACTGATAAAGCCCTGGCTCGAAGTATGTATAAAGAAAATTAATTGTTTATGGTCATCAATTTTATTTTAAACTTTTATCTTTACCCAAAAATACGAACCAGAAAAAATATTTAAGTTCAATTTTATAGATTGTCATCCCACGTTACCAATAAAACAATAAATGCGAGTAGAACCAAAGATAATTTTAAATTTAGTTACCATTATTTCTCATTTTCCGCAGTACACATATTTAAATTTGATATAAATGATTTATCTCTAATGACTATGAGAGAGTTGTAAATTGAAGATTAATTTTCTAATTCTGTATATTGTTTATAAAAACGCTCAATAATTGTAATTTCTAACACAACTCATACATACTAAGTTACTTCTACATCTCAGTAAAATACATTTTAGAAAAAACATTTGCTATATCTGTAGACTTCAATACTTTTATGTATCTAATAAAACATACTTTAAAAAATGAAAAACTTATTTTTGACTGACATTTTGATGTAATATCACTATCTGATATGCAAGAATTAATAATTTAGTAGTTAATAGATTTAGTTTTGGACATTCAGTTAAATCCAATCTTTCAGTCACATAATAAATTTAATGTTCCAGAAAGTCGTTACTAAAATGACAACTGTGATATATAATAACAATTAATAGTATTGTTATCAAAGTTATAAGTTATAGCTTATGACCTTTACAGTGCTATAACAAATTCTTAACAAATTATTTCAAATAACTTTTTTGTTTTGATATTTATAAAAAAAACTTATTTCTTATATGTCTAAGGTATGACTGGAAATAGTTTGATGCAGCATGTTACAAACAATAAATAAATAACAAATTCACATTTTTATTTTCCGTAGTTCAAAAAGTGTGCCGTAGTACACACAAATATATCCACAGATTTAGATAGTATCTAATTCATTTAATTAAGGAAAATTTTTATTAATTTGATTATTTATTTCAGCACCTGATATTATTTATCAACACAAATTATTTTTGGACCGATCAATTAGCACCACTCGTGGTTCGTATTTTTTCAAATTTAAATCTTCGAAAAATAAAAAAATCCATTTATATATTCAATCTTAAAATATTATAACAATATAATCAGGTATAACTATAAGAAAAGGGATCAAAGGTAGGTTGAAATTTTTACACATTCCATTACATTATATTGAAACCAACCTAGAGTACGACATTTTAATTATTGCCACTATACAACTAATACGGTGAAAAAAATTATGCATGTTTTAAGGAGATTATATGCATGAAGAATCTCTTCTTAACAGTATGTATGATTAAATCTAAATTTTTATGGTTATGTATTTTTTACTATACTATTATCATTATACAGAAATACAATCCAATTGAGAGGTTTAAGTTAAATATGATATAATATCCCATGATAACAACTAAATAATAAATACGAGTATAATCTAAGATAATTTTAATGTCAAATGTTATTATTTCTGATTTTCCGAATTGCACATATTTAAATTTCATATTTATGATTTATCACTAATGACTGTGGGGCAGTTGTGAATTGGTGATTAATTCACTAATTCTATACCATGTATATTGTGTATGTAAAACGTTTAAGACTTTTCAATTCCAACACACCTAATAAAGAAGATGTTTTACATCTATACCTCGGAAAATTATATAAAAAAAACATTAAATTATAGAATAGTTATAAAAGTTATAATTTATAACTTATAAGCTCTAAAAATCTATAATTAACAAAAAATTAATAAAAAACAGCACCTTAACAGATTGTTTCTAATGAACAGCTCGTTATGATATTTAAAAAAACAACTTTATTCTTATATGTCTAAAGTACAACTGGAATTAATTTGATACAACAAACGATTACAAACGATGAAAAAATAACACTTGCACATTTTTGTTTTTCGCATTTCACAAAGCGTGCCGTAGTACATACAAATATATTCACTGATTCTTATAGTGTCTAAATAGTTTTATTAACGAAAATATTTATTAATTTGATTATTATTTCAGCACTAGATGGTGTAGAAGATTACGAATTATTTTTGGATCTTATGGAAACCAATAGTGGTCTGTATTTTTGAATTTAAATCTTAGAAAATTATAGAAATCTTTTCAATTATCTAATCTTAAGACCATATAACTATATAATCTATATCAATATATATCAATAATATTATAAAATATAATCTACAGCCTGTTTTGTGGTCCATTTTTCCACATCTTTGAAGTATCTTCTTCTTTAACCACGCATTATTAATGGAAATAACTCATAACCACGCAATAATTAATGTAAATAATTCATTACTTATACACATTCATACAACTCACTTATGTCATACATTGAATATTATTTACAAATAAGTCAATTTAATAGATAACAGTAAAAATATTTAAGAAAAACGTTCATATCATATTAAATATGAGGCTCTATAAAGATCAACAATAAAACGATATGCATGTCGTTTTGTAAACAAATATTTCTATAATACATACCTATTTTATTAATAAATCAATTATGAACCATAACCTATGTAGATTAACTTGAAGCACGATTAATGTTGAGTTTTACCTAAATGATATATTGGGTTTCTCATATAACAATAACTCGTTCATCATGTTATGAGTTTTCTCATCTTCAAAAAAAATCCTGGGAAGTCATCTCAATTTTATATTTATGTTTGTAGATAGTAAATAAATATAATATAGGTTGTGTGATTTACGGTGAAAATAAGATCAAAACTTATTTAATAATAACCAAAAATGTATTAGATTTATTTTGGGTTGACCTGTTTAAAAATTGTTGGACCGCAAACAGTAGGTTGTGCCATTTTTATTCAGACATATCTAAAAATTCTAGGACTAAATGGTTGTTTTTAATGTTGTTTTATACCTATAGTTCTAGAAATCAATATTTAACATAATTATCTTTATATATTTTAGATTTTCCAGGCGGAAAACGTAAGTAAACTAAAGATTTGTATAAATAATTTTAAATATTTAATGTATTGATAGAGTAATATTTCTTTTTCGACTTTTTGGTGTTAATAATATATAACTTTCACTAAAATTATATCCAAATTATTTCTCCTAGATTTGAAGAACGCGAATGGCGACAATATTAATGAAATCAGATATATAAATATTAACTTATATAATAAAGGTGTTGTAACATATTTTTTGACTGTAAATAATTTGTAGTTTTTTTAACTTGCCGTGTGTAAAGGATATTGTATTTGACGATCTGATTTATTTGTCATATTTTCACAAGAGTAATATAGAAATTTACTAGTTGATTTACTAGTTGATCTCTAATCTTAACTTTCTTTAAAGTAAAAATCATCTGAGAGTTTACTCAATAAGTACGAGAGAAATTTGTATTCAATATCCTTACAGATTTATAAAATAACCAATATTTTATTTGAATTAAAAACATTATAGACATTTGTACAGATAATGATTGAACAGACGTTGTATTATTAAACACTAAGTAGCCTAAATAGCGATTCCAAAAGAGTTCCAGGTGCACCAAACTGCTATCTGGTTACCAATTTTCTAGTTTTGTATATTTTATCTAAAATAAAATGATTATCAATCTTATCAAGGATAAAAAACCCACGAGATAATCTCAGATCTACAATGGCGCGTGGGACGAAAAATTAAGTCACCTAAAGCTCAGCAATCTTATAACGTTTGACATATTTTTGGACTTTTATTTCCATTATTCCATAAGTTCAGGTATAATTCAAAGAACTTAAAACTTCTGTTGTATAAATTAAATTATTTAAAAAAAATGAAAGTTTCAACATATTTTAAAATGATAAGTAAGCCATATTCGGTATAATATTAAAACTATAAAGTATAAATCTTTTTTTTGTGCAAAAAAAATTGAATCATTATAATATAACAATTTAATTAGCTTAAAAATAATTTAAGAAAATGATTTAAACCCTTCTAAATGACTGTTAATTTTTTTAGTTATTCATGCCATCCCGGAGCCTCAAATTAATCTTATAGATTTCTTCTGTCACAATATAAGTAATACAACCTAACCTATATAAAATAAAATTGAACTTTTGTGTTATAACTCATGTCATTTGATATATTTATAGTTTTTAAGCGATAGAGAAATATTGTTAAAAAATGCAATCACACCGGATTAATTTTCAATCTGTGATTTAATCTATTTAAAATAAATATTTATTCAATTTTTAACAGAGGACTTGAAGCAGATTGGCTATAACGGTAAGTTGGTTAACCTTTGTAAAAATTAATCTATAAATCTTAAAAATTAGGTAAGAAATATAATATAAGTAAACTTCTTGTTTAACTTATTTTTCTTACATGAAAGGTAATTTTATACTAAATTACAAGGAAAAGAAATAAAACTGAACTTGGAAAATGTATATAAAATATAAAAAATAAAATTAAAAGTGCATTATTATTAACTGATTTGATATATTAAATCTATATTATTATTAGAAACTTTGAATTATTTTAAATAAATTATTTATATGTTTAAAAGAACTTTTTTAAACTATGAAATATAAATTGTTTTTCAGGAATATTATCGCATGATATAGAATATATCTCAAGTAAGTTCAATAACCTGCTAATTTTAATTAATATTTCTTTTCAGATATTTTTTTAGTTCACCTTTTTATTCTGAATAAATATTATATTCATAATCTTGAAATCTGTATTAATTACTAAAGGAAAACTGTTTACTATAATTGTTTATAATACAACATGTTTTGCTATAATGCTATGTTATTTTTTCGGTTCAATTAAATTACATTTTGGCCTTCGTGAACAGGAATTAATATTTTATACAAAAATAATTCAAATATTTCGAAATTGGTAGAAGGTTATCAATATATTATATTTTTAGATATGATGAAAATATATTTCAATGTTTTCATACACCACCCCTATAGAAATTAAAATGCCTTCACTATTTTTTATAATTTCAATAACTATGAAAGGTCCATAAATTTTAACATTTTTTAAATTTGAATAATTAATTTTGTGGTTTGTCTTAGTATATTAACTAACATGTTAACATTTGAATTTTTCGAGTCAAAGTCATGTTAATGAGGACATTATTATAAATATTTTTTATATTTTATGTATGTACATAATTTTTGTTAAGTATTATTTTGCGATGTTGAAAAATAGGTTTTTTTGCAAAACAATGCTTGAAATTATAGTTAAATAAACATACATGTTAATGAACACTTCCTATTTTAAAAGAACTAATAATATCGGCGGTTCCATAGAACATTATTATACAGATTTCATGCAAATATATAACATATTTTATAAGACTGTACATATACTTATTAAAATATAGAGAAAACAAAGTTATACTAGACCCTTTACGTAAACTTCGTCCAAGAGAACAACTAGGTTAATATTTAAATTTACGGACAAACACCATATAAGCTTGTAAAATATATAATTTAGATTTTGTCAAGAACTGTTTTTAAAAAATATTAAAAACGTGTTAACATACAGTTGGCATTTATATATATATATATATATTGATATGCCGTAGGAATATATTTAAAATAAGCATTTTACTAAATGCCTATGCAAATTATCAAAGAATTTAATTTGTATGCAATTTTTTTAAATACCTAAATCAAGTTTTTTTTTCAACCCGAAGGTTGGATTACAGCTCCAATTCACCATTCTAACCGATTATTACTCTCCTTTTCTTTAAGTTCCTTAAAGGTTTGACTTTTGCATCACATTTAACTTATCCTATATAAAAGTTCTGGTTACGTCCTGCAGTTTTCTTTTCTTCTTTATACCCTCTAATATTAAATTATGCAATTCTTCTGGGTGTTTCAGGGAATGTCAAACCATTTTCCTGCGTGTTACTCTTATCGCTTCTACTAGTGTACGTTTTTCTCCTACTGTCCTAAGTACTTCTTCATTCGTTTTCCACTATTTCTAGCTTATCTTTTCCATACGCCTCCAACACCACATCTCGAAGGCTTCTAGTTTTTTCTTTTCGATATCATTTATTACCCATGTTTTACATCCATATGTTGCAACACTCCATACATATGTTTTTATAATTCTCATCATGATAATGAAATGTATCTTTTTTAAGTGAGCATCATATTTTTTTTACTGAAGGCAGTTTTTGCTAATGCTATGCGAGTTTTTAGCTCACATTCTTCACATTCTTTCCATCAGATGTGACATTGCTTCCGAGGTATTCTATTTCTTCGTATGTCACCATCACTCTCTGCTATTACCACAATATCATCGTCAAATCGTAACATTGAAACGATTTCTCCAATAATTTCGATTTCACTTATTAGTTTTGTTAACTTTATATATATGTATATATTTATAATTTTTCGAAATACTAGTTAAAAAGTGGTTGTGATAACGTACACCCTTATCGGACTCCTTTTTTTATTTGAGCATTATTTGTGATTGACAATATTAGGCTTTTAAAAAAGGATACATTTTTGTATTATATTTAACTATAATTTATTAATTATTTATTTATATTTTGTATAAAAATCTTGTAAACCTAGTATACTGATATGTAAAATACGTATAATATATGAAATATTTATAATTCCATGTCCTTATATTGTTGTGGAACGTAAATTATAAATTTGTGTTAGTACTACATAATAAATAATTAGTGATTATAAATATGAATACTAGAATAAAAAATTAAATTTAAATAAAAAGTATTGTTTTTAAAAACAAAAACCTACCAGTGTTGACGTTATATTATAACATTTAATTAATTTTTTATATTTGTGCAGTTATATTTAATTAGTAATAAATTAATAAATAATTTGTAAATATATTTATTATTTATATTTCAAAACAATTTTACATGTATCTTCTCTGTAATTTAATTTACTTGTATTATGTGTTTAATAAAATGTCTATGTATATAACTAAATGTCAAAACGAATAATTAAATAACATGAAAATTAATTTGTTTGACTATTTGCCTAGACATTTGTTAAAATGGCTGTTTTGACTATATGCTTACGATCTATTTAATATGAATATAATATATGAATATAGAATATACAAGTAGGTGTGCTGAAATTTATAAATAAAAAATATTTTATTACAGATTTCCATGGACTAGATGGTAAAAAATTTATTTTTTTCATTATTCAATTAAGGCATTTTAGTAAGCGAGGCCGATATTATATGTTATTCAATGATTATAGCTCCAAGTATACCAGTTATGTATAAATTTCGCCATAGCCCATATTCTATTTTATATGTAAAATACATTTTTTTTATATAATCATAATTACCGGTTTTGTCCGTTTTTGTGTATGTAGCTTAAAATTTTTATTTTCAATCATAAACTAGTAATCAATTTGTGTTGACATTTTCATTCACACATCCACATCTTTTTTCCTGTTCGTTTTTTTCTTCTACATTTTGATTTTAAAGTTTAGCCTTTCACATTTAAACTAAAACCTATTAATTAACAACTTGGATCATTGATTCAGTATTTTGTTTATTAATGTAAGGTTAAGTAGTAAAAAAAAGTTCTGAAAATCGAATATAGTTTGTATATAGCTACAAATTATAGAAAAAAATATTTTGCTGTCAGTGATCACTTATGGCGACCCAGCCCTAATTTTAGACTGAATTGTGTGTTAAGGTCGTTAACGGAGTTACAGAGCAAGTAGACATGATATTACTGGTTTATTTTCTATATATTATACATGTAAAGATTTTATGTGTTTTTTTCAATTACAAATTTTTGTATTTCGAACAAATATAATCAAATTGATTGATTAGTTGTCATTTAAACTGAATCAATTACATAAAGACCTTCAAATATTTAGGAGCCGAAAATTTTTAAATTCTAATTGGACAAAAAAAATATATATATATTCTATTGAAGTGGATAATAAGTAAATAGAAATGCTGCTGAAGTAAAAAAAAAAATAATGATAACAATATTTTGGTTGCAAATAAAAATGTTTGTACAAATTTTGACGAAAAAACTTTCATACATAACTGATTATACGGTTGCAAGATTTATACGAAATACTCTTTCCCATCACCAGTTATACTATCGAAATTTCAATAGATTTTAGCGCTAAGTATAAACGGTAATATAATTCCTTTACAAATATTATTTGTTTGTAGCATTTTCAACTCAAGTAAAAGGTTATATAAGGTTTCTTGAAAATTACAAACCTGGTAAGTATCATGAACCACCTAATGTGATTTAATACTTAGTTTATTATTTAATATTCTACCTATGGTTAAACTGTATTATTTCTCGATCTTCTCCGGTCCTATTCTAATATTCTACGAGTATTTAAGAATATTAGACATTATAGCAGCAATTGCTAAACACATTGATTTTTCAGGTATTCGAACCGTGAGAAATGCTTTGAGTGAATATGTTGCATATATTCTGGCAGAAAAAAACAGATTTTATTTTTAACTGTCTTACATTATAGCAATAAAAAATAATTATTTTAAACTTATTTGTTTATTATTCATCTTTTTCTTTTTAAAATATTTATATAATGTTTAGATGTCTGAAAGTAATAATGTAAAACGTTTCACAAATTCAATTTTTATGTAATAAAATAAATAAAATGAACTAATTGACAATATTTGAATGTTTATAATTGTATGATCGAATTCAATCTAAATGAAATGAAAAACGTGTTTTCATAAGTACTGTCTTTATCGTACCAATATATTGTGAGTGCGCTTTCTGTTTCTTCCCCGCCAATAAATTAAAATTGTAAAAATGTATGTGGCTCGTTTAGCATTGAGCCCAATTTTAGATACACTTGACCTTTGATTTTAAATTGTGAGTTGAACCGTCGACTTTTTGGTGCATTATTGTTGACTATTTGTGTTGCTCCGAACGATAAAAAATAATTTTTAAATTCTAATTGGACAAAAAAAATAATATATTGTAGAGAAGTGGATATTAAATAAAATATAAATACTGAAAAAAAAAATTATAAAAAGTTTTTACATGTAATGAAAATAGTTTGTACAAATTTTGACGAAAAAACTTTCATACATGACTATAAAATATATGGTTGCAGGAATAATAAGAAAAACTCATTTAAATCACAAATTATAGTATCGAAATTTCATAACGTTTTAGTACCAAGTATAAACAATTATATTACTTTATAAATATTATTTGTCTGTTGCATTCTGAACTATGTAAAAGATTACATGAAGTTTCTTGAAATTCTTAAGTCCGGTAAGTATCATGAACCAAAAAATGTTATAATTTAATACTTAACAGTAATAATTTATAAGTATTTCATACTTTAATACTTATAACCCAGAGTTAAAATGTATTATCCCTCGATTCTGTCCGGTCCGATTCTAATATTCTATTTATGAAATCTTCTGAGAAATATAATAGCCCAATTGCTAAAAAGATATTGATTTTTCAGGTATTCCATTTAAGAGAAATGCTTTAAATGAATATTTTAAATATAATCTGGTAAAACAAAACAGATTTACATTATAGCAACAATAAATAATTACTTTCACAAATTAAATTTTAATGTTCTAATAAAATTAATTAATTGAAAATATTTGAGTTTTTATAATTGTATGATCTAATTACATCACAATGAAATAAAAAACGTGTTTTTATAAGTACTGTCTTTTTCGTATCAATATAGCAATATATAATCATTCAGTGCCGTAAAACCCAAGTGAATATACATTTTGGGGTGCCCATCATGTGGCAAACCCTAAGAATATTGTACGGTCAATGTGATTTGTATCTAAAATATACTTCAGTCTGTTGACTTGCACTTACATTATGCCTCACTGCCTTAGATCTGTTGGATCAAAAACCTGCATTGTATAAAATGAAAGAAAGGTTTTGTGATTTATTTTTTGGAGGAAATTTATGGTGGTAGAGGATTTACAATCAGTAAGTTACCGAAGACAATTTCAAATTAAATTTTCTAGGTTACTTTATTGTTGTGTGGGTATTTCGTAGTAGGTATACATGATAAGTATTCAGATATGCCAGAAGAGCTTTTAAACAGATCAAAATATGAATGAATAACAATGTATCGTGATCATTTTAGTAGTAACCTTGTGCTTCAGATATTAAGAAAATTAGTAAATACCTATAAAAGATCTATCACTATTTATAAAGTACTAATAATTATTTTTCTGACGTATCTACAGCTACAACGAGATTCGTATAACTACACCAGTCATATCTGCATCTCCAGACAGGTTATTCTAAAAATCTAATCCTCAAACAAAAACTTCTCTTCGCATTAATGTCTCTGAACAAATTATCAACATAGGCATATTAAATATTGAAAGACTTTGAACTGCCAATGTTGAACCCAGAGCGTGATAATGAGCGTGCTTGGAGGGCGTCGACCTGTCATTATCTGATTCCCGTTTTTCCGTCAAAATAATATCGGTTATGTGAATTTGAATCATGTCAAAAACTGCCGCATTTATTATACAATTATGTTCACTTTGTGTATTTTTTTATTGTTGTTGTACGTCTGTCGCGACAATCGCACGGTCGTCCCGTTTTGTCGTTCGTTGGTCGCTAGTCAAGCACCATCGATATCGTTTCCCTTTGTTTTAGTGTTCACCATAGCGGGACCAATCTTTCTTCTTTTCTTTTTTTTTATATACATTTTATTAGTATTTTTTTATTTTTATAGTATTATCGTGTTTTTATCGCCATTGAGGCAATTGTGTAAATTTATTCAATCGTGTGATTTTTTGTCAATTAAGTAAACAAATAAAAACCATTATTACCAGCAAACCTCAATTGAGTTTTATCGTCAACCATGTGTGTGTGTGATTTATTCTTTGTGTGTATTAAAATAATTCGTCCTCCGGTCTGACTTGATCAAAATCGTGTCGACCGTTCCGAGTGTCCTAACGTGATTATTTCATCAAATGCACGAGATCGGAATTGGTGACATCCTCATTGCGTAAGACTGCCAGCACTCGCAGTGGTGTGTGGGAGGCCTCCCAGGACTCCAAGATCCTGAGACAGCAATAACTTATAAGTGTGGCCTGATTGTTTAGTTTTAATATTCGTCCGATTAATATGTGAGCTCTGTGGTCATTGCACCATACCGAACCGATCATAGAGACCCCCCCTCCCCCTCGCTAGTTAAACTCTACTTCCTGCACACCCGTGTAACCAATTTGTATCACTTTCCTTCTTGGTCGTCGCGGTGTCGCACGGACAGTATACTTAACATTAGGTTGCCTAACACAGTAATGCACGGGGTGTAGTTTTAGTTGCTACGGATCCACTAGCAGGCATGCCAAAAAATTTGCCTACCAACACGAAGTCGGACGCACCTATCCAAGAATCATAAAGATGTTTGATAATCTCAACCATTATTGTGACTGGTCCCTCAACCTTCGCCCAAACAGTTAAAATATAACAGTGTACATAAAACATATTTTTAAACATTATATTCAAATTATTTTTATAATGCAGTTGTTTTCTTATAATTTCTTTCAGTTAAGTCCTCTGATTATACGAGTATATGCTGTCTATTCATCAATATAATACTGTAAAACTACGTTGCTATTGCCATATACCGATTTTAAAATGGTATAATTCCTCAATCCATACTTGAGTAGCAATAGATTATAATTTACCAGTTACAGGTTTGATAAGTTTAAAAAATAAGGTATCGTCACGACTCAATAGTGAAAAAAATTAAAATCCATGAACAAATACTGCTCTATATTAGAATATATTACTCAAATAATTATATATATTTATATATAAGCAAATTAGGCTTCCGTTTATGTCCACAAGAATTCGAAAAGTATTGGATGGGTTGACTTTAAATTTTTATTCGACTTTGTATAGCATTTTAATGTACTTTATTCTCAAAGCTCTCACCTAAACGGAAAATTCCTGGCATTTATCGAGGTTTAAAAAAACAATGATATCTGACATGAGCCTCGAATATTTACTTGCCGAAAAACAATGAATTATGTGTATTATTACATACCTACCTTATAATTAAACCAAAACAAATATGTAACACATTCATTTTCCAATAACGTTTAAATTGTATATTTTGTTCATCACAATTATAAAAAAAAATGTATTGTATATTATTTTGAAGTTTATTGATACGTCATTTTTTCATGAATAATACTTGGTTTTATAACATTCTCACAAATAAGTTGTTGTATTTATCAAAAATGATTTTGTATTTATTGTGCTATTAACGTGCATATTTTACAATTTAAAATGTATATAAATACTGTCATTGGTAATGAGGAATGAGTAATTCGATTTCATTCTCGGTTTCGAATACAGTTTCAGTCTTTACCAGCTTTTACCGGTTTCAAGCTCTGAGTTCATTTACATAAATATATGTATATGGCACGATAAACTGTTGAAAATTTAGAAAAATTCTCTGACTTTACAAAAATAGTCAACTCCGAATTGTTTATACAATTTATCGAGGAGATGATGTCATTGTCTACGATTGTTCAAATCGAGAGCATAATAATTTACTTAAAAGTGAAATCATAACTATAATAATTTATGATTTATTTTTTTCTGAAATTGTCTAAATAATTATTACAACATATACCATTTTATAAATGAAAACAAATTATAGTAGAGTGAATAATATGTACCCAATATTGTTTCAGGAATTTTGATAAATTTTAATTTTAAAAATTTAAACGAATGTAGCCTATAATTTTTAATCTTTAATTATAAGTATAATTATTTGGATATTAATGTATTTCAATAAATAGATTGATTATATTAATGCTGGAAAGTCATAAGTATATAATTAAATAAGTACAAAATGTAACAATTTGCAATTATAAAAATCAATATTTTTTATTGAAAGCTATAAAAATCAAGTATTTATAGTAATATGAGTATAAGTAGAATTATTCAATTATTTGTTCAATAATTATACAGAATATCTCTTAAGGATTTACTTAGACGACCTAATATACTCGTAAATACAGATTTTTATAAAAGCGATTTTTGGCGTACTGTAATAATCGCATTATTATATTTCAATAGACCTCATAAATCAAATAAGACCTGCAAGACTAGCTTAAAAACAGCAGAAGTGCGTGGCGTACGGTTATGAAACAACGGTCGACCGTGATATGCTGATTAGTGATTACCGATTGTACTGTGTATAGTGTGTACTATAACTAGTTTCAAATTTTTCAGAACAATATTATTTATCTATTTTAATCTTCCGTCCTTGTGACTCAACCGGCCCATATTCTCCTACTTTTGTATTTAGTTTCGAATAGTTTATGAATTATGACTTACGGAACCAAAACAATAATTTAACTTTAGTTTGATATGATTAATTCTATGTTATTTTAAAAATATTTAAGAGTTCCCTTTTTTTTAAATTTTATTTGTAATATTTGAAGATATTCAATAATAAATATAGTATATAAATTTCTGTGTACGCATTTACTGATTATTGAAAAACGTGAAATTTATGAGTATTGAACTACAAGGCTAATAAAATTACTATGTTCGAATTTAACAAAAAAAGTTATATAAAAAGTTAAATTTATATATTCTTAATAAATCATCTACGTATACTGAACCAATAAGAAATATATATTTTTTTAGCACTGTGAGAGGAAAAAAAGAAAATTTGAAAACCTTCATTAACTCTGGGGATATCGCTCTGGGGGAGATCACATACACCCTAAATATATTTTTTAAAACAATTTTAATTCTATAATCGTTGATTTGATGAGATTTTTAATACATATAATATTATATGTTTTAATATTGGTTAAACCATAATTAGTAATATATGTTTAAATACTTATTATTATAAAATTATAACAATCGTTCATATTATTTTAAAATTTAACCATATTATACTCTTCATACTGTTTTATTTGTTTTATCTAATACAGTGAATATGACTATATATGGTGATTACAGAACTGTCATAATTCAATAAATTATTCGTATTGAATATATAGTACGTATGTTCAATAACAAATGGCGTAATATTTACATGATATTCAGCGTAACGATATATAAATCTATGTAAAACTCGATTTTAAATAATCGTTGGTTTGTGATCGTTTGAATAGTCTTAATTGTAATTACGTATGTTAAAATATGAAATCTTCTAAGTTTGATTTAACAGCAATTATAGTTTTAGCGATTACCATTTCAATTAGCACTAAATATGGTAGGTATATTCAGGGTATATTTTTATTGAAGACAATATATTTATTATTTTTTGGAAATTGAATATTTAATTTTTATTGATTTAAATCAATAACACATTTTCACTGAATTTTAAAAGAATAGTTTTTATTTTGAAAACAAACCATTTAATAGGGTTGATATTTTTGAAAATTTTTCAAATTTATTTTTGGTTTAAATTTTAGAGAGCGATCATTCTTCTAACAAATAATGACTGTTAAATTAATAAATTATTTTATGTTATTTCTCGTGGAGAATCAGTTAAAATTTTTAAAAAATGTATGGTTTATGACCTGCTTAAATTAAATATTTCAACAATGTATAAAATAAATTATAAGAATGGTTTATACAAAAATATCATAACTTCTCATACTTTGTATTTTATTTAATGTCAACATTCACTATCTTTAATTTCTATTGATATAAATAGGTACTTTTGATTTCCCTTAATATATATTATACATAATTGATGTATTAAAATGTAATATATAATTGAATAACTACTTATTTTTTAGTTCAAGCTGAAAAAAAACTGAAAGATATAAGTAAATAACTGTATTTATAATATACATAGTATTAAATTATACATTGTAAAATTTTGTACGAAATGTAATAAAAAAAAGGGAGGAGTCTCTTAGAATCCTAAGTGGGTTGAGACTTCATGGTAGGGTTAGTTACAGGTATCAGTGAATACTACTGGTTTATTGAAACTTAAAATTTGAAAACAATCATATTTTCATCTTTATTTATTTAAATTATTTCAACAGGATTGCTTATGTCATATGGATATAATGGTATGTACCTACTCATTTAACAAGAATTTATTTTTTCTCAATTTAAGGCACATTACAACAAATCAAATATTTATATATATACACAGCTTTAATATAATCATATACAGCTATAAACAATATAATTTAAATACATTTTTCAATTAGGAAGCCAACAAATGTTATAAAATTAATCATAGGAGAAATAATGGGAGTGGAGCAAGTGTAAAGGAGATTGGAGTAAGAAATGATTAAGCTAGGGAAAATAGAAATGGAAACAAGAGTTATCTTTCAGAGTTTTGTTTTTGTAAAAGAAAATTGATGATAAATCAGCGTGAATAGGAAATTGCATGCGTTCATGAATGATTAAGGAGAAATAAAAAGTACTCGATGGATGATACGTGAGTGTAAACTTACTCTACACTACCATGTGGTCCATTATACCACATAATCTGTATAATAATTTGATTATCAAACAAAAAACATCCAGATGAATATAGTTTTATTGATCTTATGCATTTTGTGTAGTATAAAATGAATTACTAGATAAATTGGAAACAACAAAATAAATGTGTCAATCATATATGTAGTATATTTTTCGGTATAATTATGATACGTGAAAAGAAAATATATTACTAGTGAAGACGCCGGGATTGAAAAATAAAATACTTTACTTGTATGAACATCGTTTAATCGGGGAGTTAAAGCATTTAAAGTTTCATCACTTAAAAACGAGATACACACTTTATTCCAATGATTGAATTATATGAGTAAATCGTTTGCATTTCTTGGAATAGGTAAAAACCAAATTATGAAATTAATATGTAACAACTTACATTTTTATAGGACGTTATTTATATGATAAGAATTTTACGCCATCACGTATGTTTAAATACAAGTTATCATTATTATATTAAGCATTTACACTAAGCTTTTGATTTAGGTTCAATAGTTAGTTCGACAACGATAGTGAAAGTATTTTATTAAAACCTAATGCCTAATATTAAATTTTTTGTTTAAAAAACTTCATTAAACTTATTTTATTGATTAAATAAAATAAAACTTTTGGTATTTTTTATTCTTACCATTTTTATTTTTTGTAGTTTAAAAATAAAAAAATTTCATTTATCTACGTAAAGCAAAATAATCTACATTTAAAATTGTAATCAACATTCTTCTTAACCATGTATAAAATATGTATAGTATTGTATACATTACAATATGAGTTAATAACTAATTTATTACGTAGTATATACGTCAAATGATATCGTAATGACTTAATTTTGTCTATGTCCGTTTGACTGTTGAAAAATATGGATTCAAAGAGATTGAAAGTTTTTGATAAAAACTTTTGAGTAGACATAGATCACCTTAATTCAAAATATACAGGCTCAAAATATAAAAACAAATGAGAATCATTTAATTATTTATATACACTACAAAGTACTTTATGGTAAAATTTAGTATGTCATTTTGAAATTCAATAATCCACTTGCTTTATTATAATTATTACAATTTTAAATTTTATACAATTATTTTTGTGTATGAATTAACTTAAACTCGTTTTTTTTAAAATTATAGTTAAACAATCAAATTATGGTATGTTTCATACTATTTAAAACCACTAACAATTATTATCAGAATTTTTATCCTCGTGTGGTGCCAGTCGGTTTGTTCTGGTTATGATAATGAGGAAGGGTGGTTGTTTGAAAACGGTGTAATCATAAAATTTTTAGGTAGTTTCATTTAATTAAATGGTAACAAAGAATTAATAGTAAATAAGATACAAAAAACAAAGTTCGCTATGGAGAGCCGTGTGTCCGTGGCTCCGTTAAAGGACTCCTTCCTCTGCCGGGTGTACCAGGTAGGTGGGGGGCTTTGCCGAACCGGGGCTATCGTTATCCGTGTTGTGGCTGGGTAAAGAGTGACGCGGTCCGAGAGAGTGAAAAGTCCAAATATGTTTTCATTAAATCTAACTCTTATATTTTGTACGTGTACAAAAATATATACTTATTTATAATGCGGAAAATAGTCCCTCTAAGAAAGTTAAAAATATCGTAGATAAAAGAAGATGTAGATAAAAGAATTTTAAAAATTGCTCATAATTATGAGCAATTAGAAATCATATTTTTGGAAATAAATAGCTCAAAACATTTCAAAAGTATAATCGACCTATAACTTATATGATTTATATTTATATTGCTTTGACACCCATATCAAAACATTAAATATTATTAAATTATAGATTGACTTTTACATATATATTTTACGGCATCGTTAATTTGTGCCATTTTGTATTTGCAATACTATTTGGTTTTTTCTTCAGTAGGAATTCAGAATATTATATTATTGAAATAAACGAGTGATTATTATGATTGAGATATACCGGAGCATTTAAGGGAAAATGCACGCGATTTTTATGTAACGCAGCGTTTAGATTGAACTGTCGCAACGGCTGCTGATAACCAACTGCAATTGAATATTATTTGCAGCTAAAATTTAAATTATTTATTTATTCTAGATATGATAAAAGATTACCATGCATTACTACAGTTTTTAAAATCAAAACGTTAGTATACAATTTATTAAAAATAGGGTTTTTTAAAGTTAAAATAGTTAAATTATTACATTATATGTCACCCAATATTGGTCATCTAGTGGTTTTAACATTAATAGTCGTGGTATTGTGGATGATAATTATTTTTTTAATCATCAATTGTTATTGATGTATTGTATAAAAAGAAGTAGGTAACAGCATAGTTCATATGCTTCTATGCTTTATATGTTTATACATAGTATCATACGTTATGTTATGAACATACTATATGCCTATGCTTTAAAACACGTAAATGAGGGTAACAAAATACAAAGACCTATTATTAACTGAAGCCCACTCCATAAATTGTTCTAAATATACCTAGTGCATAAAAATGTAATTCAAATTAAATACTCGTATCAATAGGTACACAACTAGAACAACTTACAATTATATGATGTATACATTTCAGATGTAATAATGCCGCAGCGTTCTGAAATAAACATCATTGATAAGTTCTGTTCTCACGAAGGTAACATATAATATTTAAGTATTGTATAATTCTATATTTATTAAAAAATGTGTTATCATGAAAGCTTTATTAAGCAGAATATTATTTAGTTGTATATTATCGTAAATGATCATCATTGTAATTTAACCAAAAAATGATATTAAATTACTACTTTTAAACTTGAATAAATTTCCATAAAGTCTAAAGCACAACGCTTTCAAAGGCATATTCACGTTTAAATATCTTACGATGATACAAAAAAGTATACAATTGAACATTATAAGATACGATTAAAACTTAAAAATATGTACTTAATAAATGAACCTATTATAAATTAATAAAAGAACAATATTTCGATATAGAGGAACTCAGGAAAAACGGTTTCAAAGGTAAGTTGTATATGTTATTCGTTTATATAATAGAATAGTAATTATATAATATAATATTATTGTGGGTTTGTATATCTCATAACAAAAAATAAAATGTAACGTTTATTCTGTTATTTATCTTAATTTTAAAATACACTTAAATTTAAAATAGAAGCATACAATAACACTAATGCAGCATATAACCCAGACGAAATAATTTATCTCCAAAAGTTTTCTTTTCCCGAGCATACAACTAAAAAACAAATAGTTTTTCTAAGTTCATTCTTCGAGCTTCTTTTTTATTAGAATTTTCAGCTGCGTAAACTGCTCCTGTGGATAAATTTATTATTTTTAATCATAATTATTAGCATGCGCTTACAAAAAAAAAATATTGACTTCCTATTCTCAGAATATTCTGTTAATAGTCTCAATAATGTTATTAAGTACAAGTTTCTATTTTCTACTGTTCATTTCTTTTCAGGAATATTTAGTGAAGACCAAGGAAAACCATTGAGTATATAAATGCTTACCTTTTTTATACTTATTATTCCTAGTTATATTTTTAATAAACTGTTCCAGTGATATACCTATATATATTAATAGTGAATATTTTATGCTGTAAAAGTTGTGGTTATAGATTTAATCAGTAGTAACATTTAAATAAAACGTTTCGTTATTAATTTATTTTTAAATATTATTTTTTAAATTTTATAAAATTGATCAAAATCATTTGACGTTTGAATAATTACATTTTGATATGTATTTACTTCCACGAAATTGTTACAAACGATAAATTTAAAATATTTTTTAATAATTAATTCAACCAAAATATATTCCGGAAATTTTGAATTATTTTCTTAAGTACGAAACACTAAACACTATTTAAAAATGTGATCACAAAAGGGATCTCGTTATTTTTAAACTTATAAAACCTCTAAAATAATATCATAAAGCGTACCATAAATAATAATGAGTCATTAAAAAATTTGTTTTGTAATTCTTTTTTACTTAAAAAAGTCTCTAGTTTCTATAAATTATATGCATATGAGGTGAACTTAATTTCTAGTTTAACAGAACGTTGCTACAAAGGTTTAAAATAAGATGTGATTGACGCCTAGCATTTAATTAACACAAGATTAACTTCAATTATAGGAATTACATTTAAATGATCCATTCTTTTAAATGATAGAATGGTAATTAGCCATCAAAAAATAAATTAAATATCATTAGTTCACTTATATATATATATATATATATATTATATTTTAAATAAAGGAAAATTAAAGATTGAAACGCTTAAATATATGATAGAAGTTCGAATAATATATATTATCACAGATTTGGTAAAAGAAAGCAATAAATGCTAAGATTTGCTCAGAATTTTAATATTCAATGTTATAATTCTTCCAGAAACATAAACTTAATCCAAACTAACACTATTATATTGTTTTTTTTTTTTTGTAGATATAGGTTCAGGTATGTATGTCTACTATGATTTTTTAAAGACTTGTGATTCTGTTTTGATTGAAATTTATTTTTGAAACTATTCATTCAAATTACAAATATTATATGAGTTACATTTATAATGACTTCCTTGTATCAAATTAATTTCAAATTATTTGACTATTAAATAGATTTGTATAAACTTAGACCATGATAAATAATAACGTTGAGGCGCTGGCGATAAAAATGCAATGACTTGTTTGATAAATAGCTTTTCTAGATAATAAATTTCCATAAAAAAAAAAAAAACAATAATCTCGTATATAAATATTATGGAAAAATAGTCTAAATAAAACTTTATTTGTCATTTAATTAATATTTATATTGATAATTTAATGACCATAATATTTACATGTAAATATAATGTTATCACGAAAGTTTCTAGGGTACAATTATTATCCAATTTCAAAATTAAGAATATGAGGAGGCTAGTTTTTGGATCCAAAAGCCAAAAAATATTTCAACCATTATAGGCTGATTTGATATTGATTATAGTTTATTCTTTGGTTATAAAGTGTTCATTAAAATCAAATTTATAATTTTATTAGATATTAAATAAACATACTGTACAAAGCGATCAACTTATTTCAATTAAAAAACAAAATGTACAACAATGGTTATATTTTATAGATAATTAAAGACATTTTTTTTATGAATATACAATAAAGAAAAAATAATTGGTGAAAGTAAAACAATATTTCAATTTAAAATGAATATAAATTGAAATTAAATTTAATATTGGTTACATAAGTGTATAAATGTTTTAAAAATACTCATTTTAAAGATATTTATGATTTATAGTCGAGTCAAAAAAGTATAAACAGTATATCAATCAAAATATAACTGGTAAATCAATTTATATGTATTTGAAATTATTTTAATTTGTATTGGAAAAATGTATTAGATTATATTCTTCTGTAAAACAAATGAAAAACATAAACTATTATTTAGTGTTTTGAGAAATTCATATTAATCAAATAAAATTTCGACTTGTGGGCTATTCTATACTTATTTGGTGCTCCTTAGTTTTAAATTTATACATCAAAAGATGTGTGTATGATACACACACAAGGAATGAATCTTACACTTATAAATCTACATAACTCTAAAGTATGCACTAAAAATAAAAATTTCTAAATTGTGCCAATATATGAAAATTAGACTTAAGGATTTCAATACCTTAAATCTGAACACTATTTATATTTGACTATTATAAGCTTTCAACAGTTTTCTACGGTTTTATAAGATTTCAAAAAAAAATATGCAAATTATAGAAGTCTCATATTTTTATAATAAGGATCTTGTCTTATTGAAACTAAAAAAGTGTTTTTAACGATAAGTTACAATTTATTATATGATTTTTATTATAAGAAATTTAAGATATTATATCAGTTTTTTCTCCAAAAATGTAATCGAAGTATCCATGAAATATAATTTTTATAACAATTATTAATCTAGAATTGCTATTATTTGTATACCTTCCAAACCAATATAAATTATTTACGACTTAAAATATAAAATGTGATTACAGTTGATGAGAAAAATTCCAATTTATTGCATTACTACACGTTTATGAAAATAAAAGAACATATAAAATTTTATAATGAAGGTAATAAATAAAAATTAGAATAGTTATTTTTGTTTTTTTTGATTTAGAAATTGTGTATGTTTACAATTAATATAGATAACTATGAGAAAATATTATTGGTGTAAATATAAGCAGCACAAAATAAAAAAAGAACAATATAGTGGCCTAAATTACATTTACATATTGATAGGCAAGTATCTGGCAAGTATCGGGTGTGATGTTGATAGAGTGAAGGTGTGAAATGAATGAGAAAACTCAGAGGACAGGAAGGGGCAGTCAAACAAAATATGATTTATATCGCAGACCGCTTGGGTATGAGGAATAATACAGAGAGGTGAGTCATTTAAATATATTAATATAAGATAATACAAGGGGAAGTGAAGGAACTAAAGTGTGTCCGAAACGAATCCAGGAAAATGAACTAATTACTTTACGGAATAATTTGAAGTTTTGAAACCACAACTTGGATGTAATGGTAGTGTTAATATTTCTGTAACAAATTGCATTATTAGGAGGGAGATTATTGAATGAATTGAGCCATAATCGATTAACGCAGGATTTAAGATTGAGAAGTGAAGTCCAACCAGGGTACCAAATTTTTGGCGAGAAGTCGATTGGACGCGGCGGTTTTGGCCAGGGAATCCGCAATTTCATAACCTGAGTTTGCTCAGAGTCAGAGAACAAACATCCATAATCTAGTTCTGAGAAAATGACTGATTTGTAAATTATTATTAATGAAATAGGATGGAAACTCCCCTATGTAATAGCCACCAAAACAAATTTAAATTTTATAATGAAGGTTATAATTAAAAATTATAATAAATTAATATATCTGTTTTAAATTCTGAGTGAGACGAGGAATGAATTGGTTTCATGATGATGTGGATTTTTTCTTTTTCGCGACTGTGTAAATGACATCCGCTATCCATATATCCATATCCATTGGTACTTTAAAGAGAGTTTTTTTAATTTCTCAACAGTTAGCTTATGTAATGAGCAATCAGTGCTAACAACCGAGATCGATAGTTGAAGTTGTGATAGAAAAAACAATCAAATTTAAAAACTTTTTCTTTCAGTTTGAACATTAAATTTGTTCCTAACTCTTCGGTACGTCTAACACAGGTCCTAACTGAGAGACTGATGTATTGAAATTGTTTTTTTTTCTCTGGGCATATTTCATTTACAGCGGCTAACATAGATAATTTTATGAACTCATAGTCGTTGAATGGACGATTGCACTTGGCTATCATTTCAGCAACTACGAAACTAGCTCGTACTCCTGATTCGTTTTGATTATGTTGTAATTTAAAACTATTTTTTGATTGTTTAATAAACTTTTAAAATTGTTTATTTTAATCTATCTAAGATCACTAGTGAGATTGTCGAATTTTAATTTATGCTCTGTATCATAGTGACGTTTGCATTATACTCTTTTACAGATTAAATGGTTTTTTTGCAAATAAACATAACAGTTTTCCTTTATTTTCGATAAAAAAATATAAATCCGTCCATGATTAGTTGAATGTAAGATGTCCATCACAAATTTTACGTTTTTTTGACATTGAATTGATAGGTTGTTGTAAAACAGTTGAAATTTAAACTTCACGTTGGAATGTTTCGGAACGAACTGCACTAAGGCCATAACCAGATACGTATTTGTCGTAATTTACGATGTATACATTATATACGATTAGATTTCGTTCTCGATCATAGTTTATCTCGCATGGTTATACAATAGTCATGGTTAAATATTATTTATATATTTTATAACAATTTAAGCAACAAAATTCAAATTTTAAACGGGCCGCGGGTTGCCGGTGCCTGATCTAATAGAAATCACTTAACTTTCGACACATATTTTGATTACTTGATACTGTTTGAAATTAATTCCAGGATTGCTCTTAAGAACTACACAAGCTCACAAACATCTCACCTAATAATAATATGATAAGCCCCAAAAGGGGATAGTCTAAGAAGCGTAGTTCCGGAAGCACAAAACCCAGGCCCCTTAATCCATACTGATATACCGAAATAGTACCGGGTGATAATTAGTAATCACTAATCAATTACAATTGCTGTGAGAGCCGATTTACGGACTCGGTGTAACCCGGCGTGGGCATGTATCGATAATTGTACAGCACTCAATATGTTTGGCAGGAGTCGGTAGTAACTGAAGTTAATAGTTGAAAAATTAATTAATTGGGATTAACAATATTTTATCAAAAGTCAGAACATTAAAAGTATCAACTACTATTAGAAATTTGGACTGATGCAACCCTAACTTCATATTTTATTTAAATAGTTAAAAGTTATATACATTTAAAAAAATAATCAACACATTTAAATATAATTACGAGGATGTTCATTTATTATTTTGTATTAAATGTATTTTTTCACGAATATAATATATATACAGTACTTTGACTCATATATAAACAAATAAACTAAAGGTACTAATTATAATATAATTATTAATTTTTATAAAAAATTAACATTCATACAAAAATATTATAATAATAGGTCATAAATCAAAAGATTATAAAGTAGCTTAAAATGGAAAATTAATAATAAGTGATATTACTATTTATTGATTATTAATAATAACCACTTTATTTGTTCCAGCTAATTATAATATTAGCAATTGTGAAGGTAGTATTGTTTGTTATTTTATAGACATTAAAATAATAGAAAATGGAAATTGAAATTAGAAATTATAACAATTATTATAATGAATCATTGAATCAAGAACACAAAATATACGGATGACATTCTCAGATTTTCAAATTAAAAACTAAATAGTTTTGTATATAGTGTGAAATTAATTTCATTGTAAATTAATTTTATATTATTATTTATAATTCTGTGTATTTTTTATATGGTGGGGGTACGACAACGGATGTCATTAACCTTCAATGTACATATTTTTGGGAAGGGAGTGTGTATTCTTTTATTCGTGAATATATTTGTTTGTTTGGTTTGAATGGAAATCTAAATACATTTTATACTTAGATATAATTATTATTTAATAAAAAATATTATGTTTAAAATTAAATCACCATAAACACCAATAAAATGGGGGTCCCAATTTTAAATTATTTTTTCATTGCATAAATTACAATAACATATTTTTTTATAATTTAATGTTTCGATTATCATGACAGACAAATTAGCAGATGAATTTCAATGTAAGTACTTATTTTTAGTTGGATAACAATTTTGAAATTTGTTTTGCATGTTATTAATTAATTTCTTTTTTATATGGACAAATTATCCAATTTGAAATACAGCAATTTTAGTTTAATAATATATGGGAACAAATAGAATATAAAGAATATAAGAAATTTGTATAAAACTATTTTTTCCCGCCTTCAAAGGTTTTTAAATTTAAAAAGTTCAGAATGTTTCATATACAGATTGAGAGTTTCTATGTACTTTTAAAACAGATAAGCCATAGGATATTATTTTGGATTTTTATATTTATTTACTATGGTCGATGGTATATGTTTGGGTGAATAATAGATGTATAAAGACATTTTAGTGTAAATTAATTGTTGAAGCTGGAGAAATATTCCGTTTAATCATGTAAATTAATTAAATTACTTTTCTTTTTTAAAGTGGTTTGCAAATAGTTTATTTACTCTAGTAATTCAAAATATATTTTAGTGTAAATCGATTGTTAATATTTAGTTAAAAGATGAACTGAGCTAAAAACTATTTAGGTCCAAGAGATATGTTATGTACATCAAATATGCTTTATTAATTTCTTGAAATAAGTTTAATCGATATTTAAACCATAGTTAGAGGTAATGTAAACGCACAAAAATAAATAAATTTTTTTATTTTTTTTTTCTTAGCAAAAAAATCACCATCAAGTATGAACAAATTTAAAATACTAATAAAAACAATTATTATGACATGTTGTAGATAAATCAAGTTGATATCATATTATATAGACATCGTATTAATAACATTTACAGCGCATTGCACAGATTGAGAGTTTATATGTACTTTTATAACAGATAAACCATAGGATATTATTTTGGATTTTTCTATTTATTTACTATGGTCGATGGTATATGTTTCCTAAATTATTGAGGCATATTCCAATATAGGGTGAATAATTGATATGTAATGAAAGACATTTTAGTGTAAATTAATTGTTGAAGCTGGAGAAATATTCCGTTTAATCATGTAAATTAATTAAATTACTTTTCTTTTTTAAAGTGGTTTGCAAATAGTTTGTTTACTCTAGTAATTCAAAATATATTTTAGTGTAAATCGATTGTTAATATTTAGTTAAAAGATGAACTGAGCTAAAAACTATTTAGGTCCAAGAGATATGTTATGTACATCAAATATGCTTTATTAATTTCTTGAAATAAGTTTAAACTCTATTTAAACCATAGTTAAAGGTAATGTAAATGCACAAAAATAAATTAATTTTTTTATTTTTATTTTTTCTTAGCAAAAAAATCACCATCAAGTATGAACAAATTTAAAATACTAATAAAAACAATTATTATGACATGTTGTAGATAAATCAAGTTGATATCATATTATATAGACATCGTATTAATAACATTTACAGCGCATTGCACAGATTGAGAGTTTCTATGTACTTTTATAACAGATAAACCATAGGATATTATTTTGGATTTTTCTATTTATTTACTATGGTCGATGGTATATGTTTCCTAAATTATTGAGGCATATTCCAATATAGGGTGAATAATAGATATGTAATAAAAGACATTTTAGTGTAAATTAATTGTTGAAGCTGGAGAAATATTCCGTTTAATCATGTAAATTAATTAAATTACTTTTCTTTTTTAAAGTGGTTTGCAAATAGTTTATTTACTCTAGTAATTCAAAATATATTTTAGTGTAAATCGATTGTTAATATTTAGTTAAAAGATGAACTGAGCTAAAAACTATTTAGGTCCAAGAGATATGTTATGTACATCAAATATGCTTTATTAATTTCTTGAAATAAGTTTAATCGATATTTAAACCATAGTTAGAGGTAATGTAAACGCACAAAAATAAATAAATTTTTTTATTTTTATTTTTTCTTAGCAAAAAAATCACCATCAAGTATGAACAAATTTAAAATACTAATAAAAACAATTAATATGACATGTTGTAGATAAATCAAGTTGATATCATATTATATAGACATCGTATTAATAACATTTAAAGCGCATTGCACAGCTAAATGTTTTATTTTATTATACGTATGTACTATATATATTAATTTATTAAATATCATATTAATTATTGGATTAAATCAACACAAATTAAAATAAAACATATTGTGATTGAATTGTAACGCCCTTCGAATAACCTTCTTAGGAAAATGGTTAAGCATTGGCAGTTCTTGCAGTAAATATTAATTCTTAAAACAATTATATAATTCAATTTTGTTGTCAATTTATTGTCAATTTTTTTTTCTTAGTTATAAGGTTCACTAACCCTCACAATAAATGTTAAAGAGCCAAGGAAATTTTTTTTTCATAAATTTGAATTTTTCCTGGAATAAATATAATTATTATTCATAAAAAAGTGCGTTAAATATTGTATTTATTTACTATATTTCAGACTGTGGAAGTAAAGCAGAAAAATCTAAACAGTGTATGTAAAAGATATTATATAAGTGTGTGATACGCTAAGAAAATAGTTATATTATATCCATCCATGGCTATCGTCGTGGCGCGATCAAAGTAATTAATAAGTAAATTAATAGTGGGGTTCCCATAATGTATACTGCAACTTTTTTTTGTCAGATGGGATACATAATTATCTTCTGAAAAAATTGGTACCTAGTAAATTGCAAAATATAAGAATAACTGTGTTGATGATATTTTTGTAAAAACTATCTCAATCGTAGAGAAATTCATAAATTAAGTTATAATTGAACAGTGCAAACTTTTAATTGAAAAATTGTATCGAAGTTTGGAATTACGTCGTGGTTGTTTCATATTTTCACAGTTTTTTTTTTTTCGTTATCGAACGTTGGTCATTAACGTTTTCTTTTCTTTCTCTGTATATTATTCTTTTATCTTTTACTGCAAGTTCTTAAGCTTTGCCGTAGTTACTATGGCGTAGTATAACGACTAAATAAAATTCAAGGAAAATAAATTATAATTATTAGATTAATATTTTAGCAATCCTTTCTGATTAAGGTCATATTTTTGCACTGCAGCTTTATGCTTTTTCACGTCTCTGAAGTACTGCGAAAGGCTTTTCATACCTAGGTCTGAGTGGTACTAGACCACGTCAACACGTAGAAACACAAGACTGATATCGTTAAACTCGTAAATGATTTATTTACTCATAATTAATTGGTAACTCAACTTCTGTTGATGCAGAGTGGTATAGCTCTCCAGGAAGTCGAAAGACTTAGTACATACTACAAACCAATATATTTACTTGTTCAGTATATTTGCCTTTTATATCAGACTTGACAATTTAACGAACCAATTGAGTGATTGGTAACTTAGTTGTCCATTTCACAAACACTTGTGCTGCGAGTGCTGCATTTAGTTATCTTTGAAACCGTTCTACTATATCATTTGTACGGGCCGTAAATGGTAACCTCTACAGGCTTTTCTTAGTTTTGACAGTAATAGCCACTCGTTTATGGCTGAAAAGCCTTCTGGATTTGACAGAAGATCTAGTCTAAAACATTATGTAAGAAATAAATACACAACAAAATCTATTAAATAATTGAAAAATTAATTCCATAAGTAAATCCACCTTTCCTAAACATTATTTATTGTAATTGCTTGCACTTTTATTTATATATAATTGATCCATAATGCTATTGCTATCAATATTTGTTTTCAGATATATTGTTAGTTGAAAATTATTCAAGTGTGCAGAAGAAGTTACAAGAGAAATTTAAAGCAGGTTTGTAAGGTCGGAATAAAATAAAAAAAGTAAAAGGATTTATTTGTGTTATTCTTACATACATTTTCTAATATACACATTGTTTTATTAAAGAAAAAAAAGTCAAATAACTATTACTTATAACAGTTGTGTATGCTTTTAGATTCTGAATGAGACAAGGACTGTACTAGTTTTAACATGATGTGGTTTATTTTTTTTATCTTGTGTCTATGCATACATATCTATTAAAAGGATTGATCCGATATACACACAATGTGTACTTTTTTGATTGAAAATTTCGTCTAGTTCATGGGTTTGGGCCGTTAGGGGTTGGTATTTTATTTGAATTTCTCAAAAGCTCTTCGACTAAATGTGAAAAACAAAGAAAAAATTAAAGAAATTGCAAAAAATGACCGAGGTCAATGATTGATTTATTTATATTTTATAAAAGTATAATATAATTTCATAAAATTAACTTTGTAGCCAATAAAATAAAAATTTACCTAAAAGCCACTTCTACATATTATACTTATAAGATAATAAATTGGATATTTCAATAAATTCCGATTACACGATATTAATGATTTCAAGAATTTATTGGATTTTAATTGTTAAAGTATCTATTGTGTAGCGACTCGAAATATTCACTGAGTACTTATTTATAACATATATACATTAGCATGTAATAGACATTTAAATATCTTTAGAAAATTTTTTATTTTATTTTGTAAAAGTTAGACCGTTCAATCTACGTCATTGAGAAATTGATGTTTACTACTATACTGTCAATTTCTAGAAATATAAATTGAATTACCTAACCTCTATCACTCACCCGATCGTGGAATTTCACCCAATAGTACCCAACCTAGATCTTTCGACTGTTCTTAATGTAATAATGATCAAAATTAAGACTACTAATTTATATATTTTATACTTTTAAATTATTTGAACATTTTTAACACATTAATTATTATTATATCGTTTTTTTGATACCAATTTGAGGGCAATAGGTAATAATACATGGGTTTCATTTTCAAGAGACTTATGCAGAAATATCTTTCACCTTTCCCTGTATTTCTCCCGACCGTTGACTATGTATAAGTAGTCTTACCTGACGTATAGTAGTATCTCCCGTTTATATAATTATAATTGAAATGATTTAAACAGCAATAAATATTAACAAAATATTGATTATCATACTTATAAGAATAAATGTACCGAATGAATTTTTAAAGGTTTGTAGGAAGGTTCTATAAGGAAACGATCATCCCGATATCATCGATAAAGCTACATATTTCAGTTTTAATATTTGATTATAAAAGTTTTAAAAGGTTTGTAATGTTGTAAATTTTTTCACGTCGCCCGTAAATGTTTGTTGTAATTCCGTTGATTTCAGATCATAACTTTCATGAGTCCGATAATTTATTTACAGATGAATACAACAAGCTCCAAACTACAGTAAATTTGAAACGGATATTCTGTCATTATAACGGTATAACAATATACAATTATAATATTATTTAAAACTGATAAAGAATTACAATATTTATTAGCTTCTTAAGTTACCAATGAAATTTGATTATTATAAAGGTAAAAATTATGGGATATAACTGTATAAAATATAATTTTAAATGCTTTTATAGAAATCTTCAAATATATTGGTTTTTCTGGTAATTTAAATTATTTTTCCAAATAGATATATACAGTTAACACATTATAAAATAAAATGTTAATTTACATACATTTTCTTTATAATATTTATGACATAAGAAAATATATACTTCAGAAAGTTATACCATATTCAATTGTTTTAATATTTCATATTTGTTCTTGATTTTTTTTAGGAATCTACGAAGATGATAAAGACAACATCTCGGGTGAGTACAATTAATATTTAAGTACATAAATGATTAAATAAACGATGTTGTTTTTGTCCTAACCTTAATTAGAATTACCATGTATAAAAATAAAAAAAATAGGAAAACACAGAACTTTTAAGTTTTCAGTGTAAATTCATAACTCATAAAATCAAAAACAAAAAATATTTCCCATTAATACAATTTATATGAAATACTTACCATTTTTAAGACACATTTTTGTTGAACATCAAAAAGTTATTTTGAAGAAATAATAAAACAAAATTAGGCTCTGAAGAAATGATGATTCACGCATAGCAAGATAGATGGGAAAGTGCTGAAAAAGGCAGATAGACATATGGCCTTATACCTTACATCGGTATCTGATATAGAAGGAAGCACGACTTTGTAGACTTCCACTGAACACAAGCACTCACGGGTGTTTCCTAGCCTACATACACAGGTTCGGTAATCTGCAATCACCTGAATACTGGTTTTGCGGTTCCGCCAACAATGACGTCATGTTGACCACTTTAATCTGCGACGCATGGCAGAGTGAAAGACAGCCTCTCATTCCTAACAAGAGAGGAATTTACACCGGAGACAATGATACCAACAATGCTGGCGTCATATGACAGTTGGAAGTGGGTATCCAATTTCATAAATTCAATAATGAAACAGAAAGAATTCGAAGAAAGAAGAAGACAACAGATAACAATATCGATCATACTTCACATTATTATATAATATATCAACTATATGGATCGGGGAATCAGAGGGGCATGCCCCTCCCACAAACTAAATCCTGATGTTACTATAAACAAATAAGTGATGGAGATCTGGGGGAGAAATGACTAGCATCGGTTCTACCTCCAGTCCTTTAATTACATGTAAAAAAAAAAGTATTTTTTTATATAAAAATATTCACCTTAGTCTAGTTATACCGACAACCGGCTAACTTATATGGTTGAAATTGCGGTGCAACTCGTTTGCGCACAATCCAAATTTGTTACCTAAATATCAATGACTCGTTTGCGCACAACGAATACCGTCGTTAATCTGAAACGGACGACTCGTTTGCGCACAACATAAATGTTACTGCGTAACATAATATTATATTATATTTTATATTTTTAAATTTGGACTTACCTAAAGTATTATCGATACAAATTATCAGTACAAATTACCAGCATATCAATAATCGATATCATTAGTCATGATCATCATTAAAAATAATCGACGTGTATTTTTAAACAGTTGTTTACTTTTCAGTTGTATACTTTTAAACAGTTGTTCGCCAGAAATCAGTACTATAACTATTATACTGACTACGGATATCGAAGTTTCTGATGTTTTTGAAACGCGTCGAAGTAAAAAAAGCATAAATATTGATAATTATAAATTTAGAGAATTTCGAACGTTGAAATCAGGTGATATACATTTTAGGTGTACAAATAAAAAATGTTCCGTGAGTGTTGTAGTTAGGTTGGTTAATAATATAAAATATACAATTTTAAAACTGACAAACACGCATACCCATGAAGAGTACGACAACCGAACAATTCATCGAGAAGTAGCAAGAAGCAATTTAAAACGTAGAGCAGAAGAGGATTTACACATTAAACCAAATAAACTAATACGCCGGGAACTGCAAAAAAATGATAACTCTGAACATCTTCAATATAGCGATATGAAATTAATTCGAAGATCCATATATGAAAAACGAAAGAAATCCTTTCCAAATATACCAAAATCTTTAGAAGATGCTAAAAAACAATTAATTGATCTTCAACATAATCTTACTAACAAAGGTAATGCATTTTGTTTTGTTAGTGATGATGAAAATATATTTATATTTACATGTAAAAATAATTTGGAATTGCTACAAAATGCAGAACACGTTTTTGGGGACGGGACATTTACATTCGCTCCGAAATATTTTGTTCAGCTTTATACTATTCACGTATATATAAACAATTTTTATGTTCCTGTGGCGTTTTGTTTTTTAAGTAACAAACATACTGATACTTACGTCAATATGTGGAATACGTTACAAAATATATGTATTCAAATTACTGGTAAAATAATAAATTTAAGCAATTTTCATGTAGACTTTGAAAAAGCTGCGCATAATGCAGTATTGCAAATTTTTCCTAACTGCAAAATTGCATGTTGTAACTTTCATTTAGGACAAAATTGGTTTAGACATATTCAACAACACAAAATATTATCGAGCGAGTACTTAAACAATGACTCTGAAATTGGCAAATGGATGAAATATTTTTTTGGATTAAGTTATTTACCTCCTGAAGAAGTTTCTGATGGATTTTGTGATCTTATGTCGTTAGCGCCAAGTGCTACTTCTATATTTTCCGATTATATTTTAGAAAATTACATAACATCGGACAGTAATTTTCCCCCTAAATTATGGGCTTGTGAACCTATTAATAATCCTAAGACTACTAATGGTGCAGAAAGTTATCACAAACATTATAACAGTCAGTTTTACACTGCTCATCCACACATACATCAAGTAATTGACGTAATTATTGATATTCAGAGTGAAACTGATTTAAAAATTAATTCGATAAACAATAATATCATAAACTACAAGAAAAAAGAGACAATCAATAAGGAGATACAATTGGAAAATATTTGGAATGAATATAAAAATAAAATAATTGATCGCTTAACTTATATAAAGAAAATCGGACTTGTATGCCACCATACAAAATTAGTATAATTTTATAACTATAATATGCTATTATTTTTTTATTATGATTTTATAACCAATATACTACTATAAATATTACTTCTTATTAATAGTATAATTATATTTTTAGTCCTAAGCCTATATTAAAGTGAGAAGGAAAATGTGCTGTTGTACTCAAACGAATCGTAAAAAAATATGTGTGCGCAAACGAGTTGTACCTTAATTATTTAAACCTAAAATATGTGTGCGCAAACGAGTTGTGATTTTGTGCGCAAACGTGTCGTAAAAAAGGCAAATGTGCGCAAACGAGTCGTACCCTTGAAATTGAGTTTAATTTGTTCTTCTTCTTTGGTGAGATCTAAATGTCAAACTGTATATAGCAAGTACTCGCCAATGTTTTCAAAAAAATAATGAAATGATAAAAACTAAAAAATATTGGTGTTTATGATGTTTTTCTTTTTTTACAGAGAGAATTAATGACAGTAGTAAGTAAATTTATTTTCTAACACATAATAACATACTCCTGACTTTAAAATCCTAAAGCCTAGTATAATATAGTTGACTAGACAAAATTAGAAAACTTTTAATTTTACAATGTGACTTTTTCCTCTTTTATTTGGCTCAATTCCTCAGATGGTACCTAAATCTGCATAAAAATTATATTTCACAATAGTTTTCACAAATATGTATCATATATTAATTCATTACACTATTTACAAGTAATAAATTTTTGAAAAAGTTTTTAAAACATTATGTAACATCACAATTACACATTTATCAAATTTGTGCATAAATCTAACTTCCAAAAAAAATTATGTAAAATAATATAAGCCTGATTTTTAAATAAGACATGCACTATAAAAATTGCAAATTCATTTTTAAACAATTAAATAAAATGAAAAAATTCCGACTTTTAGATTTCCCAAAAGCAACGCAACCGTACCTTAACTTCGTATATTCTGTTGGCAGTATGTATCTACTACTAATAATAAAACTACTAATAAATAATACATAATACTCTTTAACTGAATAACTTATAAATTTTAAATAATAATTTGATTATACGAGTATGTTAATCAAAGATATGTGTATCATTATGTGTATAATATGATTTCCAGTTTTGAAGTATCCATTACTCGTGAAACCCTTATATTATTAGTTGTCCTAGGCATAAAGAACTGGGTGATAAATAGAAAATCGTTTTTTTTTCTTTTGTAAAATATATTGTCATGAAACTGGTATTTTGAGTTTACAGACAAGAAAAACGTACGCAAATATATGTATTTTAATCTTAAAATGTATTCAAATCTCGTACTAGCACTTTTCGCGAGGAATGAAGATCGATACATACGAGTATAATACATATATAAAGTATCGAAACATAATGTTATCACCAAAATCAACAGTACTTGATTGAAATATCTCCATGGTTGAGGTTCGGGTCTAGGGGGTGGACTCACTTACGAAGCTAGTCATATAACACGAGTCTATAAAACTAACCGACACCATCGTGCGGAATTTCCTTACATAATGCAAAATCAATAGAAATTTCTATTTTTATCCATCAAGACTTTAAATGTTAACATATTTATAAGCTATTAAATAGCCGTGTTGACTGTTCTATTTTTACCTAAGGTAACCTTAAAACTTCTTCAATATATTCTGATTTCAGGATAACATTTCTTATTTAAAACTGCTAATATACCGTTTCTTAAATTCGTTTTTTTAAAATTATAAACATTACAAATACTAAATATCTACAAAATCAATCCGTAATGTTATATTACTTTCCATAAAAATCGTATTTCTATCAATCAATTTTTATGCAATGATTATTGACGAATTTACCTAGATATACCTCGTATATTATACATTTTTCAGGTTGTTCAATATTCATAACATTTATTCTATATATAATTAATAAATCATATTTAATATGTGTTCGAGTCCTTCATACAAATTATTATATTTATGTATGTGATTGAGGCAAAATTAGTCAAATAATCAGTAAATAAAATTAATTCATTGTAAGTAATTGCAAACTGAATTGATTTGTGGGAAATTCAATTTAATAATAATAATTTAGAAGTATATACGTTATATAATTGCATTTATTGTTATCATTGTTGCATACAATTTCATTATTCATTTTTTTTTGTTTTGTTATAATTATCACGACCGTTTGACCGTCAACGTCATCGTCAGACATCGGACTGGTGATAGCGAAATGTGAACTATTATTCGGAGTGCGACTAAAAAATAGTCAGTCATTCCGAAACCATCGATTTTAATTTTGTGTATAATTTAATCATATTTTGTAAATTTAGTGAGTTCTTTTAATTGTTATAATTGATTACCTTAAGGTAACCTAAAAACCTAAAATTTATCAATTAATTATTAAAAATAAAGTTTTATTATATATAGTATATATATATACTATTATATACTAGTATTATATACTGTGATTTTTTTTTTGCCGTTGTCAGAAACATTACAGCAATGCAATTACTATTTACAAAAAAAATTTACAAAATATTTATATTATTTATTTACAATTATTATTCAAATTAGGAAGCCGGCGGAAATGATGAAGGAAATGATGGAGTTGATGATGTGGGTAGAACGAGAATTAAGGAGAAGATTTGAATCGGGAGTGGGATAACCTAGGGTGGATAGGAATGAAAAAAGGAGATGTCTGCTAGGAGAGAGAGAGAGGGGCAATGGAAAATAATGTGGTTGAAGTCGCAGACAGATTCATCGAGGTGGCGGGTACATAGAGGAGAAGAGTTGAGAGAGAGTTTGAAGGAATGATGAGGGAGTAAATTGTGGCCGATTCGAAGGCGAGAGAATGAAACTATTAAATGTTTGGGAATCTTTAAATTTTTAAACCAGGGAGTATATACTGTGATACATTACATTTTTTTAAATATAACAAAAATTAATTATAAAATTAAAACAGGACATATAAAAATAAAAGTTCTTGTCTGGAGTAATATTTATGTACAAATGTTTATGACCAATTTTGATTTAAAAATTCGATGCCAGGTATAATAAAAATACATATATCCTGACGAATTTCAAATTGGAGCCGATGGTAAACTTTTGTTCATCAATAAAATTTAGGCTTTTAAATTTTAAAATTTTTTTATAACACCTTATATCTTATTTTGATTTGTATTTTTTGTCAGTGGCGTATCCAGGAATTCTTTTGGGAAGGAGGGGAATCAGTTACATATCACAATACAAAAAGACCATGAAAAGTTTGAATTTAAAAAAACTTTTATTGAAGTTTTAAGACCATGAGCTAAACTTAATTCAAAAGTTATTTATTTTATAAAATATGAGATTATTAAGATTAGATAATTATATAAGTTTTCTTGGATATTTTTTTTTTATTGGGGCAGGCGGCTAAAGTTACCTCAGTTTAACGTACTGATTGCATTATATTATCTTTGTTACAAACAAAATGCTTTGAAAGTTATTTACTTCTGGATTTAAAAAGTGAATTCACAGAATTTATTGAAAATACATACAGAAGTAACTAGTTAATTTAATAAAAAAAAAGTTGAATTTTGGCTTTAATTATGGAAATATATACTTCATAAACCGAAACTAAAAAATTCAAAAAAAAAAAACCCTGAAATAACTTTTTTTTAATATTGTATAAGAAAATATGTTTCAGGAACGATAAAAGATCAACCTCATAATTTGAAAAATGATTTCGTTGTAAAAGTAGCTTCTGATATTTATAAGTCTAATGACAAAGGTAAATATTAAATTATATTGATCAAGTCGTAAGACCTAAACTAAAACGAATACTCGTATTATATTGATAGGTTACTTTAAGTTATTACTTAACATTTACAAGTATTAAAACTGAATTAGGAATCTACTGACGAAATGAAGTGAGAGAGTTGTCCACTAGGATTGCCATAAATTAAAGATGCATATCCTTAACTTTGAACAAAATTGGATCCAAGGAATTTTGGATATAAGAGGGCATCTAAGAAACGTCCTAGATTTAGCAAGTTTTACTGCGAAATAATTCCTATATTTATTTTTCTTTTATACAACAGACAAATAGAAAATTAAAACATTATAACTTATAAGTTATAACTAGAGAAATTTTGAATGTCTTTGATTTGGTATTTAGATATCTATATTAGTTTAGAGCAAATTTATTTTATTTGTATTTGTTGATATTTTATACATTTTATGATTAATATTTTCTAGTTGCCAGAGATGATGATGTGTGTAAAAGTAATATCATTAGTTCTATAATTATATTATTGATTATCGTTCTTAAAATATTCAGATGAAAGTTTGATAAATAACTGACAATCGTACTATCTATATACATTATTTATATGAGAAAATTCTTATATTTCAAATCGTTTAGTTCACGATATTTGTAAAAACACTATATACATTATTTTCAATAACAATTTGTTTCACAAAACTCTTTACCACAAAACTGAAATTCAAGTAAACTCTAAATCAAATTTTATAGCAAACGATGAATAAGATTTTGTAATTAAACTTTACTTAGATTAAAATAATAAATGTTGAAAGACAAAATATTGAATAAAAGACAACTAATATCCAAAAAAGTAATGGATAGTTTTTATAAATGATTTCGTAATAAAGAAATTTAAAATAAAATATAATGTAGGAAAATCAGTTTTACAATAAATCGCTTGAAGGTCTAGATTCTAGCCTCACAGATCTCTAAAAAAATCAGCAATAGAAGTCAATGGAAAATCAAAACTTCTAGTTCGTTTAAAAATAGACACGAAGACAACTGCATTACTCTGTTGCTACTAAATTTTTAATGAAGTATAAAACAACCTATTATAAATAAAATATCTCTAATATATTATACTTATTATTGCGAATAATTGTAATCTCATAAACATTATTTAGTTTACACTTTACATTTATATCAATAAATTAATTGAATGCGTAAAATTTTCATCAGGGGTTATTTTATTGAAAGGGTTTAAAGGTAGGTTGAAATTGTTTACATTATATTAGAACAAACTTAAATAAAAAAAAGTCATTACAATTTTTTTTCTATACAACTAATACAATGATAAATATTATACATGTTTTAAGGAGATTTTATCTCTGATAAAGCCCTGGATCGAAGTATGTATAAAGCAAATTAATTGTTTATGGCCATCAATTTTATTTTAAACTTTTATCTTTACACAAAAATACCACAAAAAATGTTTAAGTTTAATTTTATAGATTGTCATCCCAGGTTACCAATAAAGCAATAAATTCGAGTAGAACCTAAGATAATTTTAAATTTAGTTACCATTATTTCTCATTTTCCGCAGTACACATATTTAAATTTGATATTAATGATTTATCTCTAATGACTATGAGAGAGTTGTAAATTGAAGATTAATTTTCTAATTCTGTATCTTGTTTATAAAAACGCTTAATAATTGTAATTTCTAACACAACTCATACATACGAAGTTACTTCTACATCACAGTAAAATAAATTTTAGAATAAACATTTGCTATATCTGTAGATTTCAATACTTTTATGTATCTAATAAAACGTACATTAAAAAATGAAAAACTTATTTTTGACTGACATTTTGATGTAATATCACTATCTGATATGCAAGAATTAATAATTTAGTACCTAGTTAATGGCTTTAGTTTTGGACATTCACTTAAATCCAATCTTTCAGTCACGTAATAAATTTAATGTTCCAGAAAGTCTTTTCTAAAATGACAACTGTGATATATAATAACAATGAATAGTATGGTTATCAAAGTTATAAGTTATAGCTTATGACCTTTACAGTGCTATAATAAATTCTTAACAAATTATTTGAAATACATTTTTCGTTTTGATTTTTATAAAAACAACTTATTTCTTATATGTATAAGGTATGACTGAAAATAGTTTGATGAAGCATGTTATAAACGGTAAATAGATAACAGATTCACATTTTTATTTTCTGTAGTTCAAAAAGTGTGCCATAGTACACACAAATATATCCACTGATTTAGATAGTATCTAATTCGTTTAATTTAGGAACATTTTTATTAAGTTGATTATTTGTTTCAGCATGTGATAGTGAATATGATGACAAATTATTTGTGTATCGATCAATTGGCACCAATAGTGGTCAGTATTTATAAATTTAAATCTTAGAAAATTATAGAAATCTTTTTGAATATCCAATCTTAAGACCGTATAATAATATAATCTATTAAGATCAATAATAATATTGGGGAGCGGGTTTATAGCATAAATTATGGACCTAACTCCTGTGAGTTAGAGATTTAGAGACAAAAACTGAGTAACACCGGTGGCGCCCTCTAGCAGGTAAAAATATAAATATATATCTATATTTATAAAAATGGAGACAAAAAATTCGAAATTGCATCAGTTGAGAACGGCTGGGCCGATTTGGCTCAAGTTTTTTTTAAATGATAGAGAATGTGGGGGAGCGGGTTTATAGCATAAATTATGGACCTAACTCCTGTGAGTTAGAGATTTAGAGACAAAAACTGAGATACACCGGTGGCGCCCTCTAGCAGATAAAAATAAAAATATAGATATAATATAAATAATAATACAAATATCGATAATAGCAGGGCTTGAAATCGATTAATATCGATAAAAATCGAAAAAAAAAATATATTTTTATATTCTGGTTGATATACATTTTTTATTATAGACACTTAGAACTTTAGAGTAAACAAATATAATAGTTGGCACATTATTCATTTTATTTTGAAACATTATCGTTTTATGTTATCTATGAACTTTTTCAATCAAAAACGACTATTGTTTTTTGGAGAGAATTTTTATGCTTGAATCATGCCTCCTATGAGAAGAACAAACATTGGACGGCGTACATGTAATGCAAGAAACATTAATGAATTTAGACGTGCTCATAATACACAGGCCCGCGTCGCACAAACGCCGCCTCAAATACGACAACATGTTAATATAAGAAGAAGTTCAGATGTAGCCTTGAATCGCGCTGCTTTCGAATACGATTCCGCAGTCGCTTACAAAGATCTTTTGTGTGTTGATATCGGCTCATTATATATCGTATGGCAGCATTGCAAGGCATTGAAGTTTCGATTGGAAACCCCCGGCTTATGCTGCGCTGGTGGCAAGGTTAAATTACCAGTTTTAGATCAACCACCAAAGCTATTGTAATCGTTTCCCTATGGAAATACAATCCAATCAAATCATTTCCTGGCGAATGCACAAAAATATAACAGTTGTTTTCAAATGACGTCATTTGGAGCAGAAGTTATTGAACAACCAGGCTACAACCCGAGTTATAAGGTAAAGGCTTTTGTAATAATAACACATTTTTTTGAACATTTAAATATTCAGATTCAAAGACAAATTCACCATCGAGCAGGCTCTTTGTTACCACAACCAAACAAAGATCATAAGTTCCTTCAGATATATTTCGTTGGTAATTCGGAAAATGAACTAGAACAGCGGTGCGCAATTTTTCCTGCGAATAAACGTGAAATAATCGGACAATTGCAAATTCTTCTGCATGAGCATAATCAATTGGTCAGAATGTTCAAAACCGCATTGGAAACAATGCATTCTGACGACCACAAAATCATTATCAGAGCAGACAAAAGACTCTCTGGAAGCCATGAAAGACCATTCAATGCTCCCACTATCAATGAATTTCCATGTTTTTCGCACGGGCAGCTGTACGTTGCCAGTTCGCGTGTTGGAAAACCGTCTTCGTTGTTTATTTTTGCACCAGAAAACAAAACGAAAAACATTGTTTATCAAAATGCAATATATTGATTTCTGTAACAATTCATGACAATGGAATACTTGATTTTATTTTCAATCTAGACTTTGTTTGATTGCGTTAAGTTCACCGGGTCAACTTAATTTAAAAAAAAAATTTAGGCAAAACAACGTTTGCCGGGTCAGCTAGTAAGTCATAACTTATACACATTCACACAACCCAATAATATTAACATTGAAGATTATTTAAAAATAAAAAAAGTCAGTAAATTTAATAGATAAAAGCAAGATTATTAAGAAAAACGTTCATAGACATTAAAATCATATAAAATATAAGGCTCTGAAAAGGTCAATAATATGACGATATGCTTCTCGTTTTTTCAACAACAAATATTTCGTACAACTCTGTGCCAACTACATACAATGTATGTATATAAATATACATATATATAGCTATAACCCTAAAAGCAGTGAGAAGTTTTTATACATAATTTCCAAATACTTCAATTAAAACAAATCATAGTGCAGAAAAATCAGTTGTACAAAGCATCTCTCGTTTGAAGGTCGTGACTCTACACTCACAGATTCAAAAAAAAATCAGCAATGAAGTCCATGGAAGATCAAAAAAAATGGTTCTTTTAATAATATATATGTAAACAACTTCTTTGCTCTGTTGGTAATTTCTTAGTTTTGAAAGAGCTATTATACAACCTTATAGATATAAAATATCTCTATTATATTACTTATTAATGTAAAAAATTGTAATCAGAAAAAAATATTTTGTGTACATTTTACATTTATATTAATAAATAAATTGCGTAAAACTCTTATCAGGTACATCTAAAAGGAAAAGGATCATGGGTAGGTTGACATTTTTACACATTCCATTACATTATAATGAAACCAACCTAGAGTACGACATTATAATTATTGTCTCTATACAACTAATACGGTGATAACAATTATGCATGTTTTAAGGAGAATGTATCTATGAAAAATCTCTTCCTCAGAGTATGTTTGATTAAATCTAAATTTTTATGGTCATGTATTTTTTACTATACTATTATCATTATACAAAAATACTATCCAATTGAGAGGTTTAAGTTAAATATGATATAATATCCCATGATAACAACTAAATAATAAATACGAGTATAATCTAAGATAATTTTAATGTCAAATGTTATTATTTCTGATTTTCCGAATTGCACATATTTAAATAACATATTTATGATTTATCACTAATGACTGTGGGGCAGTTGTGAATTGATGATTAATTCACTAATTCTATACCATGTGCATGTAAAACGTTTAAGAATTTTCATTTCCAACACACCTAAAAAATAAGATGTTTTATCTCTACACCTCGTCAAATTATATAAAAAAACATTAAATTATAGAATAGTTATAAAAGTTATAATTATTAACTTATAAGCTCTAAAATGCTTTAATTATACAGTTAACAAAAATTTAATAAAAACAGCACCTTAAAAGATTGTTTCTAATGATAAACTCGTTATGATATTTATAAAAACAATTTTATTCTTATATGTCTAAAGTGCAACTGGAAATAATTTGATTCAACAAACGATTACAAACGATAAAAAAATAACACATACACATTTTTGTTTTTCGTAGTTCACAAAGTGTGCTGTAGTACACACAAATATATTCACTGATTCTTATAGTGTCTAAATAGTTTTATTAACGAAAATATTTATTAATTTGATTATTTATTTCAGCACAAGATGGTGTAGAAGATTACGAATTATTTTTGGATCTTATAGAAACCAATAGTGGTCTGTATTTTTAAATTTAAATCTTAGAAAATTATAGAAATCTTTTCAAATATCTAATCTTAAGACCGTATAACTATATAATCTATAAAGATCAATAATATTATAAAAAACAGCCTGTTTTGTGGTCCATTTTTCCACATCCTTGAAGTATCTTCTTCTTAAACCACGCATTATTAATGGAAATAAATCATAAGCACGCAATAATTAATGGAAATAATTCATAACTTATACACATTCATACAACTCACTTATGTCATACATTGAATATTATTTACAACTAAGTCAATTTAATAGATAACAGTAAAAATATTTAAGAAAAACGTTCATAGATATTAAAATCATATTAAATATGAGGCTCTATAAAGATCAACAATAAAACGATATGCATGTCGTTTTGTAAACAAATATTTCTATAATACATACCTATTTTATTAATAAATCAATTATGAACCATAACCTATGTAGATTAACTTGAAGCACGATTAATGTTGAGTTTTACCTAAATGATATATTGGGTTTCTCATATAACAATAACTCGTTCATCATGTTATGAGTTTTCTCATCTTCAAAAAAAATCCTGGGAAGTCATCTCAATTTTATATTTATGTTTGTAGATAGTAAATAAATATAATATAGGTTGTGTGATTTACGGTGAAAATAAGATCAAAACTTATTTAATAATAACCAAAAATGTATTAGATTTATTTTGGGTTGACCTGTTTAAAAATTGTTGGACCGCAAACAGTAGGTTGTGCCATTTTTATTCAGACATATCTAAAAATTCTAGGACTAAATGGTTGTTTTTAATGTTGTTTTATACCTATAGTTCTAGAAATCAATATTAAACATAATTATCTTTATATATTTTAGATTTTCCAGGCGGAAAACGTAAGTAAACTAAAGATTTGTATAAATAATTTTAAATATTTAATGTATTGATAGAGTAATATTTCTTTTTCGACTTTTTGGTGTTAATAATATATAACTTTCACTAAAATTATATCCAAATTATTTCTCCTAGATTTGAAGAACGCGAATGGCGACAATATTAATGAAATCAGATATATAAATATTAACTTATATAATAAAGGTGTTGTAACATATTTTTTGACTGTAAATAATTTGTAGTTTTTTTAACTTGCTGTGTGTAAAGGATATTGTATTTGACGATCTGATTTATTTGTCATATTTTCACAAGAGTAATATAGAAATTTACTAGTTGATTTACTAGTTGATCTCTAATCTTAACTTTCTTTAAAGTAAAAATCATCTGAGAGTTTACTCAATAAGTACGAGAGAAATTTGTATTCAATATCCTTACAGATTTATAAAATAACCAATATTTTATTTGAATTAAAAACATTATAGACATTTGTACAGATAATGATTGAACAGACGTTGTATTATTAAACACTAAGTAGCCTAAATAGCGATTCCAAAAGAGTTCCAGGTGCACCAAACTGCTATCTGGTTACCAATTTTCTAGTTTTGTATATTTTATCTAAAATAAAATGATTATCAATCTTATCAAGGATAAAAAACCCACGAGATAATCTCAGATCTACAATGGCGCGTGGGTCGAAAAATTAAGTCACCTAAAGCTCAGCAATCTTATAACGTTTGACATATTTTTGGACTTTTATTTCCATTATTCCATAAGTTCAGGTATAATTCAAAGAACTTAAAACTTCTGTTGTATAAATTAAATTATTTAAAAAGAATGAAAGTTTCAACATATTTTAAAATGATAAGTAAGCCATATTCGGTATAATATTAAAACTATAAAGTATAAATCTTTTTTTTGTGCAAAAAAAATTGAATCATTATAATATAACAATTTAATTAGCTTAAAAATAATTTAAGAAAATGATTTAAACCCTTCTAATTGACTGTTAATTTTTTTAGTTATTCATGCCATCCCGGAGCCTCAAATTAATCTTATAGATTTCTTCTGTCACAATATAAGTAATACAACCTAACCTATATAAAATAAAATTGAACTTTTGTGTTATAACTCATGTCATTTGATATATTTATAGTTTTTAAGCGATAGAGAAATATTGTTAAAAAATGCAATCACACCGGATTAATTATCAATCTGTGATTTAATCTATTTAAAATAAATATTTATTCAATTTTTAACAGAGGACTTGAAGCAGATTGGCTATAACGGTAAGTTGGTTAACCTTTGTAAAAATTAATCTATAAATCTTAAAAATTAGGTAAGAAATATAATATAAGTAAACTTCTTGTTTAACTTATTTTTCTTACATGAAAGGTAATTTTATACTAAATTACAAGGAAAAGAAATAAAACTGAACTTGGAAAATGTATATAAAATATAAAAAATAAAATTAATAGTGCGTTATTATCAACTGATTTGATATATTAAATCTATATTATTATTTGAAACTTTGAATTATTTTAAATAAATTATTTATATGTTTAAAAGAACTTTTTTTAACTATGAAATATAATTTGTTTTTCAGGAATATTATCGCAAGATATAGAATATATCTCAAGTAAGTTCAATAACCTGCTAATTTTAATTAATATTTCTTTTCAGATATTTTTTTAGACTACCTTTTTATTCTGAATAAACATTATTTTCATAATCTTGAAATGTGTATTAATTACTAAAGGTAAACTGTTTACTATAATTGTTTATAATACAACGTATTTTGCTATAATGCTATGTTAGTTTTTTCGGTTCAATTATATTACATTTTGGCCTTAGTGAATAGGAATTAATATTTTCTACAAAATATAAATAAAATATTTTGAAATTGGCGGGAGGTAATCAATATATAATATTATTAGGTATGATGGAAATAGATTTCAATGTCTTCTTACAACACCGGCTATAGAAATTAAAGTGCCGTCACAATTTTTTATAATTTCAAAAACTATGAAAGGTCTATACATTTTAACATTTTTTAAATTTGAATTGCTTAATTCGTGATTTGTCTTAGTATTTTAACTTACATGTTAACATTTGAATTTTTTGAGTCAAAATCATGTTAATGAGGACATTATTATATATTTATTTCATATTTTATGTATGTTCATAATTTTTGTTAAGTATTCTTTTGTGATGTTGAAAAATAGGTTTTTTTGCAAAACAATGCTTGAAATTATAGTTAAATAAAAATACATGTTAATAATCACTTCAAATTCTAAAAGAACTAATAATATCGACTGTTCCATAGTACATTATTATACATATTTCATGCGAATATATAACATATTTTATAAGACTGTTCATATACTTATTAAAATATAGAGATAAACAAAGTTATAATAGACCCTTTACGTATACATCGTCCAAGAGAACAACTAGGTTATTATTTAAACACCTTATAAGCTTGTAAAATATATAATTTAGATTTTGTCAAGAACTGTTCTTAAAACATATTAAAAACGTGTTAACATACAGTTGGCATTTATATATATATATTTATATGTCGTAGGAATATATTTAAAATAAGCATTTTACTAAATGCCTATGCAAGTTATCAAAGAATTTAATTTGTATGCAATTTTTTTAAATACCTAAATCAATTTTTTTTTTTCAACCTGAAGGTTGGATTACAGCTCCAATTCTCCATTCTAACCGAATATTACTCTCTTTTTCTTTAAGTTCCTTAAAGGTTTTGACTTTTGCATCACATTTAATTTATCCTATATAAAAGTTCAGGTGACGTTCTGCAGTTTTCATTTCTTCTATATACCCTCTAATATTAAATTATGCAATTCTTCTGGGAGTTTCAGGGAATGTCCAACCATTTTTCTGCGTGTTATTCTCATCGCTTCTACTAGTGTACGTTTTTCTCCTACTGTCCTAAGGACTTCTTCATTCATTTTCCACTATTTCCAGCTTCTCTTTTACATACACCTCCAACACCACATCTCGAAGGCTTCTAGTTTTTTCTTTTCGATATCATTTATTACCCAAGTTTTACATCCATTTGTTGCAACACTCCATATATATGTTTTTATAATTCTCATCATGATAATGAAATGTATCTTTTTAAAGTGAGCATCATATGTTTTTTACTAAAGGCAGTTTTTGCTAATGCTATGCGAGTTTTTAGCTCACATTCTTCACATTCTTTCCATCAGATGTGACTTTGCTTCCGAGGTATTCTATTTCTTCGTATGTCACCATCACTCTCTGCTATTACCACAATATCATCGGCAATTCGTTCCATTGAAACGATTTATCCACCAATTTCGATTCCACTAATTAGTTTTGTTAACATTTTATATATGTATATATTTATAATTTTATAAAAATATAATTAATAAATAATTTGTATATACTCGTATATTTATTATTTATATTTCTAAACAATTTTACTTGTATCTTCTCTTTAATTTAATTAACTGGAATTATGTGTTTTATAAAATGTCTTATGATGTTTTATAAAATCCATACCAAACATAAAGCCAAAAAAATTAATAGTGAAAACCATACTATTCCAACATCTGCCATACCTGCACCTGCTTCTCGAAGAAGCGGAAATAAAACCCCCAGTTCAAACCGAAAAGAAAAATCGTCATACGCCAAAACCACATCCACCGCACTACTACCCGATCAATCTCTGCACATCATCACCAGATTCCTCGACGAATTAAAATCAATACTAAACCCCCTTTTAATTGCTCTAACATCCATTATAAACTTAATCCCACTCCCCATCACTTCCGTCCCATAACACACATCTCAATATTCTTCCGTACATCCATAACACATATATTGTATATTATAATTTTCATATATTGTAACAAACTTGTAATAACATGTGATATGTTGAAGCATTTTAATTTTAATAAATGAAAAAAAAATAAAATGTCTATGTATATAACTAAATGTCTAAACGAATAATTAAATAACATGAAAATTAATTTGTTTGACTATCTGCCTAGACATTTGTTAAAATGGCTGCTTTGACTATATGCCTACGATCTATTTAATATGAATATATATGAATATCGAATATACAAGTAGGTGTGCTGAAATTTATTAATAAAAAATATTTTATTACAGATATCCATGGACTAGATGGTAAAATATTAATTTTTTTCTTTATTCAATTAAGGTATTTTAGTAAGGGTGGCCGATATTATATGCTATTCAATGATTATAGCTCCAAGTATACTAGTTATGTATAAATTTCGCCATAGCCCATATTCTATTTTATATGTAAAATTAATTTTTTTTATATAATTATAATTACCGGTTTTGTCCGTTTTTGTGTATGCAGCTTAAAATTTTTATTTTCAACCATAAACTAGTAATCAATTTGTGTTGACATTTTGATTGACACATCCACATATTTTTTCCTGTTCGTTTTTTTCTTCTATATTTTGATTTTAAAGTTTAGCCATTCAAATTTAAACTAAAACCTTTTAATCAACAACTTGGATCATTGTATCAGTATTTTGTTTATTATGGTAAGGTTAAGTAGTAAAAAAAAGTCCAGAAAATTGAATATAGTTTGTATGAAGCTACAAATTATAGAAAAAAAATATTTTGCTGTCAGTGAACACTTATGTGCGACCCAGCCCTAATTTTAGACTGAATTCTGTGTCAGGGTCGTTAACGGAGTAACAGAGCTAGTAGACATGATATTACTGGTTTATTTTCTATATATTATACATGTAAAGATTTTATATGTTTTTTTCAATTACAAATTTTTGTATTTCGAACAAATATAATCAAATTGATTGATAAGTTGTCATTTAAACTGAAACAATTACATAAAGACCTTCAAATATTTAGGAGCCGACAATTTTTAAATTCTAATGGGACAAAAAAAAATATATATTCTAGTGAAGTGGATATTAAGTAAATAGAAATGCTGCTGAAGTAAAAAAAAAAAAAAATGATAACAATTTTTTGGTTGCCAATAAAAATGTTTGTACAAATTTTGACGAAAAAACTTTCATACATAACTGATAATACGGTTGCAAGATTTATACGAAAAACTCTTTCTCATCACCAGTTATACTATTGAAATTTCAAAAGATTTTAGTACTAAGTATAAACAGTTATATAATTCCTCTACAAATATTATTTGTCTGTAGCATTTTCAACTCAAGTAAAAGGTTATATAAGGTTTCTTGAAAATTTCAAACCTGGTAAGTATCATGAACCACCAAATGTGATTTAATACTTAGTTTAGTATTTAATATTCTACCTATGGTTAAACTGTATTATTTCTCGATTTTGTCCGGTCCGATTCTAATATTCTACGAGTATTTAAGAATATTAGACATTCTAGCCCAATTGCTAAACAGGTATTGATTTTGCAGGTATTCGAACTGTGAGAAATGCTTTAAGCGAATATGTCGCATATATTCTGGCAGAACAAAACAGATTTTATTTTTAATTGTCTTACATTATAGCAATAAAAAATAATTATTTCAAACTTATTTGTTTATTTATAAATCTTGTTTATTTTTAAAATATTTATCTAATGTTTTGAATTCTGAAGGTAATAATGTAAAACGTTTCACGAATTAAATTTTTATGTTATAAAATAAATATAATTGAACTAATTGACAATAAATATTTGAATGTTTATAATTGTATGATCTAATTCAATCTTAATGAAATAAAAAACGTGTTTTCATAAGTACTGTCTTTATCGTACCAATATATTGCTTTCTGTATCTTCCCCACCAACAAATTAAATTTGTTAAAATGTATGTGGCTCGTTTAGCATTGAGTCCAATTCGTGATACACTTGACCTTTAATTTTAAATTGTGTGTTAAACCGTCGACCATTTGGTGCATTATTGTTGACATTTGTGTTGCTCCGAACGATGTCATTTGAAAGCATGGTATAAACTTGCAAATGGATTTCAGGAACATACTTGAATCTGAATTCGTACCGATCACTAAGCCTTTGAATGATTCAGGTGGTGTTTCAATCACTGGTAGTTGCACTTTTCCTGACGCGGAACACATCCCGGCTGGCTCGTTTTTTTATTTAAGCGCATGACCGGGAATGGCCGTTCTTTGTCCATGGCACCAATCGATCGTTACTTGAATGTCAGACGAGAGAACGTATCAGACGTGAATGCTCGATGTACTTGTTGGCGTTGTCGCTCATTTGCTTTGCGTGTGTTCACTACGAACCGGTGCGCTAGTCTTTGCTCTAATCGTCGTAGTTCATTGCATTCATGTGATTAAAATTCACGCAATTGCGCCAAACTCACATGCACATTTGTATTATCAGATTGTAATTGTGCGTCTGTTCTATGCGCACTTTTATTTCTCTTGTTTATAGTTGCATTTGTACGATGGCTCAAATTGGCCTCTTTGTGTCTTACTGGCATCACATCTACAAATAGAAAAAATTTAAGTACCTCATTATGAAAAATAAGATACTGATACAACTATATGTTGCGGTAGTATGCTTGGTAAATCCAATGATTTCAAAAACTCTGTTGCATAATTCACAGCTTCGTTGGCATCACAAATTGTATGGATTGATTTGTATGACACCAAGTCGCCTGGCAACAACTCTTGTACCTTGATATTTAATTCTTTGGTTACCAAGGTAACCCACGAATCATTAAATAGACTTTATTCATTAAGGGTTAAGTTTGGTTAAGGGTGACCCACCCTTAACATCATAGAGGTTTAAAAAATAAACCATGGCCTATTATCAGATATAAATAAAAAATGCTCCATATGAAATTGAGATATTAAATAAAAATTTTCAAACACTACGAGGACTGGACGACTCTGGGATGTGGCCTCGGTGGCAGCTGATTATACGACACGTTGGATCAACCCGAGGCCCGTCCAACGTCTTACGCTGTGCTAGACGTAACACTGGCATCCAACTTAGTTCTTTTAATTAAAGACCTTTTAATATGTAATAACTAGGTTTTATTATAATTATAACAATTATATGCATTTAAATGTTTCTATAATTAACGACCGGTATAAAAACGTCAGTTATACTTATCACTCGAATAAACGATTTTGAATGATTTGATTTTGTGTGATTTTTCACAGAGAAAATGACTCGATTCCCACATCTGTCCATAGAGCATGATATTTTTCATATCAATACAATAGAACAATTAAGTTAAAAACATTTTATTTATTAATTATTTTACTAATGCAGTTATGTTCTGTTTTATCACTTTTACACAAAAAAATTTCTGTATTAATCAAAAATTATTTTACATGTTTTGTGCTTTTTAAGTGAATTTTTTACAAATCCAGTCTTTAGTAATGACAAATGAGTAATTCGATTTCATTTTCGATTTTAACCAGCTTATACCGGTTTTAAGCTCTGTGTTCTTTTATGTATATGTAGAGATATCAAATATTGAAAAATGTCAAACCTTACAAAAAAAAACAAATCCAAATTTTTTATACAATTAATCAGGAAGATGATGTCATTGTCTACGGTTTTTCAAAGCAAAAGCATAATAATTTACCTAAAAGTGCGATCAAAACAACAGTAATTTATGACATATTTTTTTATGAAATCATCTGTATAAACATTACGTCATACATCATTTTATAAATAAAAACAAATTATGGTAGAGAATATATGTACCCAAAATTGCTTACAGAAAGTTTGAAAAATTTCATCGAATATAACTTAACATTTTTAAACGTTTTGTTTATGCAGATTTATTTGAATTTTAATGTATTTAAATTATTAAGTTGCTTCCATAAATGCTAGAGTGTCATAAGAATTTAATAAAATAAGTATAAAATATATCAATTTGCAATTAAAAACAACAATAATTTTTATTGAATCCTCTAAAAAACAAATATTTATAGTATGATTAATATTAGTACAAATATTCAATTATTTGTTCCATATTTATTGAATACCGAATAACTCTTCAGAATTTACCTAGATCTAATAGTAATATAGAAAATAAATTTTATTTTTAACATTTAAAAAAAGATATTTTTGTAGAATATTGGATATGACAATGGGTTATTGTTTAATAATATTAAAATATTATTTTAAGAAACATAATAGGTGAAAACCTCAAAAACATTTTGAACTGTCAATAATTTGTATTGACATAAAAGGTAGTTTGTATGTGTCCAAGCCTTTAACTTCAAGGGGTATGTGAATGAGAGTATAATTGCATGTTTGATGTTTATGGCAACAATCGTTTGGTGACTCACAGGTCCGGTGGTTTATAATATTCTGATTATTGGGAAAAGGATACTATACGCGCGAGTCGTCGTTGGATCGTGTCCTTCTGTGACTTGATGCTTTGTTATCATGAGTATGTACGATAGATGTTTATTAAATATGAGGCTATGTATTTGGTGCATTTGAGATGGCTATTGACAGAGATATCAAAGAAAAGAAGAATCGTGTATAGACAAATATGTATTTTTATATCTTTGTGTGATTATATAATCTTGTTATTGAGGATATTATTAAATTTCTTGTCAGAAGAAGGTTGATAGTTTTTGATGAAAAAGTGGTTGGGTAAAGAAATTAAGATTTAAGGAACCACGGTTAAGTTATATAATTAATTATAATAATAATAAAAAATGAATAAATATAAAACAACAAGAATTTACGATTATCGTGTAGGAGGTGAATTGTATTTTATAACTTTTAAACAAAACAGCTATACAAATTCTTACATGGCAATAACATCAGAGCAAGTGAATACTTTCAAAAACATTTGGTGTTACTCTGAGGCAGATATGTAAAGTTATGTAAGATAATATAAAACCTAGTAATGTGAGGATTAATCAAAATATCAAGATAAAATATTAAAAAATGATTTTAAAAATTGTTGCACATAACTCAAAAAGTCAACATCCGTTTTTCATACAATAAATCACAACCGCAACATTATTGCCTCTGATTGTTCAAACTGAATGCACAAACATTATACACATACAAATGAATATTACAATTGGTTGTTGAAAACTAACTTAATCATTTAGGTGAAATACGCCAGAACCATATTATACACTAGTTGCATTATGTTGTGATTGTTGTATGTAAAGCAAATTTCGGTGTCATAAGGTCACTAATATTTTAGAAAGGCGACTTTTCGCGCACTGCAATTATTGCATTGTAATATTTCAACAGATGTCATCAAGCAGGTCGGTCGACCTGCAAGCCTAGCTTAAAAACAGAACGAGTGAGGCAATGAAACAACGGTCGATTATGCATAAACGACATTCATAGTGGCTAGGTGAGTAATATTAATGCAGATATATGAGTATTTCAATACATATGCACACAGCTGTAAAATAAGACAAGAACGAATATTCTACATACATCGTGTAGTTAGTTCGTTCCAAGGTTGCTAAAATAGTTGGTTTGACGAAAGATGATAAAAATCATGTCAAAGAGGTAGAGGAAAAACCAATTTTTCGACCATATTACAAATTTATAAGGTACCTATACTTATACTAATCACTACAAAAACAATTCATCAAACTGACCAAACTCCCGGAAAATATAAAAAAAAACTCTAAAAGTTATGATATAATTTAATAGCTAAGTCTTTGAACTATTGATAAATATCATCTGCTAATAATTGAACTTAGATTGTCAACATATATTTAAATCTAAAAATATAGCTCTTCTGTTTCTCATTCCAAATTGTCCGTAAATCTTTATGCTACCTACAATTATTCTGGCAGGTCATGCGGTGTTTTGCTGATATCTTAGTTTTAAGACGTTCTCTATTTTCTTTTTTACTTAACGTGACCCTGTCTGGCATTATTTATCTATTTCCATTTTTTTAATTGTAATTCCTAAATTGTTGATGTGTTAAGATTTATAATACGTTTAATAATATAAGTCTATATATGTTATACATAAAATAGTAATATACTAATATGTCTTAATACTAATTAATAGAAAACTATAGTAAACATTTATATTATACAATTTATACTATGTTATTTACTTTTTATACAGTAAACATGACAAAATACGGTGGATCAAGAATTAAGAATATTATGTTCAATAACAAATGACGTAATATTTACATAGCGTTCAGTGGATCGATATATAAGTCTATGAAAGATACGATTTTGAAAACTCATCGGTTTGTAATCGTTTAAATAGTCTGAATTGTGTCCTATAATAACAATATGAAATATTCCAAATTTGATTTTGCAGCAATTATAATGTTGGCTATTACCATTTCAATCAGCACTAATTATGGTAGTTATAATCTGGATATATTTATATTGAAGATAATCCAGTAATTTTTTTTTTAAATTATAATTATATAATTTGTTATTGCATTAAATCTATTAAACATATTAATTACATTTTAACAGAGTATCTTTTATTTTGAAAATAAACCATTTAACAGAGTTGATACTTCCTAACATTTTTCAAATTAATTGTTGGTTTAAATTTAAGAAAGCGATTATTCTTCTCACAAATACTGATAATTACATTCTTAAATTATTTTATTTTCCATGGAAAATCGGTTAAAATTTGTAAAAAATGTGGTTCATGACCTTCTTAAACTAAATTTTTCAACAATGTATCAAATTAAATTATTAAATTAAAAATAAAATTATGTGTACGGTTTATACAAACATAACATTACTTCTCAAGCTTTATATTTTTTTCACCGTCATCATAACGTGTCATTAATTTTAATTTTATTTTATATTATATAAATAGTTTCTATTGGTTAACCTATATATATATAGTTTACATTATTGACGAATGATGAATATATAAAATATTATAATAATATAGAATAATAAATGTAATAAATAAATTAAAAACTTTATTTTTTAGTTCAAGCCGAAAAAAAACCTGAAGATAAAAGTAAATAACTATATTTATTATGTACATAGTATTAAATTAAACATTACAAAATGTTTATATTATGTAATAAAATAAAAAACGGGCGAATCTCCTAGAGTCCGAATTGGGGTGTGTCTCCACGGAAGGGCAACTTACAAAGATCGGTGAATAATACTGATGGATTGATTTTTAAAATGTTAAACCAATATACCATTGCTTTAAAAAATACGAGTCTGAGTGAAAAGTCGGGAGGATCAGCTTATCATTTAAACTTTTCGTAAATATCATAATTTCAAATTCAAACGTTTATTTATAAAATTGGATTTTCGCTATTTTTACACACGATTAAAAGCAATGTATTCAAATTTCAAAATTGTAAAATCAACAGACCCCTTTTTTACTAACAATTCACACAAAAAAACTAGTAAAACTCTCGAATTTCAAATCGCTAAAATTAGCACAAACAATTTAAACCGTTTGATTTATACATCATCTCTAATAAAAATCCATTTAATTACATACTATAAATAGCAATAATTAGAATAAACTATTTGTTTTATATCAGTCGTTATCAGTTTACAAGACATAAAATTATCTAATTTCCTTTAGTGAACACTTTTATTTTGTCATAACTGTAAACATAGTACATAAATCATCTTTATATCTTTAATTATTTAAAAATTTTCAAAAGAATTGATTATGTCATATGGATATAATGGTAAGTACCTACTCATTACTTATGTATTTGTTTTTTTTTCTTTTTGAAGTACGGCATTAGAGCAAATTGCTAATATATATACACAGCTCTAATATACAAATATACAGCTATAAACAATAAAATATAAATACATTTTTCAATAAGGAAGCCCACAGATTTTGTAAAATTAACTATAGAAGAAATAATGAGAGTAGAGCGAGTGTTTAGAAGAAAATTCGAGTAGGAAGTGATATAAGCTAGGGAATATAGAAATAAAAACAAGAGTTGTATGTTAGGGAAAAGGCATCTGAAACTTTGGTATTTGTTATATTTACTTAAAAAAAATGTTGCTATAAATTGTTAGTATTACAATTTTGAGTGTGAGTAACGACAACAGTAAAAATGACTAGCATGTATATATGAAAATATGTCTATAATTCAATGGGAACATTGTATAAAATTATTTAGTAAGATAATAACTTTTGCCAGATACATAATGTATAGAAACTAATGAGCCATTCGATTATTCAGATTTTTCTTTTAAATTATCGGTTTCAATAACAGCCACATTAAAACATTCTTGGTAGGAGGAAAAATATATATCTATAGATAGATATAATATGTATATGTAATATAAAAGATGCCTCATATAAGTTAAAAAAATTATATTAGAGTATATATAAAAATAAGTTCCTCCATTTATATTCGACCGCTATGGTTGATTCATTTTCGTCGGGAACGTAATGCCTGGACAAGGTTTTTGTAAAAGAAAATTGAGGAAATTCTGCTGGAACGGGAAATTACATTCATTCATGCATGATTTTAGAGAAAAAAAATTACTTGATGATTCGTGGGTAACCCAAGTGGTCCATTATACTACATAGTCAGTATGTATATTACTCTGAGTATCTCAACATCACAGATCCGGATGAAGTTAGGCTTATTGAGCTTATTGCTTATGCATTTTGTGTAATATAAAATTTATTTAGTGATAAATTGGAAACAAAAAAATTAATTTGTTAATGATATGCTGTAGAAATCGGTAAAATAATCACACGTGAAAAAAAAGAAAATTAATTTTAGTAACAGTCAAAGATTGAGTAACCAAACACTATTCTCTTATGTAGAGTATTTATAGCATCTGAAGTTTGATCACTAAAAAAAAAAGATTAAACCTTTTTCGAATTATTAAATTATATACGTAGATCGTTTGCATTTCTCGAAATAGATAAACACAAAATAATGAATTTAAAATATAAAATTTGTAGGCCGTTATTTACATGATTCAAAGTTTACGCCTTCACGTATGTTTAAAAAAAAATTATATTATTATCTTAAGCAGCTAAACATAGGTTTTGATTTGGGTTTAATAATAAGTTCGACAACGAGAGTTAAAGTATTTAATTAAAACCTAATGCCTAATATTAAACTATTTTGTTCAAAAAAATATTTGAATGATTGAAAAAAGTAATGCCTTTAGTACTTTTTATTCTTGCCTTTATGATTTTTGGTAGTATAAAAATTTAAAAAATATTTTCACATGTATTTACGTATAGCAAAACAATTAACATAAAAATTGTATTCAACATTCTTCTAAATCATGTATAAAATAATTATTTGCATAAAAATATGTCATAATAAATAATTTATTATGTAGTCATACCTCAAATGATATCGTAATTTCTAAAATTTGTCTAAGTCTGTTTAATTGTTGAAAATATGGATTGAAGATGATTGTAAGTTTTTTATAAAAACATTTCAGTCGTCATAAATCACCCCGATTCAAAATATACAAACATTTATAAAAATAATTTAAAAAAAATTACATGTTCTACATGTCTAAAGATCAACAAATAAAAAAAATGAGAATCAATTAATCATTTAAATACACATTTTGAAAATCAACAATTCACTTGCTATATTCAATGACTAAAAATAATTCTAAGTATATTTGTGTATACATAACTGAAACTTGTTTTTTTTAATAATAGTTAACCAATCACAATATGGTACGTTTCATATAATTAAAAACAACTATATAAAAGAACAATTATTTTCAGAATATACAGCACAGAAGTTATCTTATCCCTTTAACTTATAACCTTATAATCTTATCTCCCTTAATTAATACCTTGGTGACTATTTAATAAATGTATACTATAAACAGGACAAATGTCCAATAATCTCGTTTAATGTTTGTTGTATAATGTTTGATTATTTACAGTACTATTAGTGTTCTTTTTAAGTAGGAATTTAGAAGATTATGTTATTGAAATAAACGAGCGAATATTATGATTGAGACATATAGGAGAATTTAAGGGATAACGCATGTGTTTTTTATGTAACCCAGTGTTTAAGAAAACTTGTTTGCAACGGCTGCTGATAATCAACTGCAATTGATTAGAATTTGAAGTAATAGTTAAAATTTTTATTTATTCTAGACATAATACTAGAATATCACGAATTTATACAGTTTTTAAAATCAAAAGGTTGGTATTAATTATTATTATTAAAGATAGGGTTTTTTAAAGTAAATAGTTACATAACTTCCTAAACTAAAATATAATACTAAATGTACATATTATATAGTTTTTTTTAATCTAGTGGTTATACAATTAATAGTTACGGTATTTTGGATGGCAATTTTTTTTTTATTTAACAATCTTGACCTATTTGTTTTATATAAATATGTAGGTAATAGCATACTTGTTATCGATGAATAAACGATACGGGATCGGGTGGCAGTAATGTGCGAAACAGTTCCCACCCGGTCCTAGTTTTAGTAACGGAAAAAAAAAAAAAGTTAATAGCATACTTATAGTATATTATTAATAAAAATAAAATTATTGCGCAGATTAGTATTACCGATCCAACAGTCTACAGCAGGGATGGCCAACCCAAATTATCTTGCGGGCCACTTTGTAAATACATCACAATCCCGCGGGCCACATATAGGGTTGCCCAAAAAAAGGTCATCAGCCAAAATATTAATATAGGTAATCACATATAAATCACATATTTTATTCAAAATTAGGCCACATATAAAATTATAAAAGTATTTAAAAAAAATTAAAATATATAAAAGTTATAATAAAAGTATTTAATACAAAAAACATTACTATTTAGTGAGATATTTGTTTCTCAACTCGTTCACTAAGCTTTTTCAAATCAATAGAAATGCTTGTATTTGCACACCGTAATTGATGTTGCAGGTTTTCATCTGTTAGGTTTGTGCGTGATTTATCTTTGGCGAATTTCATTTTCGAAAAAAACGATTCACAAGTGTAAGTCGATCCAAAAGCACTCACAACTTTTTGTGCCAGATTTCTCAAATTGGGAAAATGTTCTTTTGTGATATTAATATTATAAAAATCTATTTTTGATTTTGATGTTTCAAAAATGTGTTTTAATTCATTATTGCATTGTAAGTCAATGAGTTCCATTTGAAGATATTCTGGGGCCGAATTGACATCAGTATGAAAAGGAGATGAATATATTTCAAATATTGTCTTGTATTTGTCTAAATTAGTGAAACGACTTTCAAAAGCAGCTATAGGTTTTCCTATTTCTTTGCACCACTCATATTAAAAAAAAAAAAACAATAATAAAAAAAGTACGTACTTAAATATTTTTCCACACTGAACGCACTTCAACAGTCACAGCGAACGGACAGATTATGACTGTTATTAGCCACGTTTTATTTTAACAATTTCATTTGCTATAAGCTGGTGTCTACTCGTATATATTTTTATCAGATTGGATAAGAATTATCACTTTTGTTAATAATACAGATACCGCGTTGCACGGGCATTCCAGAATATTCTATCGGCGCAAAAATAATTTTTTTTTGTAAATATTTGATAAATGTCGCGGGCCGCAAAACTTTCCAAGGCGGGCCGCATGCGGCCCGCGGGCTGCGGGTTGGCCATCCCTGGTCTACAGTGCTGATATGATTCTTTGATTATTATTTCTTGTACATATAAATCAGATATCTCGATATTTTTGCCTGAATCCCACTCCTAAAATTATTCCAAATGTACCCAGTGTGTAAACAATTAATTCAAATTAAATGCTGGTATTACTGGGGTCTATAACTAGACCAACTTACAGATGATGTATACATTTTAGGTATAATAATGCCACAGCGTTCTGAGATAAACATCATTGATAAGTTCTGTTCCCACGAAAGTAACTCAATAAATTTAATAATTATATAATTCTACATTAATTACAAAATTAGTTATCATAACAGCTTTATTATACAGAATATGCTTACTTTGTATATTATTGTAAATCAATATAGATAATTGTAATTTAATAAAAAAAAATGTTAAGCAACTACTTTTAAAATTGAATAAATTGCCATACATTCTAAAACAATTTCAAAGACATATTTATGTTTATATTTTTTATGAAAAATTAATTTACAATTTAACATAATGAAATACGAATAAAAATTAACAAAAAGTACTTTAATTGATAAAAGAACTATGTTTTAATAGAAGAACTCATGAAAAACGGTTTCAAAGGTATTTTTTAATATTTGTCTGTGTAATAGAATAGTAATTATATAATATTATTATTATGCGTAGGTATATCTTATAATATAATATATAATGTAACGCATACTGTGTGAATTAACTTAATTTAAAAATACACTTAAGTTAGAAACATATTTTAATATAAATTCAACATATAACCCAGACGATATAATTGATCTCCAATAGTATTCTTTTCCCGAGCACAAAACTCTGAAACAAATAATTTTTCTCAGTACATTCATCAAGCTCCTTTTTGATAACGATTTTCAGTTGCATAAGCGGCTTTTCATTGTTGTATTTATTATTTTTAAGATAGTTATCAGCTTGCATTTTCAAAAAATATTAACTTCCTTTTCTCTGAAAATTCTAGTTATATTACAAAAATGTTTTAGAGTCAATGTTTTTATTTTCTACTGTATATTTTTTATATAGGAATATTTAGTGAAGATCAAAAACAACCATTAAGTATATATATTCTTACCTAATTTTATATTTATTATTCGTTGTATAATTTTCTACATACTGTTTTGTGAAATATTGATTTATATGACTTAATCAATCGCCGAATTATACTACTGTACAGTGTACACTATTATTCTGTTAATAATATTAATCAATATAAATGAAATATTAATTTCAAAAACGTTTTTGAGTGCAATAAAAACCAGTGAATATTTTATATTGTAAGAGATTCTGGTTTAAATCAGTGGTAACATTTACATAAAGTATTTCGTTATTAATTTATTTTTAAATATTATTTTTTAAATGTTATAAAATTTATCAAAATCCTTTTAAGTTTGAATAATTACGATTACTTCCACAAAATTAATACGAAAGATAAATATAAGATATTTAAATAATTATATTTACCTAAATATATTCCGAAAATGTATGTATTACATTCTTAAATACGAAAAGCGACAACATTATAGTATACAGTACCCCACTAATCACTATTTAAAAAGAAGAACACATGATTGACATCTAGCGTTTAATTAATACAAGATTTTTTATTTCTTAAATCCTGAAGCAGATGATTAACTTAAGGAAAGGGCTTATATTTTAAAACTTCATTCTTTTAAATGACACTGTAAAAAATAGCGATAAGAATATTAATTAAATATTCTTAGTTCACTTTTATATAATTTCTTATTCAACAAAGAAAAACTGTTGATAAATTAAAGAATTAAATGCTGAAATATATAATGGAAATTCGAATAATATAATACTATCACAAAATATATAGGAAAGCAATAAATGCTATAATTCGCTTGAAATGTTAATACTCGATGTAATCATTCTTCCCGATACCTAAACTTAATCTATTTTAACACTATTATATTGTTTTTTTTTCTTTTTCTTGTAGACGTAGGTTCAGGTATGTATGTCCACTATGATTTTGTGATTTTTTGAGACTCAAGATTCCATTTTGAGTGAAATTTATTTTAAATCTATATTCGTCAAACAACAAATATAATAATCTTTAAATTAAAAAAATGTTAAGCAATAATTACTTTATCATGGTAAAATAGTCTTAAATAAAACTTAATTTGTCATTTGATTAATACATATTAGTTACCAAATGGCCAAAATATTTATATATCACTATAATGTTACTACGAAGGTTTCTAGAGTACATTAATATAAAAATTTGAAAATTAAGAATAGGAGGCTAGTTTTAGATCCAAAAGAGAAAATATTTCAATATTTCATATTTAATCAATTATGGGTTGAATTGATATTTTTTATAGTTAATTCATTGGCTATGACATTTTAATAAAAATCGAATTTTAAACTATTATTTGGTAGTCAATAAATATAATACTGTTTAATGCAATCAACTTATTTTAAGTAAAAAACAAAATGTAACAACCATAATAAGATTGTATAGGTAATGAAGGACATGTTATATGCCTCAACAATATAGGAAAAATACTTTGTTTTAGTTGAACAATATTTAAATTAAATATTATTTACAAAATTATACAAATGTGTTAAAAATACTTGTTATAACGATATTTATGAGTTTTAGCTGAATCGACAAATTATAAACGGTATATTAACCAAATCAAAACTGGTAAATAAAATGTATACATACATTTGAAATTAATCTAGTTTCTATCGCAAAAATTAAAAACAATCAGTACTTATGTAAATCAAATTAAAAACATAATCCATTAATTAATAAGTTTTGGACTTCTAGCTCTAAAAAAATTTTAACAATTATGTAAATTTGCTTTAACAAATAACCAAATTTGCTCACAAATATAGGTAAAATCTAAAAAAATTTTTTCATTAAAATTGTATACTCAAAAATTGAAATAAAATTATTTTATCATGCATCAATGGTATTTACTAATTTTTTCTTAGTGTTTTGAGATATTCATATTATTATTGGTTACATTCAATACTGATTTGTGGGCTTTTGTATCACGATTTGGTGCGTAGTAGTTTGAACTATGTAGATCAAAAAACCGTGTATGATTCACACATATTCTATAGTATGCACTAAAAATAAAAAATCCTAAAATTTGTCATTATATGAAAATGAGACTTTAGAATTTAAATTCCTTAAATCGTGAACAGTATTTATATTTGACTCTACTGTTTTTTAAGATTTCAAAAAAAATATGCAAATGCTAGAAGTCCCTGATCTTATTAATGAGCCTATTGTTTTATTGAAACTAAAAAATCAATTCTTACGATAAATTTCAACTAATAATTTTATATTTCCTATAAGGAATTTGTTTAAGATATTATATCAGATTTTTTCTCCAAAAATGTATTTAAACTATACATAATATATAAGTTTAATAACAATAATTAATCTACCATGGCTTTTATTGGTATACCTTCCAAATCAATATAAATTATTCACTGCTCAAAATATAAATTGCGATTTCAGTTGACGAGAAAAATTCCAATTTATTGCATGAGTACACATTAATGAAAATAAAGGAACAAATACAATTTTATAATGAAGGTAATAAATAAAAATTATAATAAATTAATATACCTGTTTTAAATGCTGAGTGATACGAAGAATGTATTGGTTTTATTATGATATGGAGGTTTTTTTTGTGGGTCTGTGTACACGACTTCCAGCGGAAAGATTGATCCGATGTATACAAATCTGATACTATTTTAAGGAAATTTGTTCTCATTGGCACTATAGAGATGTTATTTTATGAATTTCTGAACAGTTTTCCGATGTATTGCGATAAACAGTGCAAAAAAGTGCCAACAGTAGAGATGAAGAGTCGAACCCTGCACCGTTTATAATATTTTTATTACGTGCTATCTACTTGTTTATTTTTCATAAATATAATATATTTGGTCAATGGTCGCTATATAAATAAATCGAAATCAAATCGATATTTATTATAACTCACTTAACCTTCGAAACATATTTTGATTACTTGATACTGCTTGATCTTAACGACATTTTTGGTTTCAAGATCTACGCAAGGTTACAAACTGATGCACCCTAATGATGATATTTTTTTGATCATAGTTTAGATTTATATTTACATAAATATACTTATAAATAAATAAATAAATAAAAATGAATATAGTTCCTAAAATAACACCATCAAGATTCGGGTAAAAAATGTATTTTGTGATATTATATACAATATACTGTACAAATACGAGAAAAAATTTGTAAATAATTTAACTTCTAACAGTCCAATTCTGAAGGAATAAAACTTATTGTATTATAACCGAAGAATATGTGGTTTTAATAATAGGAAAATCTAGTTATCATTTTTTATTTTGTGTTACCTAAATATAATAATTTCAGGAATAGAATAAATATAAAGTACATAGACTTATTTATCAACTATAGTGCGGCCAGCGAAACTAGAAGCTTGACTGTCACGCTCCCGGTGGCCGTTTTTTGTTAGGGCTACAAAGAATGCTTTCCCGCGTGAAATAATTTCAAACACTTTTTCACTTGTTATATAGACCTATTTCACAGCTACTCGTACGGTACGCGCGCGTATCGTATATTCATACGTGTGGCTATGAAACGGGCCTTTACTTTAAAGACATAACATTTTATATTTCTGTAATACACATTTTTTATTAATTTACTATCACATTACCAAACATAAAAATAATAATAATAACATTTAAAATAATATAATTTAATATAATTTCTGTTGTTGCCAGAGTTACAACGAAAAATTAATTTCGCGTCTTTGACAAAACCAAAGGAAGGAGACCCAGCGTTACAAATTATAAGACGACTGCCTTTCCCTGTAGGCACTTTTAAGCCCTCTGTATTTTCGTGGTTTTGCCACATATATCCCCGAGTGTGGTTTTGGTTAACCCAAGTCTCGTCTAAATAGACAATTGGCCGAGTATCACCATTTACACGAAGCTCGTTCATTCTACGTAAAAATTTTACGCGCGCAGCTACTATGTCCGACCGTTCCATAAAAAATTTGCGACCGTCATTACACCTTTTGTATTTAAAATTCAGTTTTTTCAAAATTATTTTTACTGATGATTTCGATCCCCGGTAATCAGTTTTTTCTCGCAATACTGCCAAAATTTTTGCGCTTGTTGGAAATTCTCCCTTGTCATAAAAACTGTGGACCACCCTTCTGACCACTTCACTGTCGAAATCGTCCAGATCGGTGACAGGTTTGTTACGGCTGTAACACTTTCTAGGTTCAAATAACAAATTAAACTATATAGCACACACAAAAAACACGTTACACGAAGCAAAGACGTCCAGTGACTAACATACAGCAGATGGTTTAAAGGTTATATGTTTGTATTATAGTCTGCGGGTGTTCGGCATGTAACGGTCAAACAATAGTTTGCTATTATATTGTATATCAAGGGTCTCCAAAAAAGGTTGAACATTCCTGATATATATTAGTTACGCTATATCGCGCAGCTGCACAAACAACCAAAATATTTAGAACCCCTGGATTTCACGAAAACGGACACCGGGAGCGTGACAGTCAAGCTTCTAGTTTCGCTGGCCGCACTATAATAAACTAATGGTACTATATATTTTATAATTTTTTATGTTTATAACAAACTAACATTCATAAAGAACTATTGCAATAATAATTGAAATTATTAAAAAGTTGCTTAAAATTAAAACTCGTAGCTTAAAACTAAAGCTAGGAACATTCTAACTTTTTTTAATAGTAAAAAAAAACTTCTTATCATTATTAACAACTTTTTTTGTTCCAGTTAATTATAATATAAGCAATTGTGAAGGTAGTATTATTCATTTGTTTATAAACATTAATACAATAGAAAAGGGAAATTGGAATTAGAAATGATAACATTTACTATACCTAATGAATCCATGAATCAAGAACACAAAATATACGAATGACATTCTCAGATTTTCAGTTTAAAAATTAAATAGTCTTATGTACGAGTACAATATGAAATAAATTTCATTGAAAATTAATTGATAATACTAGAAATAAATATGTATATTTTTTTTAAGGAGGGGGATCGGCCCTGTAGCCTTCAATGTATATATTTTTGGGTAGGGAATGTGTATTGTTTTATTCGTGAATATATTTGTTTCTATGGTTTGAATGGAAATCTATATTCAGTTTTTTTTATAACAAAATAAAAAAGATACCGTGTACATTTAAATCTCTATAAACACCAATAAAATTATGGTTCCAATTTTAAATTTTTTTACTGTTTCATCACCATAATTTACATTAACATTGTTTTTTGTAATTTAATGTTTCGATAAAACTAGCAAAAGTATTTCAATGTAAGTACTAATTTTTAGTTACATAACAATTTTTACATTTGTTTTTTGCATATTATAATTTTATTTATACGGATAAATTGTCCAATTTCAAATACAGTTATATTAATCACAATAATAAATGAAGAAAGAGTTAGTTAATATTTAAAATATACATCATGAAGCTTAGCAATTTGAATTTAATAATATATGGGAACAAATTGAATAGAAGGAGATATAATGAAAACAAAAAAAATACAATATTTAGATATAGGAGTATTAATAAGAAATTTGTATAAAATTGTTTTTTCTTGTATTTTTATGCTTTTAAATTTAAAAAGTACAGCATGTCTTGATATACAAAGTGACAGTTTCTATATACTTTTAGCATATAAAACGTAGCATATTATTTTGGATTTTTTTTATTTGTTCACTATGATGTTGTATTTTTGCCAAATGTTTGGAACATATTTCAATATAGGCTGAACAAATACTGTAAATAGATTATAAAACTTGAGCAAAATTGTTTAATCATGTAAATTAATGAAAGTTATTTTCTTTACTGCTAAGACCTGGAGATGAAATAAAGTTTGAAATCAAAGATTAGTCCAAGATCTTAAACTTGGGTAAAGTGAACAAATTTCAGTTTGGAAAACATATATAGTTGGTGGAAATTCAATTAAATTGTATAGAAGAAGGAGTAAAGTGACATTTTTTACGATTAGGAGACGTTTGAGTTGCGCCAATTTTGATAGTTGACTTATTTTGTTCGGAGTTGCCAATGTAATTTTATAATATATATTATATTACTTGTACATTTCAAAATGTTCGAGTCATCAGCTAACAAGGGAATATTAGAAATTTTATTGGAGAAAATAATATCGTTAGTAAATAAATTGATAAATAGCGGTGAGAGGAACACCTCTCTTCTTGTAGTACAACGGCAATAACTGAAATTGGATCGGAAATAAAGTTTTCGTATTTGATAAATTAGGAACTTTCAGTTAAAAATGAATTGATCCATCATAATAATAGGTCAGCAAAACATACTTAATTGACTTTTTGTTTTAAAAGTTTGTTGTAAATTCTATCCAAAATCTTTTTCAAAGCTAGACGATAATATTTATAAGATAATATAATAATTAATAATGAATACACAAATTCAGCTATTTCCATAAAAACCAATACCTGTATTTTTATTATTTTAAAATTTGATTGGCAAAATAGTTCATTTAATTTTAATTATAAGATTAAATAAGCTCAATACTAGTTCTGTGCAAGAGATATATTTTGTACATAACATTTGCGCTGTTCATATCTTGGAATAAGTTTGTTTAATAAAAAAATAATAATTACCTATAGATACAACAAAAAGTACAAAAATGTAATTTGTTTATTTTATTTTTTTATTTTAGCAAACAAAGCAAAATCAAGTATGAACAACTTTCAAATACTTATAAAATTTAATATTTTCACATAGTGTAGATAAATATAATTTGAAATCCTATTAAATAAACGTCGTAGTAATAACGACGCGTAGCTTAAGCTTTTAATTTTGTCATAGATATATACTATATATAATTGTTTATTTAATATGAAATGAATTGTTGGATTATATCAACACAAATTAAATTAAGACTTTTGTGCTTAAATTGTTACGCTCCGTATAAACTTCACCGGAAATTGGATAAATTTTGGCAGTTCTTTCAGTAAATATTAATATTTAATACAATAATATACTTTTAATCAAATAATAGGTCAACTTACAATACTCTAAAATGTAGCTCAATAAATAATTAATATTCTTTGAAAAGTGTGAATTTATTGACAATATTTTTTTATAACATTATAAGGTTCACTGACCCCCCCCCCCCCCGCAATAAAAGATAAAGTGTTGAGAAATTTTCTTCTCTTCCTGCAATAATTATAATTGTTTCTTATAAAAAATTCGTAAAATATTGTATCAATTTAACATTTTTCAGCCTTCGGATGTAAAGCAGAAAAATCTACACAATGTATGTAAAATATATTTTATGATATAAAAAAAAAATGACCTGCTTAACTTTAACTTCAAGAGTGCGATATGGTAATATAATATTTATTATATATATCCATCGTCAGAGTCGGGGCGCGAGTTAAGTAAAACAAATGAATAGCAACGGCTCCACAGATTTTACTTTACCATATTATCATTGATTAATATACAATCAATGCTATTACTACCTTGAAGCAAGGTTATCTCATTTAAACCGTATTAATATTGGTGTTTTTTTTTTGTCAGATGGGATACTAAATTATCTCTGAAACAGTTGGTACCTAGTAATTGCAAAATATCAGAATAATTGTGCAAATTATATTTTTGTAAAAATCATCTAAATCGTAGAACATTCATAAATTAAGTTATTAAATGGACCGTGTAAACTTTTTAATGAAAAATTGTATCGAAATTCGGAACTACCCTGTGGTGGTTGCATAATTTCATTGTTTCTTTTCGTTATCGTCCGTTCGTCGTTTACGTTTTCTTTCTCTGTATGTCATTCTCTAATGTTTAATCTACAGTTCTTAAGCTATACCGTAGTATAACTACTAATTACAATTGAAGGATAAGAAGGTATATTTAATACTCGTATATTAATATTTTATTTATTCATTCTGAATACGGTCCAGTTATTGCACTGCAGCTTTATGTTTTTTCACGTCGCTCAAATACTGCGAAAGGCTTCTCATACCGTGGTCTGAGTGGTATTTAGACTGCGTCGACACGGAAAAACACAGCACTGACCTTGTTTAAATCGTCAGGAACGAAAATCCTACGCTGAGTGTCTTGCCTGGAGTGAATCGGAATTGATCCATTATTTCGCGAAGATTTGGGATAAACTCTGGTACTCCTCTATCTTCTGGTGATGGAGAGTGGTATAACTCGAAATGGTATATCATACATACGTGTTCGGCAGATTTTTCTTTAATATCAAATTTGACAATGTAACAAACAACCGGTTAAGTAATTGGTTAATAAATTGTCCATTTCACAAACTCTTGTTCTGCGAGTGCTGCTTTTAGTTATCTGTGGAACAGTTCTACCGTGGGGGCAGTAATGGTAACTTCTGCAGGATTTTCTTGGTTGACGGTAATGGCCACTCGTTGACATCTGTCATGCTTTCTGGATATGTTTGATAGAAGTTCTGATCTAAATCATTATGTAAGAAAACAATCCACAGTAAAGTTACATTCATAAAGCCTTTTGCCAAACGTGGACGATTGATATCTGAACAACTAATATTAAAATTACCGTCCCTTACCAATTATGACTATGTAAGGAACATCGAAACGAGAAATCAATTGTGTAGTGAGAGTTACAGCTACTGCATAATCCGACATATTTTCTAGGGGTGTACATCGACTCCACCAAAAAGGTCTTGTTACCTGTAGGTAACCTATCGATTGCACCAGCTATAGGTTCCACTGAAAGTTTATATTAACATACATATTATTTTTGTTATAAACCAATGAGAAAAAAGTAAAATGGTTTTACATGTATTTATGATGATCGTACAACCGTATAGGTATAATAATAAAACATTTTTATTTATCAATCATACTATAATTATTTTAATACATGTTGATTTAATTGTTTATACAATCATCAAACAGTAGTTTTGTACATATTTTATGTATTAGAACTTCGATGTCATATTTAATGTATATATTACTTAAATATTTAAATGTTTGGCGGAATCGATAGCCGGTAGAATCAATAACAAAATTAAGTTATCAAAAAACTTTTTCTCGAAACCATGCGTGCCTACACAGATAACAGGTAAGTAGTCACCGACATCCGTTTGAAGATAGTGTAGAGGTCCGACCAAATAAATGTACATGTATGCTCGAATCAACGTTCAGTAGGGACGAACTGTGTTATTGACATGACTGTATGTTTTGGACCTTGGCGCGCTGGTGCTGCGAACAACACTTTTTCCGTAGCACTATCTGATTGTCCATACCGAGCCAGTTATAGCGTGACAAGAGTGCCCAGGTATGCTGCGAAAAACTCGTGGTCATACGTGCTATTGCTGGTCTCGGCACCAGACAATTTCTTAAAGATAAATCCGAGAGATTGCCAGCCGTCATCAGATTTTTATTACACAATTCTGCACCAAGTGATGTCTGCAGAGGTGGACGCGTCTGTGCTCCGACGTAGCTGTGTCGAATACTGGTTGTTGATATCGGCAGTGTCAGCGAGAGCAGAGCGGCTTGTGCCGAAAACAGTAAGAGATGCGTCTGTCCAGTGAAGTGGCCCATCACTTTTTCGAATCTGTGAGGTGAGATTGTACAGTGGGATGCACATTTCAACTGAATTAGGTGTGAAACGTCTGTAGAAGTCGAGGGACCCCGAAAACCTCAGAAGGTTTTTCTTAGTCGACGGTAATAGCCACTGGTTGATAGCTGTGACGATTTCCGGACTTAGGTCGACAGAGGTTCTGGTCTAAAATATAATGTAAGAAAACGATACACAGTAATTTTACTCTAATAAAATCATACAGATATATCCATATAAACGTAATTGTTTTGTATTTGTTGAACATTTGTGAAATTTATAGTTAATCAATCATGCAATTGCTATCAATATTTGTTTGCAGATACTTTGTTGATTGAAAATTTTTCAAGAGTACAGAAGACGTTAAAACAGAAATTAAAAGCAGGTTTGTATGATCGGGATACAATAAAAACAGTATAAGGGTATATAAATATTATTAAAAAATGTATTTTATAATTGACATACAAATCATAAAAAAAGGACAAATATTTATCCCTTATCTCGGCTGCATACAATTTTAGATTCTGTATGAGACGAGGAATGTACTGGTTTTAAAATTATGTTACTTAGTTTTTTTTTATTGTATCTGTGCAAACATATATACCGGAAGGATTCTTCCGATATTCAGAAACTGGTACTTTTCTGATAAGAAATTTCGTTTAGTCCATAGATTTATTTACATTTTATACAATTTTATAAAATAATTTCATGATACAAGATTTTTCATAAAATTTATAATTTTGATTACACGATATCTGCTATTTCAAAAATATATTTGGTTTTTAAAGATATTAATTGCGTAGCGACTCAAAACATTTACAGAGTACTTGTATAAGCATTTTTAATAAACATTTCATAGTTTTTGAAAAATATTTTTTTTTTTTGCAAAAGTTACAAGATTAAAAGTTCAATCTACATCATTAATAAATTTAGTTCTACCATTATATTGGTTATCTTTAGAAATATAATTTGATCCATTCGACCACTTTTACTCGGAGTTGTTTTTTCGAGAGAAATGGTACATTGGTTTTAAGTTTAAAAGACTAAGACAGAAATATCATTTACCCTTCCATGTAGGTCACCCAACCGTAAACTGTGGAGTCTACCCAACCTATAGTAGGTTCCCCCGTTTATATAATTATATTTTAAAAAATTTAAACAGCAATAAATATTAACAAAATATTAATTATCATACTTATAAGAATAACTGCACTGAGTGAATTTTAAAAAATGTGCAGGTAGGTTCTACAAGGAAAAGATCATCCCGATATCTCGTTGATAAAACTATTACAGTTTTAGTATTTGACTATAGTCATTTTACAAAGGTTTTTAATGTTGCACAATTGTTCACATTACCCGTCAATTTTTGTCCTAATCCGTACGATAATTTATTTACAGATGAATACAACAGGTTCCAAAGGAGAGTAAATTTGAAACGGATATACTGTCATATTAACGGTATATCACTAAATATTTTACAATTAGAATATAAATTTAAGCTGATGAAGAATTACAATATATTTTATTAGCTTCTTAAGTTACCAATGAAATTTGATAATTATATTGGTAAAAATTATGTGATATAATTGTATATAATATAATTTTAAATGCTTTTATAGAAATCTTCAATTCCATTGGTTTCACTGGTAATTCAAGTTATTTTACCGAATAGAAGTATACACGTTATAAAAGAAAATGTTATTTAACATAAATTAATAATAATTTATATTGATGACAACAAAAATATATACTACAAAAAGTTATACCAAATTCAAGTGAAGTAATATTTCATATTTGTTCTTGATTTATTTAGGAATCTACAAAGAAGATACAGTCGACATATCAAGTGAGTACAATAAATATTTAAGTACATAAATAATTAAATAAACAATATTGTCTTTGTCCTAAAAAGAATAGAATGGGAAAATATATCTACATATAAAGTGTCAGAAGTATTTGAGTACCGCGTAAAAAAATAAAAAAATAGGGATAAACAAAACTTTTGAGCTTTCAGTAGGACTATAAAGTCATTGCTTTTCAATTTATTGACAACAAATATATACACAAAAAACATTTATAGGAAAAAATAACCATTTTTATGACACATTTTTGTTGTATATCGATAAGTTCTTTTGAAGAATCAAAATTATTTCGTTAAACCTTACTTATAACTGTCCAACATGGAATTAATATTTGCAATACTTTAATTTTTATTTGTGAAATAATAAAAAACAAACAATTAGGAATGTGCATGAAGATAATCTTTCCGATGAATTTTATCTTGTAGTTAATGTTATAAGTCATCCATAAATTGTTAGTTCCAAATTGTTTAATATTAAAATGATCACCCTGGTCTAGTTATACCAACAACCAGCAATATTCTTTATTCGGTAAAACTACATACAATGCTTACGAGTAAGGATACGTTACAACTCTTAGTTATTAAGTGTGATAAACACGACCATAACTTAAAATGAACATACGAGTATAACTAGTCAACTGAATACACATCATAAATATTAATTTAGCTACTTATAATGTTTTTTATATTTTACAGAGAGGATTGACAATAGTAGTAAGATAGTCGATTATCAAGCATAAAATAACTTACACCTGACTTTTAATCTAAGTGTCTTGTTTAGTGTAGTTGAATAAATTTAAATAATAATCTAATAAATTTACAATGAGACTTTTTTTTACTTTGATTAATTTCTCAGAAGGTACCTAAATATGCACAAAAATGATATTTCACAATAGTTATCACAAATATGTATAATTTATCAATTCAATGCGCTATTTACATGAACATAATATGTGAATAAGCCTTTTTTTAAAAAATTATATAAAATCATATTTACATGTATATCAATTTTGTGCAAAAATCTAACTTACAAAATAGAATAAATATTAAATAATATACAAAGAAATTCACATGTACAACCTAATTTAAGGAACATTTTACATTTTTATTTTTTTTTTTTTTTATATATATTCTATGTAATAATATCCATGTGCAAGCTAATAACCTTAGCAGTTGAAGCTGTAAAAATAATAAAAAAAAAAAAATAGAATAAGTAAAATAATATACTGATTTTTAAATAAAACACGAATTATAAAAATCGCAAATTGTTTTTAAACAATTAAATTAAATAAAACAATTTTCATTTTTAGATTTTCCACGTGCAATAGATACGTACTATCACTTTGCATTATTTTTTTTCTGTATGTATAAACTACTTTAAATAATTCATAATATTCTATAACTGAATAATTTATAAATTTACAAAAATCATTTGATTATATGATTATCAAAAATATGTGTATACCTATGTTTATAATATGTTTACTTATTTTTTCTAACATTCATATGTACCCGTACTTATAATTATATGATTTCCATTTTTTGAATTATTCATAACTCATGAAACCCTTATACTATTTGTTGTTCTATGTATAAAAAAAATAAGTTATAAATAGACAATCGATTTTTTTTTATAATTTTTTTTTTCTTGACACGGGTATTTTGAGTTTACCGACAAGGAAAACGTATGCAAATTAATGCATTTTAATCTTTAAACATAATATTCACTTCTCGACTCTCGTAATACCACTTTTAAATTGGAGCAGATCGTAAATCTTTGTTCATCAATAAATTCTGGCAAAAACTTTTACTTTAAAACCTTTATTTTTTGTAAGTGACATATCCATTCATTTAAGAAAAGAAGTAACATACCATAATAAAATTTGAACTAAAAAAACTTTATTTTAAGTTTTATGGCCATAAACATAATCAAATTAAGTAATTTATTTTATATTATATCAGATTATATAGATAAGATAAATATTTATTTTTTCCTGGGTACAACTTAATTTTATAAAAAAAAGAGACTATCATTTTAAATTAGGAATAACATCATAGTAAAAAATTTAAAAATTTTAAAAAAAATTGTAAGATAACATTTTTAATATTGTATTTAAAAATATATTTCAGGCGAGAGACGTTATCAAACTTATAATATGAAAAATTATTACGTTGTAAAAATAGCTACTGACATTTTTAAATATAAATGTGAAAGTAAATATTAATTATTATTGTTCAAGTCATAAGCCATAAACTAAAATAAATATTATATAGATAGCTGTTTTTTAAGTTATTCCTTAACATTTACAAGTTCTGACTTCAGTTTTATAACCGGATGTAGAAAAGCCTCGCGACGGTACGGCGAGAACATCGCGACTGACAATGAGGATAGGCGAATTATCATTAAATTAGCTCATTGGGTTGATCGCATGGGGCTATGGAATATGAGATGGGTGATGTCGCAGATTAAAGGATTGATATTAAGTATATATAGTGGGGAACTGTTAAATGAATGTTTAAAAGCATGTGCAGGAAGTAATGTGTGGCCGAAATGAAGACAGGAGAACAAGATAATCTGTTTTCTAGAAAGCATAATTATAAATGAATCATTATTATAATTGGAATCAAGGTTGTAGTGGGATGGTATATGTGAGATTTTTCGGCACCCAAAAGGCGAAATGAGGTGAGCGAGACATCCACTGGCATTGTCAAAAATTACAGATGCGTATCATTAGTTAAGGACAAAAGCCGCTCAAAGGTATTTTAGATGTTGGGGGGCATTTTAGAGCCACTGATGATTTAGTAAGATTGTCTTCGAAATCGTTTCCACATTTACTTATCTTAATTAACATACGAATAGAAAATTAAAATATTGTAATTTATAAGTTATAACAAGACAAACTTTGAATGTCTTAAATTTAGTATTTAGGTATTTATATTAGTTTTGACCAAATTTTTGTGGATAGTTTATAATTTTTATCATTCATATGTTCTAGTTGCCAAAGTTTATGATGAGTGTAAAAGTAATATCATTAGTTCTATAAATATACTATTGATTATCGTTCTTAAAATATTGAAATGATAATTTGATAACTGACGATCGTACTATCTATTTATTTAATTGATAAGAAAATGTACTTATATCTCGAATCTTTTAGTTCACGACATAAGTAGACGCATTATTTATATTCTCTATCACAATTTGTTCCACAAAACTTTTTACCACAAAAGTGTAATTCAAGTAAACTCAAATGTCATAGCAAACGATGAATAAGTTTTTGTAATTATTCTATACCTAGATTAAAATAAAAATGGAGAAAAACAAAATATTGAATGAAATATAACCAATAACCAGAAAAACAAAGAATAGTTTTTATAAATTATTTCCTAATACAGCAATTTAAAACAAAACATAGTGCAGCAAAATCATTTGTACAAAGCATCTCTAGACACACAGATCCAAAAAAATATCAGCATTTGAAATCCATGGAAAATTAAAGAATAAAGTTCTTATAAAAATAGATATATAGACAACTTCTTTGTTCTGTTGGTAATTTCTTAAATTTTAACTATTAATTTTACGTTTATATTAATAAATAAATTGAATGCGTAAAATTATTTTCAGGTGGTTTTAGAAATAGAGGGTTCTCTGGTAAGTTGAACGTTTTGCTCAATTTTTACTCAATTTTTGTTTCTATACAACTAATACAGTGATAAATATTTTACATGTTTTAAGGGGATTTTGTCAGTGATAAAGCCCTGACTAAAAGTATGTATAAATAAAACAAATGTTAATGGTCTTAGATTTTATTATAAACTGTTATATTTTCACAAAAATACTAACCAAGAAGGAGGTTTAAGTTAAATATGAAAGATTGTAATCCCAGGATAATAATTAAATAATAAATACGAGTAGAATCTAAGATGATTTTATATTTAATTATAATTTCTGATTTTCCGAAGTGCACATATTTAAATTTCATATTAATGATGTAACACTATTCACTGTAGAAAAGTTGTGAATTGACGATTAATTTTCCAATAATTTAACTTCTGTATGAAAAACGCTTAAGAATTGTCATGTTACATGCCTCATACATACAATGTTTGACCTCTACACCTCAGTAACTCAGTAAAATATATTAAAAAAAAAAACCATTAAATAAAACTTAAGTTACAAAGGTTATAAATAGGTTACTATTTTAATTATACTAGTTTATTTAACCTATAAACTTTTAAATTCCATAATTATATAGAAAATAAAAAAATTAGTAAAAATGGCCCCTAAACAAATTGTTTAAAATAAACAACTCGTTTTGATTTTCATATAAACTACTTGATTCTTATATGTCTAAGGTACGACTGGAAATAATTTGATTCAACAAAAGATTACAAACGATAAAAAAATAACACATGCACATTTTTGTTTTTCGTAGTTCACACAGTTATTCACATAGTTCTTATAGTATCTATGTTTGCGCGAAAGTATTTATAAGTTGGCGATAGACGGGAACGACCTCACTAGCCGCCTAATGAGCTGGGCGACTGCGTGTTTCCTTATCTGGTCCCCGTCTCCTCTCTGTATTACGTAATTTTGATTGTGAAAAATGTCGTGTATGTAAATTCATGGGTTTTTGTTTTGTCGTATATATGCCGTCGTAGCAATAACACGGCTATATCGGCCCATCTTGTGCTTTTGAGTTTTTTGTTGTTTTTTTTACCTGTATTATTATATCATTTTTTAAAGTGTAACAACCGATCATTACGCCGTAATACGATTGTTATAATTGTTAATATTATTATTATTATTATTCTTTTTATTTAAATATGTTCGTGTGCTCAATAAAGTCAACCTTATCCGTTTTAAATTCAGTGTAAATTTATTGTTCTTGTACTTCCATCACCATCACGTGAGTGTAAAGTCGTTGTCAGCCGTCTTCCACAACCCCGAAAGTCCGCCGGCACCAGGAGGTGACTGGGAGGCCGACCAGTGCCACGCCGTCATCAATCGGGATTTGTATGTGTGTTTAATTGTAAGTAATTTTCATATGTGAGCTCTGTGGTCATTGCACCACATTGAATCGACCACAGAGACTTTCCGTTATTTAGCCTGCATTTCCTACATCCCGTATTGTAAGTGCTTGACAATCTTTTTTCCTTTGCCGCGTGTCGCCCATGTTCGGTTGCCGATCCACCGGCTAACCAGGGGTTTTGTTGTGGTGTTTGCTGCGCCCAACGCCATACAAACCCATTCCCTCAGACGTCAGAGATTGCCTATCGCCCTTTTTTAAGGCGAAACATTGGTGTCTCGACTTTACGAGTCGAGTGGTCCTTCGAGTGTTAGAACATTTTTGTTTTAGTTTTTGTACCATACAATCTAAATAGTTTTATTAACGAAAATATTTATTCATTTGATTATTTATTTCAGCACAAGATGGTGCAGAAGATTACGAATTATTTTTGGATCTTATAGAAACCAATAGTGGTCTGTATTTTTAAATTTAAATCTTACAAAATTATAGAAATCTTTTCGAATATCCAATCTTAAGACCGTATAACAATATAATCTATTAAGATCAATAATATTATAAAATATAATCTACAGTATGTTTCGTGGTCCAATTTTCCACATCCTTGAAGTATCTTCTTCATTAACCACGCAATAATTAATGGACATAAGTCATTACTTATACACATTCAAACAACTTATGTCATACATTGAATATTATTTACAAATATAAATTCAGTCAATTTAATAAATAAATTTAGGAATATTTAAGAAAAACGTTCATAGAAATTAAAATCATATTAAATATGAGGCTCTATAAATATCAACAATATAACGATATGTTCGTCGTTAAGTAAACAACAAATATTTCGTACAAACCTGTGGCAACTATGATGATTGCATAATTTGTTAAGCTATAATATTTCCAATTATAAATGCTTATTATTAGGAAAAATGTCTTATTTATTTAGGTTAATATACCTATTATATTAATAAATCAATTAAGAAAATTAACCTATATAGGTAAACTTGAAGGACGATGAATGTTGAGTTTTTCCTAAATTATATATTGGGTATCTCATATAACCATAACTCGTTCATCATGTGATGAGTTTTCTCATCTTTAAAAAAAATCCTGGAAAGTGAACAACATTATATTTATGTTTGTAGATAGTAAATAAATATAATATAATATAGGTTGTATGATTTATGGTGAAAAAAGAAACAAAACTTATTTATTACTAACCAAAAATGTATTAGATTTATTTTGGGTTGACCTGTTTAAAAATTGTTGACCGCAAACAGTAGGTTGTGCCAATTTTATTCATATTTATCTAAAAATTCTAGGACTAAATGGTTGTTTTTAAGACTGTTTTATACCTATAGTTCTAGAAATCAATATTTAACATAATTATCTTTATATATTTTAGATTTTGCAGGCGGAAAACGTAAATAATTTTAAAGCTTTAGTGTATTGATAGAGTAATATTTCTTTTTCGACTTTTTGGTGTTAAGACTATATAACTTTCACTAAAATAATTATATCCAAACTATTTCTTCTAGATTTGAAGAACGTGAATGTCGACAATATTAAAGAAATCAGATATATAAATATTAACTTATATAATAAAGGTGTTGTAACAAATTCTTTGACTGTAAATACTTTGTAGTTTTTTAACATGCTGTAATTAAAGGATATTGTATACAACGGTTTCATATATTTCTAATATTTTTACAAGAGTATTAGAGAAATGTACTAGTTGATTTGGTTAACCTACAAATGAATCAAGGCACGCGATTAATGTTATTATCAAAAAATAGTTTAGTAGAGTCCTTTTCACATCTCTAATCTTAACTTTGTTGAAAGTTAAATCTCCCGAGCATTTACTCGATAAATACGAGAAAAGCTTGTCTTCAATATCCTTAGTCCTTACACATTTAGAATATAACTATTATTTTAATGTTTGACGTGATTTTTGTATTTTTATTTTATTCTATCATAAGTTCAGGTATAATTCAAAGACTTAAAAACTAACAGTGAATAATTTTAACTAAAGAAAAAAAAATGGAAGTAGAAAAATATTTTAAAAAGTTAAATTTTTTACCGAGTAATCCATATTCGGTATAATATTAAAATTATTATCATCATATTACAATTTATTTCACTTTAAAATTATTTATATAACACTTCTAAATGACTGATAATTTTTTTTAGTGATTCATGCCATCCCGGAGCCTCAAAATGATTTAATACATTTCTTCTGTCACAATACAAGTAATATAACTAAAACTATGTTAAATCAAATTTAACTTTGGTTTTAAAACTCGTATCATGGCTTTCGATATATTTATAATATTTAAACGATTAAGAAATATGGTAAAAAATTCAAATACACAAAATTAATTATCAATCTGTAATTTAATCAATTTATAATTAATATTTATTAAATGTTCAACAGAGAAACTGAAGCAGATTGGCTATAACGGTACATTGGTTAACTTTTATGCAAATCTAATGTTTAAATCTTAAAAAAGTAGGTGTTAAATGTACAAAAATATTCATGTCTTAAATCTTAACCGGCGATGAATTTATGCACTTATTATACAAAAATACTCCAAGCAAGAACATTTACATTTATATATTTTCAATTTTTGTACATTCCTATATTATATTTTATTTACATTTATAGTATATAGAATATTGAATAATTTTAAATAATTTATTTATACGTTTTAAATGACTTTTTTTACTATGAAATATGAATGGTTTTTCAGGATTATTATCTCATGATATAGGTTATACATCTAGTAAGTTCAAAAACCTGCGATTTAACTAAAAATTCTTTACAAATAATTTTTTAATCCACCTATTTATTCTGATTTATAAACTTGAAATATGTTATCATTACTATAGGTAAACTGTATACAAATCAATGTTCATAAGTTATGAATCATAACATATGGTGTTTTCGAATTTTAAAAAACACTACTAAGAACACAAGGATAAACACCATATTAGGATATAAAATATACCATTACACCATTTAGATTTTGTCAAGGACTGTTCTTAGAATATATTGAGAATCATGTTGACATATAATTGACATATATATTTATATGTCGTAGGTATATATTTAAATTAGGCGTTTTACTAAATGCAGCGGCAAATAGTCAAATAATTTAATTTTTATGCAATTTGACTACCTATATGCCTACAATATATCTATATACATTATCTATATAAAATAAACGAGTAAATGAATTATAATTTATAAATGAAATACATTTAATTACAGATTACCATTCACTAGATGGTAAATGATTAACTTTTTCTTTATTCAATTAAGGTATTTTAGCAAAAGAAACCAATAGTATATGCTGGTTAGTGATTACAGCACCAAGTAGAGAAATGTGTTTATAGCAATATATATTACTGCTAGATGCAAGGCTATATTCCGTTAAAATATTAACAATATCATGAGATGGTCAATATATGTATATATGTTGTACAATGTGTTAGGACGTGTAGCCACGTGGACGACATTAACATATTTTTATTTATGAGACAATTTTACATTGTATCTACGATTTCAGATTTAGGATTTAAATTGTGACTGTACACAGGTTCTGTGCATTTTAATTCAAAGAAAATGATATTTATAACAAATATTAACATTTGTTATATACTGTATATAGGAATTTTTAAAAAATGTCCGTACCAACTATAAATGTTTATCCAGTACGGCTATCATATTTAATATGTAATTTAAAAGTTTCTACTACTATATCGACCATCTTTAAAATATAAAATGATCAACCCGAATTCTTTTGCTCAGATTCGTTTTTTTCAAAATCGATCGATAATCATTTATTGGTTTATTATTTAAAATTCCAATGTAGCAACATCATTCAACCATCGCTGTATCTTTTCCAAACGTGTAATTTCACCCGTTTTTTCCTTTTTAGTTTATAGTTTTAATATTATATCTGTTTAACATGTTAGTTTTTTATTTTAAATTTAAATTTTAAAGATTAGCCATTAATTTACTACAGTAAAAATATGATGAAAAGTTTATACTTTGAAATTAAGATTTTGACGAAAAAACTTTCGCATATAACTGATTATACGGATGCAAGATTTATACCTAAAACTTATTGATATCACCAATTATACTATCGAAAGTTTAAAAGATTTTAGTATCAAGTATAAACAATAAAATAATTCCATTATAAATATTATTTGTCTGTAGTATACTCAACTGAAGTAAAAGATTACACAACGTTTCTTGAAAATTTGAAACCCGGTAAGTATCATGAACCACCAAATGTTGTGATTTAATACTTAGTTTAGTAATTAATATTCAACCCAGGGTAAAATTTATTGTTTTAAATCCCGTCCTGTGTGATTCAAATATCCTATTTTAGAAATGTTCTGAGAATCATTCTAGTCCAATGACTAATTAGATATTGATTTTTTAGGTTTTCGAGCTTTCAGAAGTGCCTTTAGTGAATATGTTGCATATATTCTGGCAAAACAAAACAGATTTTTTTTTTAACTGTCTTACATTATGGCAACAAAAAACAATTATTTAAAACAGATTTGTTTATTGTACATCTTGTTTCTTGTTAGAATATTTATCTAATGTTATGAATTCCTAATGTAATAATGTAAAACGTTTCACAATTTCAATTTAAATGACCTAAATAAAATTAACTAATTGACCTTATATGAGTGTTTATAATTGTATCATCTTATTAAATCTTAATGAAATAACAAACATGATTTCCTTAGTACTGTCTTTATCGTAATATTTACCAATATAGCTACATCGGTCGTCACACATGACACGGATACCCAACATGGTGTACGATAAAACATTGAATAATGGTCAAGCTTACTGAATTAACATTATAATGCAACTTATTCGTAATATAGTGTTGGTGTATTCTACGTAAGTTGTAAATTTAATTTTCAATGACCTACATTCAATGTCAAAAATCCTGGTATATAGCGTGTGGTGAGTTGAATACGGGCTCCGGGCCAGCTTATATTTTGAGGGACCCATCATGCGGTAAGAATATTGTACGGTCAATGCAATTTGTATAGAAAATATACTTCTGTCTGTTTATTTGCACTTACATTATGAGTTGCTGTCTTGGATCGGTTGTAACAAAATACTGCAGCCACTTTAAATATCAGTGAGATGCGTGAATATTATGGTGCAAATTGATATAAAAAAATTATGCAGCTCGTCGATTATACCATTTATAACATTGTATAAAATGAGTGAACGGTTAAGTGCATTATTTTTTTCGGGAAATTTGATGATGATGGTTAACAGTAAGTAATTTACTGGAGACAATTTACAATTAGATATTCTAGGTTGCTTTAAAATTAATATACAATGTATACTATACATGCCTATATTCAAATATTCCAAAAGAGCTTTTAAATAGATCAACATATGGTTTAAGAACAAAGTATCGAGATGATATTAGAAGTGACTTCACGCGTCAGATAGTTAATCTTCGAGATTATTTTGTCTTCAACTACCATTGACCAAAGGAAAATTAGTACATATAAAAGATCTATGACTATTTATAATGAATAAATTCTAATAACGGTGTGACGGGGTGCCAGTGTTAGCACCGCCAACAGGGTGTTTTCGTGAGGTCACCAGTCCTAAGAAAGGAACACGAGGTTTTGTCGTATAACAAACAATTTTTATTTATATAAATAATAATGACGTGCTCGTAGTGAGCGTTAATAAAACACAAAAAATAAAGGCACGTGTAGACATAATTTTACTATAATAAAAGTGGTGAACGGACAAAGGATGTCGAGTCGGTGCGCGGTCGGTGAACTAGCGAGAAGAGCGCAATCCAAAAAGTGTGTCGTCGGTGACGAGCTTCGTGTCCGCCGTCGAGTTGGTCGAGCCGTTTATGGAGGTCGCTCGGGTGTCTGGGCGTGGGGGCAACGGCAGTGCCGCCACCTTCACGGCAGTGTTGTGGTGGAGCTTGTGGAGGTACGCCACATCACTCCCCCCTGGGAAAACGAAAACGCAACCGTTTTCGTTGCCGGTGAACTGCGTGAGCGGCGTACGAGTGGTCGATGTGAGGGTCGTCTCGTATTAGGAAGGCGGGCTTAAGCCGATCAATGAACACCCAGACTGTTCGGTTGCTCAATTTGAGTTGGAAATCCTTTTCGCGGCGGTCGAGGACGGCGTAAGGTCTCTCGTAGCGTGGTTGAAGTGGTGCTCGTACAGCGTCGACTCTGAGGAAAACGTGGGTGGCATTGTGCAGTTGCGTCGGGACGAAAATCCGCCTCCACGATGCGTTATTCGTGCCTGGTGATGGTCTTAGCTGAGCCATCGAATCCCGAAGTGCGGTGATGAGGTCGTGCTGCGAGGGCTCGGGCGGTGCGGAGTGGAATAGCTCACCTGAAAGTCGCAATGTCGTGCCGTAGACTATTTCAGCGGAAGAAGATCCTATGTCGGGTTTGATGGTGTTGCGTAGTGCGAGGAGGACGACGGGAAGTCGGAGTGACCATTGTGGCGATTCAGGCGCGATGAGGGCCAACTTCAGAGAGCGGTGCGGTCTTTCGACCATGCCGTTCGACTGTGGGTGGTACGTCGTGGTGAGCGAGCGTAGCAGGTCGGACTCGAATTGACGTCCCTGGTCTGTCGTGATGGTGTCCGGAACTCCGAAGCGTGAAATCCACTGCGACACCAGCGTGTTAGCAACTGCGTAAGCGGACATGTTGTCGAGCGGCCAAGCTTCCGGCCGGCGCGTGAAACGGTCGATACAGGTCAGGAGGTACTTCGCGTTGTTTGACGACGGGAGTGGTCCGACGAGGTCGACGTGGATGTATCCGAACCGACGTTGTGGAGTAGCGAAAGACGTGAGCGGCGACACGGTGTGTCGGTTGGTCTTGGCTCGCTGACACTGCTCGCAGGTCCTCGTCCAATGTCGGATGTCCCGGTCGATCCTGGGCCAGCAGAAACGTGGTTTGATGAGCTTTAGAGTGGCCGCGCGTCCTCCGTGTGCCTGTCCACGGAGAGTGGTGAAAACTGCGCGTCGGTTGCACAGCGGTAAAAACAAGCGAGCTCGGCCCGTTGACTTGTCAAAATTAACGGCGCTACCATTCGGTGCTTCTTGCGCGTGCACCTGGGGCGATGTGTCGAAACCGTGTCGTTCAAAATGTTTTGGAGTTGGACGTCGTTGGCATGATCGGTGGCCCACTGATCGAGACCCGGTAGACCGGAGTGGAGGGTTGACAGTTCGAGCCTGGACAGCGCGTCAGGAACCACGTTATCTGTTCCATTTCCGCGTTCGATCGCGAGTAAATATTGCGAGAGGAATGCGACGTATCTTTCGGTCGTTGCATTTCTCGGACATTAATGTGAGTGGTCGATGGTCGGTGTGGAGGGTCGTCGACTGACCTTCGTTAAAGTGCATGAAGTGTCGAGTGGCGAGGTAAGCGGCTAGTAGTCGCGATCGTACGTGCTGTACCGGGTCTGCGCATTCGTCAGCTTGCGCGAGAAAAAACCGAGCGGTTGCCAAGTGCCTCCAGCCTTTTGTTCGAGCACGGCGCCAATCGCGACGTTGGAAACGTCGGTGCTGAGACGGAGGGGCGCGTTGGGCAGTGAGTGCGCGAGTCGGGCAGTGTCGACGAGCGCTTCCCGGCATGCGTGGAATGATCTTCGGGCTTCGTCCGTCCAAACGATTGGTCCGTCGCGCTTGGTTATCTGAGTGGTGAGGTTATAAAGATGGGCTTGCAAGAAGTTAACCGAACCGAGGAAACGCTGGAGCTCCTTTTTGGTGGTCGGTTCAGGCCATTGTTGGATGGCGGAGACGTGTTCCGGATTGAGATGTACACCGCTCGAGTTGATGACGTGTACGATAAAGGTGAGCGACGAAACTGCGAAGACGCATTTGACCGGGTTTGTCACGGTCCGGGGTAGTGTAGATACATTATGTACACCACTCTCCCGGACCGCGTCACTCTTTACCCAGCCGCAACCCGGATAACGATAACACCGGTTCGGCAAAACCCCACACCTACCTCGTATACCGGGCAGAGGAAGGAGGCCTTTGCCGGAGCCGACCCATCTCTGGCTCTCGCCCGTGATCCATCGACAAATGTACAGCGGCCTACTGTACAACTACCATTGCGCAAAACGCCACTTGTGTTTTTCAGTAATAATAATTGCATATTTGTATGTCACCTTTTTCTTTTCTACTGTGAAATAATAACACCATCACTCTTGTGAAAATATCTATTTTCTTTAGCAACTCTCTACCACGTCAGTGAAGCAACTTAAACATTGACTGGCACCAACCCGAGGACAACCTGTGCCGCATCAGGTTGATGGCGATACCGTATTTTTCGATGCGTTCGAGTACCGCGAGGACGTGTTGTTCGTGTTCCTTGACGTTCGATGACGCGATGAGTACGTCACCGACGTAGGCTAAGACAAAGTCGAGGCCGCTCAGCATAGAGTTGACTAAGCGTTGGAACGTATTGGAACGCGGCACCCCTCGCTAACGTCCACCACGGCCGATGGCGACGACTCAAGTTTGGCGGCCGACTATACGAGCCGTTGGATCAACCCGAGTTAGCCGCCGCCGCCAGTCTGACGTTTTATGCAGCGGTTGCCGTGACACCGGCGACCAACTCAGTTTTTTTTAATTAAACAACCCTTTAATAAATAAAAACTTGGTATAATTATAATCCTGACAATTAAATACATTCAAATGTAACTATTATTAACGACCAGTAAAAAAAGTCGATAGTTCTTAATATCATTCGAATAAAAGATTTTGAAAAATTTGATTTTGAGTGATTTTTAATAAGTATAGATAAAGGTAATACATATTTATACATACACATATAAACAAAATAAGCTTCCGTTTGTGTCCAAATCAATTCGAAAAGTCGTGGATGGATTGACTTGAAATTTGTACTCATCGTTCTATTTTTATATAACAATGTTTTTGTTTACTTTTATCCCAAAGCTCTCACCTATACGGAAAATTCAAAGTGGTTTTCGAGGTTTTAATAATAACAATATTATCTGACATGAGCCTTGGAATTTTATGCGCCAAAAGACAATGAATTATATACATTATAACAAACCGTCGTTATATTCAATCAAAACAAATATGGAACTTATGGTTATATAATGGTTACTCATTTTTTTTCGAATAACGTTTTAATTGTACATTTTTCCATCACAATCATAAAAAATAATGTATTTCATATAATTTTGTAGTTTATTAGTAAGCCATAATTTTATCAATAATGATTTTTCTTAAAGCTTTTACACAAATAAATTGCTCTAATAATAAAAAATGTTATTGCATATTTTGTGGTTTTTATTTGAACTTTTTTACGTGCATATTTGCATGTATGTTTTACTATGTAAATTGTATATTAATCCGGTCTTCAGTAATCAGTACTAACTAATGACGACATCGATTTCGTTTTTAATTTCAATTAAAGTTTAGGTTTTAACCGGCTTATACCGGTGTCAAGCTCTTTGTTATTTTAAATGTATGGAACAATCATTATTGAAAACTAAGAACATTTTTATTATTTTACAAAAAACAATCAAATCTGAATTTTTTTTATAATTTATCAGGGATATGATATCATTGTCTACAGTTGTTCAAATCGAAGGAATAATAATTTACTTAGCGAAGCACGCCAAACAGGGAAAATTATATCTTTTCTATGGATACCTGGACACAGTGGAATAGTTGGAAACAAACTATCTGATCAAGAAGCATCCAAAGCAGCCTCATTTCCCAACACCCAAATCCTAAACCTAAGCACTTTCTCAGATTTAAAAATACTTATCCTCAGGACTCTATATCAAAAATGGCAAAATCACTGGACAAAACAAAAAACAAAATTAAACACAATAAAAAACAATATTCAAGTATGGCAAAACCTAGGTCTAAACAGAAAATATGAAAACATTTTAAATCGACTACAAATTGGGCACACCTTTGCAACACACAACCACCTCATGGCTAGTAAAGACCCTCCTATATGTGAATCATGCGGTGAAGAATTCACCGTCAAACACATAATAACTGAATGTTTAAAGTACGTGGACTCAAGAACAAAACATCACATTCCTTAACAATTAAGTGAAGCCTTGCAACCCGATCTACAATCAAACAACAATATTATCAACTTCCTGAAGGATATCAACTTATATAATTTAATTTAAGCCACAATTAATGTAAAACAAATTCTCATGTATAATTATAACTAACGGCCTAGTATCCGATGTTCTTTGTTCAATAAAAAAAAAAAAAAATTTACTTTAAAGTTTGATCATATCAATAGTAATTATTTTTTTATGAAATATTGGATATAAACATTTCGTCATATGAAATATCATAAATAAAAAAAATTATAGTCGGGTTACCCAAATTGTTTACAGGAAGTTTAAAAAATTAAAACGAATATAACTTTTAATTTCATTCGATTAATTTCAGTAGATTTATTTGGATTTTAGTGTATTAAAATTATTAAATTGTTTTTATTTATGCTTAAGGTCATGAGAATTTAATAAAACAAGTATAAAATACAACAATTTGCAATTATAAAAATTAATAATTTTTATTGAAAGCCCTAGAAAACAAATATTTATGGTATTATTAGTATATTTGTAAATCCCAAAGAGACATTCTGTATATTTATTGAACAAATATGTAATATAACTTTATTTTAAGAACTATAATACGTGAAAAACTAAAAAATGTTTTGAACTGTAAATAATTTGTATTGACATTAAAAAGAAATCAGTATATGTTTAAGCATTTAACTTTAAGGGGTGTGTGCTTTTGTGAGAATGAGATTATTTATGCACGTAAGATGTAAACGTCAATAATTGTTTGGTGACCCTTGGGTCGTGAGATTTATAATATTCTGATAACAGGAAAAGGGAAACTACTTTAAGATAATTTAATACCTAGTGTTGTAAGGATTAATCAAAATATGGCGATCAAATATTAAATAATGATTGAAACATGAAGTTGTATACGAATATAGAAAAACAAGTCAACACCCCTTTTTATACAAAAAACGCAACCATAACGTTATTGCCAGTGAATGTTCAAACTGATTGCACAAACTCATGAGTTCAAATGCATATAACATGACACGGACCCGTACGGCATCCGTTATCGAAACGGCTGTCGCCGACCGTGCTTTTACGTTCTTATCAACCACCAGACCGCGGCACGCATCGCCGTCACGACACCCCGATACCCATCCATTAAGCCTCGTTCACACGGTGACACTACAGCGTGACATTTAGTGTCCCGACATTTAGTGTCGCGTTAATGTCGCTGTGTGAACAATGTAATGTCTCAGTGCCACGACATCGCGGCATTAGTGCCACATATCAAACATTTTTGATATTACACCGTGACACCGTGACACCGAGTCACGTTATCAGTGAATATTATCATATCCGAAGAAAGTTACAAAATGACCTGGGATCTTCCATCTGCAACTCCTTTAATAGTTTGTGATAACTTTTGTGATAACATGCATAGTGTACATTATCAAATTTAGCTATTTTTTTTTTGTGCGTTTTTTTCTACTTCTCACCGTTCCCAGTTTCTATACATCCCAAATCTTAACTATTGATAGTGCGTTGTGAGTGTTTTCGACATGTTTCTTCCAAGATTTACTTTTTTCTGATCATTATTGCTGTGGACGTTGATAGTGAGTACTCATTTTTCTGTTTCCGTTATCACTGCGGTGATTTCACATTATCAGTATACTCTCTACCAGGACTTGGATCAGCTGTTTATTTTATTTCTTGAAAACTTTAACGCTGGTTACTAAACTACTCTAGTCCCCGCATACTTGGCCTTAAATGCAACTCACTGTGCATTACTGTTCATCTGGTAGTATCCTATCGTGCCATGTCTAATACCAATAAACCTACCACTAGATCTGCCTCTAATTTACCGGCCGTCGCTTCACCTAAAGTTACACCTTCATCTGCTAGCAGTTCTTCAACCAATGATGACCTCATGACCACATTGTTATCTCTCCGTAATGAATTTTCTGTGTCTTTTAAAAATCAGTCCCTGAAGCAAGATAACCAATTTAAAGAGCTCAAGACTGACATTGTAAAACTGTCCTCTCTTCTTGCTGAACTCAAGGCTGAAAATACCATTCTCAAATCAGAAATTGGATTTCTTAAAGACAAAGTTCTGCAGCTTGAATCCTTGGATTCTCCTGCTTCTTCTTCTATTGTTGCCCAAGTTTTCCAGGAAACTTTTGAACGGGAAAGTTGCTCAACCAACCTATTGGTATACAGTATTCCTGAGTCTTCTGCTGAATCTACCTCTCAACGTATCACCGACGACAAATCCGCATTTGAAAAAATTGTAGTGCCTCTTATAGGAAACCTTCCTGCTAGCTACAAGTTGATTCGTCTGGGTAAAGCTCAGTCCAACAACACTCGTCCCCTGAAAATAATTCTTGAGTCTAAAGAATGTGCCTCTAATATATTATACAAATATTATGATGTTAAGAAAAGTGGTGTTAAACTCCCGCCTAACTTTCGCATTGCTAAAGATAAGACTCTCCTACAACGGACTCTACTGCGGACTCTACTACTCTACTAAATTGTAAATTTTAAATGTAATGTAGCCTGTATAAATTATGATTTTTTTGTTTTAACGGAAACTTGGTTAACCGATTCTTTTACTGATTATGAACTTGGTCTTTCCAATTATAATATCTACAGATATGATTGATGTTCTAAAACTAGTAATTATGTAAGGGGTGGCGGAGTACTCATTGGTATTAGGAAAGATTTATCTTCCAAATTAATTGTTGTTCGTGAAATCCATGTTGAATACTTATTTGTAATGCTCTATGTTGGGTCTTCCAAGTTTATTATAAATGCTGCCTATTTTTCTCCTCTTTGTCCATCTCATTTATTTGAAAATTTTATGTCCGTCTTAGAAACTGTTTATCAACACCATCCTGAATACATATTCGTGCTCTGCGGTGATTACAATTTGCCTGAGATTTCTTGGTCTAATGATTCACATGGCCTCACTTATACTTCATCATCCGCTCTTCGTGTACCATGTGTTCCAGAACTACTTGCTTTCAATGGATTCTACCAAAAAAATTCTATTTTAAACTTTAAAGGTTCCATACTTGATCTAATTTGTTGTAACATAGATTCCATTGTTGTTACCCAATCTCTTGAACCGTTTGTACCACCTGACCCATATCATCCTCCTCTAAAAATTTCATTTCCGTCTTTCTCCACCCCTAGTATATGTATTTCATCACATTCTTTTCTAAATTTCAAAAACGCCGATTACGATTCAATAATTTCCTTTTTATCTTCCTTCGATTGGTACTCTACTCTATCCAACCTTGACTTAAATACTGCGGCTTATAATTTTACTGATGCTCTTCATAATTCAATCTTGAGATTCGTCCCTATATCACGCTTCTATAAGTCCAGTTTTCCCACATGGGTATCTAAAGACCTCAAATCGTTAATTTATCGTAAGAACAAAGCTCATGCAAAGTTTAAATCTACCTTCGACCCTGCTGATTACACTGCGTTTTCCCTGCTTCGTGCTAAATGTAAATATACATCCAAAAAATGTCATAAAGAATTTATCGAACTGTCTGAAAAATCTCTATCCTCAAATCCCAAAAAATTTTGGGATTTTGTACGCAAAAATCGTTCCCACACTGCTGTTCCGAACACAGTTTCTTTAGATGGTGTCAATAGTTCTTGTAAGCTGGAAAGTGTTAATCTGTTTGCTGAACATTTTTCTTCGGTTTATTCTTCAGAGCCAGTTACTTCAAATCTTCAGACATTAGATATACCATTTTTCGACTTACCTAACAACTGTTACTTCTCAGCAAACGATGTCCTCCTCAAGCTTAATACTTTAGAAAATGTCTCTTCTACTGGACCTGATGGAATACTTGGCGATTTCCTCTACAGAACGAGGTTCGTTATTTTTTATCCTCTTTGGTCCCTATTTCGAAGATCCCTCGATGATAGTATTTTTCCTGACATGTGGAAAATTGGTTCGATTACTCCCATTTTAAAATCAGGTTGCCGTTCCTTAGTCACTAATTACAGACCAATTTCTATTTTAGGGCATATTTCTAAGCTCTTTGAGTCTTTAGTCTTAGACGCAATTCAGCCTTCAGTAAATATGATCTTAGCCAATGAACAGCATGGTTTCCGTCCAGGTAGATCAACGGTTACTTGTAACCTTGTTTTCTGCAATTACATATTCAGATCTTTTAAAAATGGAACACAGGTTGATGTCATATATACCGACATTGCTAAGGCGTTTGACTCCGTTAACCATGAGGTTCTAGTCTCTGTTCTTCGTGCTACTGGATTTGGGGATCCTATCCTTTCTTGGTTAAATTCATTTTTAGTAAATAGGTCTCAATGGGTTAATTTGTTCAACACTAAATCTGACATATTTTCATCTCCTTCAGGTGTTCCCCAGGGGGGACATCTATCACCTATTCTTTTCTCTTTGTTTGTTAACAGTGCTAGCTCCTCTCTCAAACATAGCAAACTTCTTTGTTTTGCCGACGATATGAAGATTTTCCTCGAAAAAAACTCTGTCGATGATTGTCTCAAACTCCAGGATGATTTAAATAGTTTCTCCGCATGGGCTGAATCTCTCGATCTCACTTTAAATATTGATAAGTGCCGGTCTATGACATTCACAAAAAGTTATTCCCCTATTGCTTATCTTTACTCATTGAATGGCTCCAATTTGATTCCAGCTGACTCTAGCATTTGTGATCTCGGTTTTACATTTACTCCCTCTCTTTGTCCTAGAGCTCACATAGGCAGAGTTACATGCAAAGCCCTTAAGGTATTGGGATTCGTCAAAAGAATATCTAGTGACTTTAAGCTCTCCGCATCCCTCAAAGCAATTTATTGTGCACTTGTACGTCCAATCGTAGAATATGGCTCAGTTGTATGGGATCCCCAATCAACTGATGTTTGTCTTCAACTCGAACGGGTACAGCGACTATTTTTAAATTTCATGAAGCATTCTCTTAACGTAAACTGCCCCCCTCATGATTACACTCCTCTTCTCCGTTTGCTTAACTTATCCTCCCTAGCTGACCGTCTTCGCTCTAATAATCTCTCTTTCCTTAACAAACTCCTAACAGGCTCGGTCGATACCCCATCCCTTCTTTCTCTCATTAACTTTAGGGTTCCTGTTAGGTCCACCCGCAAAAATCATCCCTTCTTAATACCCTTCTGCACTACTAACTACCAAAAAAATGAAACTATTACGAGAATAATGAAACTAGCCAATGAGGATCCGTTGTTCCTTTCATAGTTTTACTTTTGTATTAATTGTTTTAGTTTAATTTAATATTTCATTCTCGTTATATAGTTAATATTATTTTATTCTTATTGTATTGTACACTTAATTATGTAACCTGGGCTCACGCCCGTTTATTCTTTAAATAAATAAATAAATAAATAAATAGTGTTTCTGATGCACCTAAAGCATTCCTTCGCATTACCCACTTTTTAACCCATTCTCTTTTTTTTGATTTTTTTTCCAATTCATAAATAATAATTTATTCGAAAACGTCCACAACTGCGTTTAACACGTAATTTTTGGCCATTTCAATTTAAAACAATTTTTTAGTTTCAAATAACAAAAACAAACTTTGAAAAAAACCCAAACAATTAGATTGATAATAGTAGGTATGTAAAGTGGTAAGATAGTAAATACAACTACTCTCTATCACAACCACTATTTTAGTGTCACCATTTTTATTTGCTACATGTGAACAGCGCATGACACTTGGCACTAGGGCATCAAATTTTTAACAGTGTCGTGCAACTTAATGCAATGACATTAGTGTCACCGTGTGAACGAGGCTTTACTTGTGAGGGAACGGGAACGGTCGCGATGACGTCCGCGGGGTACAACGAGCAGACTGGTGGTCTGGACTTTTCGCTCGTCACTCGTCGGGAGAATGGGTGAAACTCTACGCGAGGACACACAGGTACCGTTTCGTACTATTCTCAATTATCTCGTTTGTTGTTCTGTTTCACGATTTGCACTAGTGTTCACACAATTAATAGAAATACATAAACCATATCAACATCTTAAAACCGTTTACTTGTTTTTTTTTCTTAATTTGTGTGTCACCACCGAACCTGACCCGGCCGCACCCCACGTGCACCGTGACAAACAATAGGTTATTGAAAAATAAATTAATAATTTACGTGGAATACACAAGAAACATATTATATACTAGTTGCATTATGTTGTGATTGCCGTATGTAAAGCACAATGCGGGGTCAAAAAGTCACTGAAAATGTATAAATGCGTTTTTCTGATACTGCATCATATTATTTCAATAAACTTCATCAAGCAGGTCGATTGACCTGCAGACCTAACATAAAAACAGAATGAGTGGGCGATATACAGCGATAAAACAACGGTGTCCGTACAATGCTGTTATTATAATATGTACTAAAAGGCTTAGAATATAAATGGCATTCATAGCGGCAAGATGAGCAAAATAAATTATAAATTCTTAACACGTATGCACACGTTTGTGAAAAAAGAAATGAACGAACATTCTGCATACATCCTGACTTTAAGTAGTTCTATGGTTACAAAAGTATTTGGTTTGAGGATAAAATTATAAAAAAAAAAAATAAAAAAGGTACAGAAAAAACTCATTTATCGACCCAGTAACAAATCTATACGGTACCTTATACTCGTATAGGTAATAGGTATATATACTTTGTATAGGTATAGGTAACCTATTCATATGCTAATAGCAACCAAAACACTTCACCAAACTCCCGTGAAATATAGAGAAAAATCTCTGAAAGTTGTGATATCTTTATAATAATAATATATTATATCTTAAAACCTAAAATAGTAGTATAATATGTTTTAATACTTCTTTTTATAAAATCATAATAATAATTCTTATTATTTTAAAGTTTTGAGATATTATATTATTTGTACTGTGTTATTTGCTTTATATACAGTGAACAAGACAAAATAAGATTAATAGAGAACTGTCATTATTTAATAAATTATTCATATTGATTATTTGATTCATAATATGTTCAATAAAAAATTACGTTTAATTATGTTCAAATGGCATTCAGCGTATCGATTTATAAGTCTATGTAAAACACGATTTTTAAAATTCGTTGTTTTGTGATCGTTTAAATAGTCTTAATTGTTTTCTACAATATCAATATGAAATCTTCCAAATTTGATTTAGCAGCAGTTATAGTGTTAACTATTACCATTTCAATCATCATTAAATATGGTAGTTATAATTTGGTTATATTTATAATGAAGATAATTGAGTTTCATATATTTTTATATTGTATATTTAATTTATTTAGGTTTAAATGAATCACACATATTCGCTAAATTTTAACAGAATAGTTTTTATTTTGAAAACAACCATTTAACAGGGATGAGGTTTTCGAATATTTTTTAAATACTTTTGGGTTTAAATTTTAAATAGCGATTATTATTATTATAATAATGACAATTTCATCCATAAAATATTTTAGTTTCGGAGGAGAATAATTTAAAATTTGTAAAAAATATGTGGAACTTTACTGGACTTGTAAAGGTTATATTTAGTCTTTTAATTATGTATAAAATTAAATTATGAGTACGGTTTGTATAAAAATAATTTTAACTTCTCATGCTTAATATTTTTTTCACTGTCAGTATGTAGAATCATTAATTTTCTTTTCATATAAAAAAGTTTATTTTGGTTATCCTTAATATATAATTGATATATTAAAATTTAAAAAATAAAAAAATAAACATTTTTTTTTAGTACAAGCTGAAACAAAACGACTGTATGAAATAAGTAATTAACTGTATTTATTACTTAAATATAAGTATATTAAACGTTGTACAACTTGTACTCAATGTTTTTTTTAAAAAAAAGCAAGTATCCTGAGTGGGGTGAGACTCCACGGTAGGGTGAGTTACAGGGACGGGTGAATAATACTGATATATTGCTCTTTTAAATTTGAAATCAATATACCTATGCTTGTAAAAACACAAATCTGAGAGAAAAATGTTGGGAGTTTACAAACCAAATTTGTATCTTTATTTATTTGAATTTTTTTAACAGAATTGATTAAGGCATATGGCTATAATGGTAAGTATCTACTCATTACTTAGGTTTTGATTTTTTATCTTTTTATATAAAGACGTTAAAGCAAATCGATTATATATTCAAAGCACTTATATACAAATATACAGCTATAAACAATACAATATAAACAAATGTTTAAACTAGGAAACCAACAGATTTATTAATCATACCCCTCCAAAACATACATATATTATCTATATATCGAAATCAGCTTTTAATAGAAATAATAGAATTATTGTGGAAACATATTATAATTACTTGATACGGCTTGAACAAGATCTACGCAGAGTTACAAATCTTATGCTCAATATGATAAGCCCTGACTAGGGACATCCAGAAGTGCGTAATTTTTAATATACTCGTATATATGTGTTATATGTTTACTTAAGACTGTTTACATATATATTATTTACTTATACTTATTAGTTATTACAATATGATTTCCAGTTCTTGAAGTATGCATTATTCATGAAACCCTTACATTATTATTAGTCCTAGGTATAAAAAACTGGGTTATAAATAGCCATTGATTGCAGGATAACATTTATTATTTAGAAGCCCAAACTAATAATATAATCTACTTATATTTAAAATTCAAAAACGATTATCATTGTAAATAATAAATATCCTAAAAACCGAACCATTCTGTTATATTACTTCTCATACTTCTAAAAATTATGTTTCTATCAAGCTAGTTTCAGACAATAATTATTGACGAATATATATATATATATATATATATATATATATATATTTATAAATATAAATTATAAATACATTTTTTATGTTAAATATTAATTTAATTTATTCCATAATTTATAAATAATATTTATTATATTTTCGAGAGCTATATAAATTATTATAATTATGTATGTGATTGGGTCAAAATTCGTCAAATTTTCAATAAATACAATTACTTCATTACATAATATTGTAACTAAATTAATCTAATATTTCACAATAAATTAGTTATAATAAAGGTTTTTTTTTTTATTATAAGTTAAGTATCAACAACTTGAAGGGATTATGACTTTTACAAGTTGAGTTAAAGAATTATAAGGTACACTCAAGATAATATTAGAGTAGTTACAAAGGATCATTATATTAGCTCGTTGAGTTGATAGTATAGGACAGTTTATTATGGGGGGGGATGGCGCAGATCAAAGTATTTTTATCAAGTGTGCATAGAGGAGAACTGTTTAATGAAAGTTTAATAGCATGTGAAGGCAAAAATGTATGACCAAAACAAATACATGGGAACGAGATAATCTGTTTTCTAGAGAACTTAAAATTAGGGAACAAAGGTTGTGAGGAAATGGTAGACGAGATTTTCCGGTACAAACTGTTGAATTTATAGTATTTAGTTATTTATATTAGTTTTGAGAAAATGTATTTAATTTATATTTGTGGATATTTTATACATTTTATGATTAATATTTTCTAGTTTCCAAAGTTTATGATGAGTGCAAAATTAATATCATTTATTCTATAATTATATTATTGAATATCGTTAGGTTAACATTTTGAGATGAAAGTTATATATTAAATAAATATATTATTGATATGAGAAATTTCTTATATTTCACATCTTTTAGTTCACGACATTTGTAGAAGCATTATATATTATATATATTTTCAATAACAATTTGTTTCACAAAACTCTTGACCACAAAAGTGAAATTCAAGAAAACCTGTGTCAAATTGTATGGCTAACGATGAACCAGATTTTGTAAATATACTATACCTAGATTAAAATAAGAAATGTAGAAGAACAAAATATTGAATGAAAGATAACAAATAATCAAAAAAGTAGCTTACAGTTTTTATAAACAATTTCCCAATACATAAATATAAAAAAAAAACAGTGCAGCATAATCACATTGATCCAAAAAAAATCAGCAATTGAAGTCCTTGGAAGACTAAAAAATGTATTTCTTATAAAAATAGATATATTTACAACGTCATTGCACTGTTAGTAATTTCTTAGTTTTCAAAGAGCTGTTAAACAACCTATAATAAATTAAAAATCTCAAATATATTAATTTTATTTGTAATTAATTGTTATCTGACAAAAATTATTTAGTTTACACTTAAAGATTATATCAAAAAATTTATTGAACGCGTAAAATTCTCATCAAGTACTTGTAAATTTAATGGGTACTATGGTAAGTTGAAAGTTTTGTTAAATTATAACTCAATATTTTTATTCCAACATTTGTTCCCATACATTTAATACAGTGGTAAGTATTTGACATATTTTAAGGAGACTTCATTTCTGATAAAAAGTATATTATCGGTATGTATAAATAAAAATAAATGTTAATGGTCATCTATTTTATTTTAAGCATTTACCTTTACACAAAAATACTAACTACAAAGGAGGTTTAAGTTAAATACGATAGACTGTCACCACTGGATAATGATAAAACAGTAAATAGGAGTAGAATCTAAGATTATTTAAATTTCGTTGGTATTATTTCTGATTAACTGAAGTGCACATATCTATCTCATATTTATGAAACATCACCTTTGACTGTGGGGAAGTTGTGAATTGACGAGTAATTTTCTAATTCTTTATACTTAAGAAGCTAATAGCTCAAGTTTTGGAAATTCACTTGAATCCTATCTTTAAGTGAAATAATTCATTAAATGTCCCAGAAAGTCGTTACAAAAACGACAACTGTGATATGTAGTATCAAGAATAGAATATGTATAAAAGTTATAAGGTATAACTTATAACCTTTCAAATACGATAAAAACATAGATTATAAACAAATTATTAAAAATAGCATCTTAACAAATTGTTTCTGATTTGTCTAAGGTATGACCGAAAATAGTTTGAGGCAGCATATTACAAGCGATAAAATAAATAACAAATGCATATTTTTATTTTTCGTATTGCACATAAAAACATCCAATAATTCTAATAATATCTATTTCGTTATAATACGAAAATATTTATTAATTTTACCATTTATTTCAGAATAACATGATAAAGATTAATACGAAATATTTCTCGAACATTTAGAAGGTTAGTGGTTCGTGTTTTTTAAATTTAAATTTTAGAAAAATAATGATATTTGTTTCTTAAGACCTTATACAATTTAATCTATAAAAATTTATATGATTATAAAGTATTATCTACAGTCTCTTTTTTCACTTCCATGAAGTACCTTCTTCGTTGAACACGCAATAATAAGTACAGTATATCATTACTTATACACATTCACACCAATCAAACATGTCTTATACTGAAGATTATTTACAAATACAAAAGTCAGGCATTTCAATAAATCAATCAAGAATATTTAAGGAATTCGTTCATAGATATTAAAACCATATAAAATACGAGGTTTTGTGAAGATCAATAATTATATGCTTGTCGTATTGAAAACAACAAATATTTCGTACACATCTGTGACAACTATTATAATTGTATTAATTGCTTAAACTTTAATATTTCAAAATAAAATTACATACTTTAAGAGAATAGTTCTTATATATTAGGTTTGTAGATACTTATTTCATCGATAAATCAATTGAAAACGGTGCACTATATAGGATACCTCAATGCCCAATGAATGTTGATTTTTATCTAAATTTGATAATAAATAGTTTATGGTTATGCCATTTTTATTCAGTTGTTATCTAATATTTCTAAGACTGTTATATATCTATAGTTTTATAAATTAATATTTAACAAAATTATCTAAATTTATTTTAGATTTTCCAGACAAAACATGTAAATACTCTAAAGATTTGTATAAATAATTTTTAAGCTGCCGTGTATTAATTTCGTTATGTTTATTTTTCGGCTTTTTGGTGTTAAGATTATATAACTTTAACTGAAATTATATCCAATTAATTTTTTTCTAGATATGAAGGACGCGAAAGGAAACAATATTAAGACAATCGCATTTATAAATATTAACTAACATAATAAAGGTGTTTTATAACATAATCTTTGAATGTAATTATTTTGTAGTTTTGTAACTTGCTGTGATAATAGAACATTGTATAAAACGGTTTGCTGTATTTATCATATATAAAAGTAAAATTAATAATTGAGAAAATAAATAAATAAAAAATAAATAATCGAAAATACGAGATAAATTTGTATTCAATATCCTTTACACATTTAAATTATAACTATGATTTTACGTAAATTTAAAATTTTATAGACATATGTACAAATAATATTTGAAGAACTAAAGTATTATACAACACTAAGTACCTAATATAGCGATTTCAATGGAGTGCACCGCGCCTTCAATAGTTATCTGGTTATCCATTGTAATTTTTCTAGTTTTATTCATCTAAAAAAAAAAAAATTTATCGGTCTTAACAAGGGTACTGTGGCCCATGAGTTAATCTCAGATCTATAAAAGCGCGTAAATCAAAAAAAATTGGGAATCACAGGCCTAAAGGTTATCATCTTTCATTTCATTCATCTAAAAGCGATCATATAACGTTTGACATGTTTCTAGTCTTTTCATTCTAAATTCAAGTATAATTAAGAACTTTTAGTATATAATTTTAACTATAATAAAAAATATGAAAGTAGAAATATATTTCAAAAAGACAATTTTTTACCGAGTTATCCACAGTCGATATAAATGTATAATATTAAAACTATTAACCTTTTTTTACCAACATTTTTTTTAGTGATTCATGCTATCCCAGAGCCTCCAGATAATTTAGTACATTTCTTCTGAAACAAAACAAGTAATATAAACAAACTTTGCTTTTGATATATTTGTAGTTTTTAAGCGTTAGAGAAATATTGTTAAAAAATGCAATTACATATGGTTTATTATCAATCTGTAATTTAATGAATTTCGAATAAATATTAATTAAATTTTATACAGAGAGTCTGAAGCAGATTGGCTATAACTGTAAGTTGGTTAGTGGGTTTAAAAGGTCGTACATTTATGAAAATCTATAAAAAACAATTAAAAGAGATAAAAACAACAAATCGAACATGCAAACTGTATAGAAAATATAATAAATGAAAACAAAAGTGCGTTCTCATGACCTGATTTGATATTTTAAATCTTCACCAGCAGCAATACTACAGCCACTTTAGATATCAGTGTGATATGTGAATATTATGGTGCAATTGCATACAAAAAAATTATGCAGCTCGTCGATTGTACCATTTATAACATTGTATAAAATGATTGAACGGTTTAGTGAATTATTTTTCAGGAAAATTGATGGTGATGGACAATTAACAGTAAGTAATATACCGAACACTATTTTCAATTAGATATTCTAGGTTGCCTATTTGTCGTTACACGATGTATACTATAAATTCCTATAATCAAATATGCCAGAAGAGCTTTTAAATAGATCAACAATTGTTTTAATAACAATTTATCGAGATGATATTATAAGTGACTTCGCGCGACAGATTGTATGTTTTCAAGATTATTTTGTCTTCAACTATTGTATCACTGACCTTAAGAAAACTAGTACTTATAAATATTCAATCACTATTTATAATGAATAAAATACTAATAACTTGTATTTACAGCAACGACGATATTCGTATAACTACAAAGTTTATTTCTATATTTGCAGACAGGTCATTCTAAAACTTAAACAATTAAAAAATCCTTTACGTATTACTCTGTCTCGGAATAGATTATCAAACTAAGCCATATTAAATTTTGAAAGATTTTGTACTGTTAAAATAGTACAGAGTACGTAATATTTTTTTTTGAAAATTCAAAATCCAGAAAAAGTAATATTAGATTCTGAGTAAAACGAGTACCCAATGCATTGGTTTTATCATGATGTGTGTACTTTAACCAATACGCACACACTGCTCCGGTCTTGTCCGACATGTTGTCTTAAATATTACTTTACAATGTAATTTTATATAATTTATCAGGGATATGATGTCATCATGTGCAGTTGTTCAAATCAAAGGAATAATAACTTCCTTAAAAGTTCGATCATATCAATAGTAATTTACGACTTATTTTTTTATGAAATAATCGATATAAACATTTCGTCATATGATATATTATAAATAAAAAAATTATAGTAGGGTTACCCAAATTTTTTACAGGAAGTTTAAAAGATTAAAACCAATATAACTTTTTAATTTCATTCGAATAATTTAAGTAGATTTATTTGGATTTTAGTGTATTAAAATTATTAAATTGTTTTTATAAATGCTGAATTTCATGAGAATTTAATAGAACAAGTATAAAATATTAGAATTTGCAATTATAAACATCAATAATTTTTATTGAAAGCCTTAAAAAACAAATATTTATGGTATTATTAGTATAAGTACAATTATAGAATTATGTATTATTAAATCTTAGTCAATAGCCATAACATTATTCTACAAGAAAAACTTATTTTAAATGTTAAAATTTAAATTGAAAATCTGTTTTAACCTTTGTTACACTTTGTAAATCCTGAAGAGACATTCTGTATATTTATTTAACAAATATGTAATATAATTTTATTTTAAGAACTAAAATACGTGAAAACCAAAAAAATGTTTTGAACAATAAATAATTTTTATTGGTATTAAAAGGAAATCTGTATGTGTTTAAGCATTTAACTTTAAGGGATGTATGCATTTGTGAGAATGAGATTATTTATGCACGTAAGATATCAACGTCAATAATCGTTTGGTGACTCTTGGGTCGTGAGATTTATAATATCCTGATAACAGGAAAAGGGATACCACTTTAAGATAATATAATACCATGTGTTGTAAGGATTATTCAAAATATGTTGATCAAATATTAAATAATGATTGAAAAATGAAGTTGTACTTAAGTAAACAAGTCAACACCTGTTTTTATACAAAAAACACAACCATAACGTTATTGCCTGTGAATATTCAAACTGAATGCACAAACGCATGAGTTAAAATGCATATAACAATAGGTTATTGAAAAGGAAATAAATAATTTACGTGGAATACACAAGAACCATATTATATACTAGTTGCATTATGTTGTGATTTCTGTATGTAAATCATCATGTGGGGTCATAAAGTCGCTGAAAATGTATAAATGCGTTTTTCTGATACTGCATCATATTATTTCAATAAACTTTATCAAGCAGGTCGATTGACCTACAGGCCTAACTTAAAAACATAATGAGTGTGCGACATATGGTGATAAGACAATGGTGACCGTAAAATACTGTTATTATACTCTGTACAACTAAAGGGTTTAGAATATAAGCGGCATTCATAGTGGCAAGATGAGCAAAATAAATTATAAATTTTGATATTTTTTATAAATTCTTAACACGTATGCACAAGTTTGTGAAATAAGATATGAACGAACATTCTGCATACATCCCGACTTTAGGTAGTTCTACGGTTGCAAAAGTATTTGGTTCGAGGAAAAATTATAAAAAAAAACATTTAATAAAGGTAGAGAAAAAATTAATTTATCAACCGTGATAACAAATTTATAAGGTACCTTATATAGGTATATATACCTTGTATATGTAAGTCTTTTGACTATTCATAAAGATAATCTGCTCATAATTGATCTTAGATTGGTGACTTATATTTAAATCTTAAAATAGAGCATTTCCGTTTTTCATTTAAAATTGTTCGTAAATCCTGATACTTCTTGTAACTATAATAGCAGGCCGTGCGCTGTATTGCCGATTCCTTAATTTTAAGGGGTTCTCTATTTTCTTTATTAGTTAGGGTGACCCTATTTGGTCCTAATATAGGTATATATCTTAATACCTAAAATATTAATTTAATATGTTTTAATACTTATTTTTATAAAATCATAATAATTATTATAATAATTTTAAAGTTTAACGATATTACATTATTTATACTGTGTTATTTGCTTAAAAATACAGTGAACAAGACAAAATAAGATAAATAGAGAACAGTCATTATTCAACACATATTTCATATCGATTATTTGATTCATAATATGTTCAATAATAAATGACGTAATGTTTAAATGGCATTCAGCGTATCGATTTATAAGTCTGTGTAAAACACGATTTTTAAAATTCGTTGTTTTGTGATCGTTTAAATAGTCTTAATTGTTTTCTACAAGAACAATATGAAATCTTCCAAATTTGATTTAGCAGCAGTTATAATGATAACTTTTACCATTTCAATCATCATTAAATATGGTAGTTATAATTTGGTTATATTTATAATGAAGATAATTGAGTTACATATATTTTTATATTGTATATATAATTTATTATTGCTTTAAATCAATAACACATATTCACTAAATTTTAACAGAATAGTTTTTATTTTGAAAACAACCATTTAACAGCGTTGAGATTTTCGGGTATTTTTTAAATATTTTTTGGCTTAAATTTTAAATACCGATTATTATTCTTATAAATAATGACAATTACCTCCATAAAATAATTTAGTTTCGGAGGAGAATCATTTAAAATTTGTAAAAAATGTGTGGGTCTTGTCCAGGTTATATTTAGTCTTTTAATTATGTATAAAATGAAATGATTTAAATGATTTTTGTATTTTAAATTCTCATGCTTAATATTTTTTTCACTGTCAGTATTTAGTATCATTAATTTTCTTTTAGATAAATAGTTTCCTTTGGTTATCCTTAGTATATAGTTTAAATAATTGATGTATTAAAATTTAATAAATATAAAAATGATCATTTTTTTTTTAGTACAAGCCAAAATACTACAACTGGATGAAAAAGGTAAATAATTGTATTTATTATTTAAATAGATGTACTCGTATATTAAACATTGTACAATTTGTACTCAAAGTTATAAAAAAAAAAGGCAAATGTCCTGAGTGGGTTGAGACTCCACGATCGGGTATGTTACAGGGATGGGTGAATAATAAAGATTTTTATTGCTCTTTTAAATGTTAAACCAATATACCTATGCTTGTAAAAACACAATTCTGGGTTAAAGAGGTCGGGAGTATTAGTATATAATGTATATATATTTATAAGAAGTAAAAAAATAACTTTTAATATAGGAATCCTTACAAAAAATAGTTAATTTTTATTTTCATTTTAACTTTTCGTGAATGTCAAATTTTCAAATTCTAACGCTTATTAATAAAAATTGTAAATACAGATTTTTAAATGTTTTGTTCACGATTTTTTTGCTGAAAGAGCAACACGAATGTTCTCTCTTTCAAGTACAGAAAGTTCTCGTTTTGTTTTAACCTAATAAAATCAAAAAAGCTTACAATGAGCACTAAAAACCGGTTAGTTTTTATAGTAGTATTTAGTTGGTTAATCTTGCACAACAGCGTACCGGCTTCCCACTGTCACGCGAAGTGCGCAGATATGGGCACGTAGGATCCGCCGACTAATGATGTAACAATGTTGGTTCCCCAAAAGTATGACCCTGTTTAGTTACATGAAACGATGGTGTATATAGGTCGTACGAAAGTAGTATTACGTCATTGTAAGTACTAAAATTTATGCCTTCTAACATATTACGTAGGATATTATATTTGACACTAGTTATCGTTTAATTAATGCGAACAAACTCATACAACTTACTGTTATGCGTGTGTAAAGGACAAACAAATCATAATTGATACTAAGTGCTTCCCAAAGTCTGAATTATGAAAATGTGGCCAAAAATAATTATCATATACTTGGGCGAAGAGGGTATCGCACATACTGAGAATCAATCATTTAAAAACTCTTTGTTTAATATCAGTGGTTAGCAATTCACACGACTTACACTTATTTTATTTTCTTGAGTGTATATTTTTTGTCATAATTGTAATCAAATTTGTGTCTTCATTTATTTGAATTTTTTTAACAGAATTGATTATGTCATATGGCTATAATGGTAAGTACCTACTCATTACTTAGATATTGATTTTTTTTCTTTTTATAAAAAGACGTTAAAGCAAATCGATTATATACTCAAAGCACTTATATAAAAATATACAGCTATAAACAATACAATATATAAATAAATATTTAAACTAGGAAACCAACAGAATTTAAAAAATGAATGATAGAAGATATAATGGAAATAGGGAGAGTGTTATGAAGAATATTTGAGTCAGAAGTGATATAACCTAATGATAGGCATGAAAAAAAGGATTTTCGGCTAGGGACAAGGGTATTTGAAAATTTGGTATTTAATATATTTATTTAAAAATAATGTTTAAAATCATTGGAAAAACAAAATAAATGTGTGAATAAAATGGTATATTAATCGGGCTGCATACGAATTGCGTCCCCGATATAAAAATTGCGATTTGTGACATACTAATTGCGTCCCGGGTTTTCGATACGACTATACGAATTGCGTCCTGGGTTTTCGATACGACTATTCTAATTGTGTCTCAATTATCTGACATCAGAAAATACCTTTGATAATCTCAATCAATAATCGATACGACTATATGAGTATTTCTGAAAAAAAATCGGTTAGTATGTCTTTCGATTCCGTTTCGTTGACAATTGTGCGCTGTTCTATTTTATTTAAAAATATGAGTTTAATTGTAAGTGACGTTATGATAAGAGAAAAAAATAAAACATTGATTTCTATAAAGGATTCAAACGATAACGATTTTTAATTTTGTTTTCATAAACTATTGAAAAATGATATACAACGTTGGAAGTGTGTCAAAAAAACATGTAAGTCATATGCTAAATTAAACGATAAAAATGAAATTTTGAAACGTCCTACTGATCATAACCATGAAAACGATTCTGTAGAAATATTAAACAGACAAAAATTAAGCAATAATTTAAAACGAAAGGCAATAGACGATCTCTATGATAAGCCCTCAAAAATCACTCATAGGGAATTGTCAAATGACGTATCGACATTGACCAGTTATGATTTAACTTTAATTCGCAAAAATATGCATCACGCCCGAGCATCTGTAATTCCCAAGCTGCCAAATAATATACTAGATTTACATAATTCATTGAAAGAAGAAAACATTAAAAGTAACCAAGATGAAAAGTCTCTATTAGTTAACGACCATGAAAATAATATACTAGTTTTTTCAACAATCACTAATTTGAAGTTCTTAGGTCAAGTTGACACAATATTTGTTGATGGAACTTTTAAAAGTTGTCCTAAGTTATTTACACAATTATTCACAATTCACGGTTTATCAAATGGAAATTACATACCATTAGTTTTTTTTTTATTAATTGACAAAAATGTAGAAACTTATAAGAAAGCATTTTTTCATCTAAATTCAGAATGTATAAAAAATAATATTAATTTTTTACCGAAAATGTTATTTGCTGATTTCGAAAAAGCAATTCACTCGGCCGCATTATTTGTTTGGCCATCTGTCGAATTAAAAGGATGTCGATTCCATTTAGGCCAGAGTTGGTGGAGAAAAATTCAAGCTCTAGGTTTGAGTAATGAATATAATCTAAATTCAGAAATAAGCAATTACCTTAAAATATTTTTTGGTCTCCCTTTTTTGAAACCTGAAGACGTAGAAAACTGTTTTACCGATGATATAGTATCAATTTTACCACAGAATAAAAAAGTAGAAACATTTACAGATTATATTTTAAACACATATATAACCCCCGATTGTGACTTTCCTCCTTCTTTATGTATTCGGGATCAATTACAAGGACAACAAATAGCTGTGAAGCTTTCCATTCAAAATTAAACGGTATGTTTTATTCTGCTCATCCAAATATCTATAAATTTATTGATGTACTTAAAAACGTACAAAATGACACTTACATAAAAATTCGTAGCAGTATTCAAAGGAAGAAAATAAGACGTGAAATATGTGAAAAACAAGAATTTTTAAGAAATCAAATGATGAAATACGACTTTAACGAAATTACACGTTTTGATTATGTTAAAACTGTATCGTTCAAATTTTTACCGAGCCATAAATAATATTACAATAACATGTGATAACTATAACCTTATAACCTAATTTTTTGAAAATTTTATATTTAACGACGAAAACAATATTTTTGATGTACATAATAATTACGAAACGATAAAAAACAATATTTTTAACCTACCTTTAGCAATATAATATTTTATGTTGCTATTGACAGTCCTAAGTCTGTATTAAATGGGAAGGAAAATAATGTATTTATATTGGACGCAATTAGTATAGTTGTTGAATATTATCGGGACGCAATTAATGTAGTTGTTAAATATTATCGGGACGCAATTCGTATGAAAAAGGGATCTTGGGACGCAATTCGTTTGCTGCGATTAATCGATAGATTTATGACACGTAAAAAAAAAAGAAAAGAAAATATAGTAGTAGTAAAGACGCCGGGATTGAGTGATAAAATATTATACTCATATGTACATGGTTAAGTTTAATCGGGCAGTCATAGCATTTAAAGTTTGATCACCAAAAAATTAGATTTTAACTTTATTCAAATTATTAGATTATAATAGTAAATCGTTTGCATTTATCGGAATAGGTAAAAACCAAATTATGAAATTAATATGTAACAACTAACATTTTTATAGGACGTTATTTACACGATAAGAATTTTACTCCATCACGTATGTTTAAAAAAAAGTTCTTAATATTATCTTAAGTAGCTAAACACAGATTTTAATTTTGTTCGACAAATAGTTGTACAGTAAGAGTGAATTAAAATTAAAATCTAATGCCTAATATTAAATAATTGTTGAAAAATATGGATTCATAGAGATTGAAAGTTTTTAATGAAATCTTATGAGTTGACGTAAATCGCCTAGATTCAAAATATGCATATTTTATCACAAAAAATTTTAAAAAATTACTTGTTATTCATGTCTTAGGATCAAAAAATAATAATAAATGAAAATCAATAAAATATTAATACACACCTTTATCGAACAATTTCGTACGATATTATGACAATCAACAATGCGCTTTCTTTACTAATGACTAAAAATTAAAACATGTTGTAAGTATATTTGTGTATGAATAACTAAAACTTGTTTTATTTTTTTAATGTCAGTGACCATATCAATTTTTGGTACGTATTATATAATTAATAACCATTGACAAATAGCCAATAATTTCGTATAAAAGGGGATGTATAATGTTTGGTTATCGGTAACTCTAAAAATTAGAGTATAATAATACTACTTTATTCTGAAAATAATCCTAAAATAAATATAAAAGTTATTTTTATTACTTAACTACCAAAGGAAAATGCACGGATTTAGGTTAAATTGTTGCCATGGCTACTGATAACCAACTGCCATTTAATAGAATTTGAAGCTAAAATTTAAATTATTTATTCATTTTAGAAATAGTAGAAGAATACTCTGAATTTATAAAGTTTTTAAAATCAAAAGGTTGGTATGAATTATTATTAAAGAGAGAGACTTTTTAAAATAAAATAAGTAAATAATTACATTATATAGTTGTATGTTGCTAAACCACAAAATAATATTAAATGTACGTCACTCAATTTTGATTATCTAGTGATTATAACATTTATAATAATGGTACTATAGATGACAATAATTTTTTTATTAATCAATTATTACGTGTTTCTCATATCAAAAGAAGTAGGGTATAGCATAGTATATTAAAACAAATAAAATGATTGCGCAAATTCGTATTACCCATCACAGTATACAGTGCAGATTTGATTGTTTGAATGTTTTTACTTGTTCACATTAGACAGATATATTGATGTGATGATCACATATTTTTCCGAGTATAATACTTCATGAACATACTGTAGCTATGTTTGAAATAACGTAAATGTGGGTAACAAAATACAAAAAACTTTTGTTAACTGAATCCCACTAAACATTTTCTAAATGTACTTAGTACTCTAACATTTAATTCAAATTAAAAGCTATTATTACTAGGTACATAACTGGACCAACTAATATACGATGTATACATTTCAGATTTAATAATGCCGCAACGTTCTGAGATAAACATAATTTTTAAGTTCTGTTTTTACGCAGGTAACCTAATACTTTTAATTATTGTACCTATAATTCAACCTTAATTAAAAAATTAGGAATCATAATAGCTTTATTATACAGAATAGTCTTATCATGTATACTATCGAAAATCAGGATGGATAATTGTAATTAAATAAAAAAATATTCAAATACCTAATCTTAAACTTGAATCAGTTGCCAAAAAATTCTTAAACACTACAGTTTCCGAAGACATAATATTTACATTTTAACTTATTAAGAAAATACAAAATATAAGTACAATTAACCATTATGAGATACGAATAAAGCTTAACAAAATATACTTTAATTGATAAAATAAAAATGTTTTAACAGTAGAACTCAGGAAAAATGGTTTCAAAGGTAGGTTGTTATATTTATCTATATAATAGAAAAGTAAATTTTATATTACTACCATTATGTGTAGGTATATCTAATACTAAAATATAAAATGTAACGCATACTCTGTAATTTAGGTTTATGTAAGAATACACTTAAATTATAAATAGAAACATATTATAACATAAATGCTGCATACAACTCCGGAGTATAACCAAGACGATATTTTATCTCCAATATTATTCTTTTCCTGATCACAATACTATGAAAAAAAATAGTTTTTCTCAGTAGGTACATTGATGAACTTTCTTTTTGATTAAGATTTTCAGTTGCTTAAGCAGCGTCTCATTGTTATATTCATTATTTCTGAAAACTATCAGCATGTGTTTACAAAAGAATATCATCTTCTAATTTAGTAATTTTCTATTTCTACTGCAATTTTTTTTTCAGGAATATTTAGTGAAGACCAAAGAAAGCCATTAAGTATATAAATTCTTACCTAATTTTATATTTATTATTCGTCATTTCATTTTTAATATACTGTTCATGAAATATATATTTATATGACCTAATGTCCTAATCAATCGCTAAACTATAATATAGTACGGTGTACACTCAAATTCTGTCAATAATATTGATCAATATAAATAAAATATGAATTTGAAAATCGTTTTCGAATGCAATAGAAACCAGTGAATATTTATACTGTTAAAGTTGAGATACTAGATTAAATCAGTGTTAACATTTATTTAAAATATTTCGATATTAATTTGTTTTTAAAAATTATTTTTTTAATGTTATAAAATATTTCAAAATCCTTTAAAGATTGAACAATTACGATTTCATAAGTACTTACTTCCACGAAATGCATACGAACGATTAATTTAGAATATTTTTTAATAATTTATTCAACCAATATATCTTTACTCCGAAAACGTCGGAATAATTTTCTTAAACGAAAAGCAATAACAACATTTTATACAGAACTAATTAAACTATTTAAGAAAAAAACACAAAAGGGATCCCATTATTTTGGACACTCAGAAGAGCACTGATATAATATCATAAAGCGTACGATTAAGAATGAGTCACTTAATAATTTGCTTTGTTGTTCGTTTTAACTTCGAAAAGTCTTAAATAAATGATAGAAGTTCGAATAATATAATATTATCACAGCATATAAAGGAAACCAATAAATACCATGATTTGCTCGGAATTTTGACTGTGGACGTAATATTTCTTCCAGAAACATAAATTCAATCTATTTTAAAACTATTAAATTGTTTTTTTTTCTTTTCCTGTAGACGTAGGATCAGGTAAATATATCTACTATAATTTCATTGAGACTTGTGATTCTGTTTTGCGTGAAATTTATTTTTTAAACTTTAATCATTGAAAAAAACAATATAATATGCTTTAAATTTAAAAAATTATAATTAATCATGAATTGTCTCAAATATATTTCAAATTTCTTGATGAATATATACATGAGTATAATAACTAACTCCATTTTATATGCCATATCAATATTTTGTTATAGAAAAAATAGTCTACAAAAAAAACTTAATTTATCATTTATTAACTAATATTAGTTACAAATGGCCAAAATATTAAAATACCAATTTAATGTTAGATTGTAAAATTTTCAATAAAATCGAATTTTCTAATATTATTAGGTAGTTTTAAACACACTATATAATAAGATCGAATTATTTTAATAAAAAACAAAGTGTACTACCATGATAAGATTTTATAAATAATCAAGGACATTTTCCCTATGGCTATACGAAAAAGAAAACATACTTAATATTAGTCAAACAATATATAAATTTAAATTGAATACAAATTAAATATTATTTACAAAAGTATAAAAATATGTTAAAAATACTTATTATTGCGATATTTATGAGTTTTAGTTGAATCAACAAATTATAAACAGTATATCAACCAAATCCAATCTGGTAAATTACTATACATACATTGGAAATTATTTTAATTTGTATTGGAAAAACTTATAAGAGTCAATACTTCTGTGAATCAAATTAAAAACATAGGCCATTAATTAAATATGGGACTTCTAGCTTTCAAAACATGTAAAAATAATTACAAATATGTTTCAAGAAACAACCAAATATGCACATAAATATAATCATAATATGATCATTTGAAGCACTAAATCTACATAATTCTAAAATATGCCATTATATGCAAAATAAAGTTTAAGGATTTATATTTCTTAAATCGTGAATAGTATTTTTATTTGACTCTGCCGTTTTCAAAGAAAATATCGAAATACTAGAAGTACCTAATCTTCCTAACAAACTTCTTGGTTTATTGATCCAAAAAAACTGAATTTTACAATAAATTTCAAATTATAATTTGATATATCCTTTGAGAAATTTGCTTAAGATATTTATATAAGATAAATTTTGTTCCCCTAAAATTTAATTAAACTATCCATGAATTATAAGTCTTATAACATAAATTAATATACTTTCCAAATCAATATAAATTATTCACAGCTCAAAATATAAATCGTGATTTCAGTTGAAGAGAAAAATTCCAATGTGTTGCATCAATATATATTTATGAAAATAAAAGGACTAATTAAATTTTATAATGGAGGTAACTTAATAAAAATTATAATAAATTAATAATCATGTTTTAAATTCCAAGTAGGACGAGGAATGTATTGGTCTTATTAACATTCGGGTTTTTTTGTTTTGTGCGTCTGTGTAAAGGACTTACACCGGAAGGATTGATCAGATGTATACAAATCGGATATTTTTATAAGGATCTTTCTTCCGGTTGGTACCATACAGAGATTTTTTTTTATTTTCACAACAGTTTTCCGATGTTATGAGAAAACAGTGCAAAAAAGTGCCAACAATCGAAATCAAGAGTCGAACTATATACCGTTTCTAATATTTTCGTTACGCGCTTTCAACTTCTAAATTTTTCATGAATACAATATAATTAGTCGGTATTTCAAAAATATTAATCATAAACATCCAAAACATACATATATTATCGATATATCGATATTAAATGGATATTAGAATGTAATAGAAATAATAGAATTATTGTCGAAACATATTTAAATTACTTGATATGGCTTGAACTTGACGCCAAGATTGCTTTCAATATCAACGCAGGGTTACAAATCTTTTGCTCAATATGATGAGCCCTGACCGGGGATATCCAGAGGCGCGTAATTTCGGAAGCACAAACCACGTGCTTAGAATCCACAATCCATATTGGTATACCTAAATAGTACCGGATAATAAGTAATAATCAATAAAAATTGGTGCGAGAGCCGAAGACGGACGCGATATAAAATTATTATAATAATAGACTATAATTGAAAATATTAAAAAGTACCTTGAAATTGAAACTCAATAATAAGTTATCATATTACTATTTACTTACTATTATTCATAATTAACCATTTTATTTGTTCCAGTGAATTATAATATTAATTATTGTGAAGGTATTATTATTCATTAGTTTATAAAAATTATCATAATAGAAAATGAAAAAATTGGAATTAAAAACGTAAAATGTATTATAATGAATCACTGTGAATAAAGAAAACAAAATATACTGATGACATTCTCAGATTCTCAATTTAAAAATTATATAGTTTATATATCAAACTTGAAATAAATATCACGTTAAATTAATTTGATAACATAAGAAATAAATATCCTCACTCTGTACTTTACATTCCAACGAAAGTGATTGCGGTCTCCCTCACTTACTCTTTGATTGCCCTTCTCTGCACGCAAAACCCCTTATTTTTTTTAATTATCTTAAATCCATCAATGTTCCCTCAATCTGTCCTCGATCCTCAACTCCAATTCTGAAATTGTCATAAATTTAATTTAATTTAATTTTGGAGGCTGGTTTTATCATTTAATTTATCTTAAGATAATTGCTGTATTATTATAAATTGCTTTTGTATATTTTATTGTTACCAGTCATGTTGTTTAAATAATGATTGAGCTGTAATAGTATAACTAAACTAAAAGCTAATAAAAAAAAAAAAAACGACACTGGTTGTTATTAGTTCCCAATATGCATATTTTTGGGGTGGAGTGTGTATTGTATATTCCTTTTTATATTTATTCGTATGGTTTTAATGGAAATCTGTATTAATTTTTTTTTAACATATAATTTATATTTATTTAAAACGAAAAAGATACTGTTTAAAATTAAATCTCCATAAACACCTATAAAATTATGGTTCCAATTTTTAATTTTCTATCTTTTTCATCAGCATTATTTACAATAACAAATTTATTTTAATTGAATGTTTCGATGACAGATAAATTAAATGAAGTATTTCAATGTAAGTACTAATTTTTAGATGGATAAAAATATTTTAAATTCGTCTATGCAAATATGAATCAATCTCTACCCTCACCAGCATTCGAAACCACCACACAACATTAGACATTGCCAAAAAAATCCAAAATACACATCCGAACACAACAGTTAGAAAAAAACATTATGTACACCAGAATCCTTGGGCACAGAAGGGATTACAGGGTAACGAACAAGCGGACACCGCAAGGAAAAAACATTGAATCGCCGACCACCTCACAGAGAACCTCAACCCGAACCTGACTACATCCAAAAAATGACACAGTTCCTTGAAGACACACTAATCATTGCCCTGTTTCCGCAGATTAATTGTTTAATAAAAAAAAAAATAGTTATCAAAGTATTAAATGAAGATAAAGACACGTTAAAGTTTATAGATACATCAAGAAGCTTAGTCATTTTAGCTTAACAATATATTGGAAAAATATGAATAGGAGATATAATGAAAAAAAAAAATACAACATACGAGTACAGATGTAGTAGTTTGAAAAATAAATTTGCATGAAACTGTTTCTTCCTGCCATTTAAAGTCTTTAAATTTAAAAAGTTTAGAATATCTTCATTTACAGAGTGATAGTTTCAATATACTTTTTTGACACATTAAACGTAACATTATATTTATTATTTTTTCTATTTGTTCACTAAGGCCGATGTTTTATGCTTTCCAAATTATTGAGACGTATTCCAATATAGGACAAATTAAGTGATTGGCTAATAATTTATTTTACTCTAGTTATTAAAAAAATAGATTATAGTTAATCGTTTGTTAATATTTAGTTATAAGATTAACTAAGCTCAATACTAGTTTTGTCCAGGAGATATATATGAGTACAGCATAATGTACATTTATTAATTTTGTTTATTTTTTATTTTTTTAGTAAATAGCTCACTATCAAGTATGGACAATTTTAAAATACTAATAAATATAAATTTTATTACATATTGTAGATAAATATAATGTGAAATCATATAATATAGACGTCGTAGTAATAACATATAAAGCCCTTTGCATAGCTAATTTTATTAATTTTGCCATAAGTATGTACTATATACGTATATAATATCTTATTTTATAAATTATTTAATTGGATTAAATCAACAACATTTAGAAAAATTGTTTGTAATTGAATTGTAACGCTTCTAATGACATTTACAGGAAAATGGTCAAGCTTTAGCAGTTCTCTCAGTAAATATTTATTTTAATATACATAATTTTTCTGCAACTTATGATACAGATTTTTCCAATACTGCTAAATTTAATGAAATAAAAGGTTTATTTTTATTACATTAAAATTTGGTTGATTAAATAGTTTATGTTGTTTTAAAATTACAACTTTATCAACAATGTTTTTTTTGTTTAATTATAAGGTTCACTGACACCCCCCCCCCTCCCACAATAAAAGATAAACTGTTGAGAAAATTTGTTTTCTTAATAAAATTGGTGATTTTTCCAGGAATAAATATAATTATTATTTAAAAACAGTTCCTAAAATATTGTATTTATTTAAAATTTTTTAGACTGTGGAAGTAAAGTGGAAAAATCTACACAACGTATGTAAAAGATATTTTTCAAGAATGTGATATGCTTTTACAATAGTTATATGTACATCCATCGCAAATGTTAAGTAAAACAAACGGGATACCTAATTATCTAATGACAAAATTGGTACCTAGTAAATTGCAAAACATCAGAGTAACTGTGAAGATGATATTTTTGATAAAGATATAAATTTAAATAAAACGTTCAAAAGTTTTAATGAGAAGTTCTGCATTATGCATGAATTGACGTTCAGTGGGGACAAATGTTGTTATAGATGTACCTGTATGTTTTTAGATCTTTCCGCGCAGGCGTTTCAAACAACACTTAGTCCGTATGCCCTATCTCGTGATCAATGCCAGGCCAGCAATAACGCGACTTGAGTGCCCACGAAAAGCTCGTGATTGCACATATCTGGTCTCGGCATCACACAAATTCTTAGAAAAAAAAACGAGGGAATGCCAGCAGTCCATTTAGATTGCCATGTGTTGAATACAGCACGACACATATCTGTCCACTGAAGTGGACCGTCACTGTTTTGAATCAGTGAGGTGATATCGTAAAGCAAAGCTTACATTTCAGCTGAATTAAGTGCGTAAACGTCTATAGATGTTGACAGACGCCGAAAATATCAGCAGGCTTTTCTCAGTCGACGGTAATGGCCAATCTTGTTGGCAGTAAAGATTTCCAGATTTGGTAGAAAAAAGTTCTGGTCTAAAGTATTTTATACATATAACACACAATAAATTTACTAAGATAAAATTCTATAGATGTATCCATATAACGTAACTTTTTTGTATTTGTTGAAAATTTGTGAAATTTATATTTTGTCAATCATGCAATTGCTATCAATATTTGTTTACAGATACTTTGTTGATTGGAAATTTTTCAAGTGTACAGGAAATGTTAAAAAAGAAATTTAAAACCGGTTTGTATGATCGGGATAAAATAAAAAAAATACAACAGTATATGGATTTATAAATATTATTTAAATAAAAATTGTCTAATTTAAACACTGGTCTTCCAAAAAAAAATATCAAATACTTATCAGTTATCATTAATTACAGTTGTAGAAGAATAATTATGTATAAAAAAATTACAATTGAACGAAATTTAATATTCTGGTATAAGTTTGTTCACATAAATGAATATAGTTTTTTATATTTTTATTATTATTATTATCAAATATAATAATAATATTCTGCTTACTTATGAATAACTTATATATTATTCCCATACATTAATTATATATTATATTTGAAAAAAATTAACAGCAATAAATACCTATTAAAAAATTTAATGACTAACATACTTCTAAGAATAACTGTAGAGAGTGAATTTTAAAAAGTGTGTAGGTAGGTTCTACAAAAAAAAGATCATCTTGTCATTGGTAAAACTATTACAGTCATAATATTTGATTATAAAAGTTTTACAAGGTTTGTAGTGTTGTAAAATTGTTCACGTCAGTCTTGAATATTTGTACTAATCCGTTGATTTCAGACCATTGGTTATATACGTACGATAATTTTTTTACAGATGAATACACCAGGCTCCAAATAAGACTAAATTTGAATCGGATATTCTGTCATTATAACGGTATACCATACTTTTTACAATTATAATATAAATTTAAGCGGATAAAGAATTACAAAATGTATTAGCTACATAAGTTATCAATAAAATGTAATCATTATATATAGATAAAAATGATGCAATAAAATGATTGTATATAATATAATTTTAAATGTTTTTATAGAAATCTTCAATTCTATTGGTTTCACTGGTAATTCAAATAATTTTACCGATTAGAAGTATATACGTTATAAAAAAAAATGTTAATTGACATAAATGAGCTTTGTAATATTTATTTGGGCTTGGCGCATACGATTATAATATGTCCAGGACGGTCTCCGATTTCTGTGTTGTGCACCACCCATCGATCTTGTTTGTATGGTGTGTCGTGTGTACTGTTTTATAGCTCAACTAGCAGTACTTGGGTTCGCCGCGCAAAGACTAGTGAGCTATGTGGTGGTAAAAATGTGTGAGTGTGGGAGAGAGGGACTTAAATATGAACAATACAATGATAAATACAATGTTAAATATGTGACTGTGTAGTAATAATTAAATTACACACAAGTAGTACATCAAAGCAACATAGAAAATTTCAATAATAATCATAATAAAAATAATAAAAATATGACAATTTTTAAGCATTATGGCTCAACAATAAAATACAAATAGCTAATAAAGCATGAAAACTCACTAAGTGATGGAGCGCAGACTGGCCAGCTGTAGCTATCTAAAATCCTTAAAAATACCTTTTTTTTTATACTTGAGTTCACACTCACTCAAAAAGTAATATTAACAAAAATACAATATACAATTTACGGCAATTTGCGCACGCGAAGTAATTATAACAATATATAATAAACAGTTGGCGATTTGCGTACAGCTTTACTATTTCTGGCGATTAGCGCCTACAAGGAATAATATATAAAAAATCACTGAAGGTGATATAATACCACAAATATAACAATTATTGTGAATTGCCCATATAAAAACGATTTCAACGATAAAAAAAATGAAATGAGTTATTTAAAAAAAAACTTACGGACGGTGTTCTACACTTCACGCTGGTTTTTGCTCGACAAAGGTAAAATTCACCCACGTATATTACAATAAAACACATACTTATCGGCCTTTTCGGATACATAATAATTCACAACACATTTATTAAAATTAACTAAAAACCACATGTGCGTGGATCCGTGTGTGTGTGTGTGTGTGTGTGTGTGTGTGTGTGTGTGTGTGTGTGTGTGTGTGTGTGTGTGTGTGTGTGTGTGTGTGTGTGTGTGTGTGTGTGTGTGTGTGTGTGTGTGTGTGTGTGTGTGTGTGTGTGTGTGTGTGTGTGTTTGTGTGTGTGTGTGTGTGTACGGCTGATATTTATGATAAAAGAAAACAATATATAACAAAAAGTTATACCAAGTTCAAATGTAATTATATTTTATATTTGTTCTTGATTTTTTTAGGAATCTACAATGAAGACTCAAAAAATACATGGGGTGAGTACAATTAATATCTAAGTACATAAAATATTAAATAAATAACATTATCTTTGTCCTATCCTCGTATTGGTACTATAGTTACGTAGTAGAGAAGATAATTATGTGCACCGTGTAACTAGTATAATAATTCAGATGTGTATTAAGTATTTAAGAGGATTAACAAAATGATTTATATTAAATAGGGAAAAGCGAAAAAGACATCATTGGTAGTTTTTGGAATCGTTTTGAAATGTGATATAAAATCACATGAAACTATCTGGCATGAAGAGGCATGAGAGCTTCAGGTATTAGGATTACTATTTTTGTTTAATATACCGACAAACAGCTATGTTCTTTATTCGGTAAAACAACAAAGAACACTGACGAGTTAGGACATGTTTCAATACAAGTAAGGGTCTGAAGATTTAGAAAATGATAAATATAGTACCTGATTCATTTCTCGGTAAATTAGTTACTAATTTTCTAATCAGAGAAATCACTTTAAACAATCATTGACTCTTAACAAATATCTTTGTCATTTAAATGTTAAAATTAAGTGCATAACGTACGAAATTCACGTTTAATTTTCTTTCTAACTTATATGGTTGAAGTTGACTTTAAATATTTGTTGTTCTTCTTTGATGAGTTATAAGTGTCCAACTGTATTGAAAGTACACGTTAAACGTATTAAAAAAAAACTATGAAATTATAAACTCTATAAAATGTAGATACTTTATGATATCATGATATTTTATATATTTTACAGAGAAAATTGAGAACAGTAGTAAGTTATTCGATTTTCAAACACCATACAACTTACACCTAACTTTTAAATCCCAGTGCCTAGTGTGGTGTAGTTGTCTAAATAAAATTATTAATGTGTTATTTTTACAATGTGTCTTTTTCCTTTTTACTTGGATTAATATCTTAGACGATAAATCTGCACAAAAATGCTATTTCAAAATAGTTTCCACAATTAATATGTATCATTTTTCATTGCAATACGCTATATGCAAGAAATTATTTTGTGAAGAAAACTTTATTAAACACATTATAATTACATGTTAATCATTTATATGCAAAAATCTAACTTATAAAATTGATTCAATAAAATTTCATAAGACTGATTTTTAAATAAAACACTAAATATATAAATTGCAAATTGTTTTAAACAATAAAATGAAATAAGAAAATCGTATGTTTAGATTTCCGATATGCAATAGAAACTTACCATCAATTTGCAGTACATTTTGACAGTACGTATCTACCACTAATTTAAATAATACATATTATTCTATAACTGAACAATTTATAAATTTAAAATAATCATTTTATTATATGTGTATTATTTGTATACTTAAGACTGTTTACAATCATATTATGTTTTTATACTTATTAGTTATTCTTATTACATTATGATTTCCAGTTCTTTAAGTATGCATTACTCATGAAACTCTTAGATTAATATTTGTCCTATGTATAAAAAAACTGGGTTATACGAGTAAATAGACAGTCGATTGCAGGAAAAAATTTCTTATTTAAAAGCTCAAACTACTAATGTAATCTACTTATATTTAAAATTCTAAAACTATTAACATTGTAAATAATAAATATCCACAAGACCGATCCCTTCTGTTATATTACTTCTTATACTTCTAAAAATTATGTTTCTATCAAGCTGGTTTCTGTCAATAATTATTATATATATGTATATTTAATATATAATATAAATATAAATATATATATTTTTTATGTTAAATATTAATTACGTTTATTCCATAATTTATAAATAATATTTATTATGTTTTCGAGGCCTATATACAAATTATTATATTTATGTGCTTGAAATTAAATGCCTGCTCCGTCCACCCGCCTTCGCACCATAATAGTTTCACGGTCACCGACTTATTTTGTTTCGCAACCAATTATCGCTGACCAACGCACACGCACACACACATTTTATTGTCATTAATTATAATATTTGATTTTTAATCTTAATGTTTCTATATGTATGCGAATTATGTAATCGTAAAGGCACATTGCCTGCGATATAATTGTCTTTTGTTATGTGTGTTTTTCGTTCTGGCCACGTACAGACACTTCGTTTCTCATATTCGTAGTGTACACTAGTACCTTTCGTCGTACGTCTGCAGCCATTTTTTGTAGAACCACGTTTTGTCCGTGTTTCGTTTTTGTACGCCGTCTGGTAAGTGTCGTTCTGCGCAACTACATTGCCATCCACGACTTTTCAGTGTGGTCACTTACCAGCGGCTATTGTGAATCACGTGGTTCGTTTCATTGTCGCTGTCTTGAGCTGTAGACGGTGTGAATTCATCGTTGGTAACTGTGACTTGGTGGTCGCACACACGCGGGCACTGTTACTTTTTATTGCATTAAAACTGTTCTTATAATAACGCTCCCCGGTGTGGTAGCGTGGGATTAAATCCGCCACCAAACTCAGTTACATGCGAGTATTGGTCGACCATTTTCGTGTTCATAGGTTATTATTGATTTAGTATTTAATAGTTCGACGGGCCTAGCCGGTCAGGCAAACCATTTCTATTAGATAATATTTTTATATAATTCATTAATATTATACCGCCGTCATAGGCAAATAATTGTTATTCATTTGTATTATACCGTCGCCATAGACAAAACATTATTTATATATTTTATTATTGTTAGTTCCTATTTTTATATTTGTATCTAGATTTAAGGTACACAAGACACACGACAAATATACACACACTGACACTACACACATTTTGTACTACATAGCTCACTAGTCTTTAAGCGGCGAACATAACCAATTTTAGTTGACCTATTACACCACTATACAAACAAACGGTCGGTTAGTGGTGAAAGGCGCAGTTGCGCGAAGTAGTCGGTGTCCGGGAAAACTACTATAATACTTAGTACTCTCGGCCCAAACAGATTACATAATATTATATTTGTTTCAATCAAAATGCTTAGAAAAATTATTTACTTCTGGGTTTAAAATGTAAATTATGAGAATTTTTGAAAACTACTAAAATAACATTCTTTGATGTTGTATTCAAAAATATGTTTCAGACCGGAAACGTGGAAAACCGCATAATATTAAAAATGAATATATTGTAAAAATAGCTTCTGAAATGTTTAAAATTAATAATGAAGGTAAATATTAAATAATATTGTTCAAGTTATAAGCCATAACATAAAATGAATATTTTATAAATAGGTATTTTTGAAGTAATCCCTTACATGTTCAAGTTATAATTTAAGTACAAGAACACAAGATAAAATTATTCTATATCCTTTTGTTTTATAAACGAACGTATAAACACCTCGTGATGGTAATGCTACAACACCCCAACTGACATTGCACATTAGCGAGTTACTATGTAATATACACTTCTCCCTAAGATCGTTGTACCATCCGCTCGCGTACGCATTAACAAAATATCGATAATAGTAATAATAATAAACAGATTACCACAACATTTTAAATATTATGAAAATTTTAACTACTGTTCATCATTATTTATTTTTTTGTAACTTTTCTTATTTTTTTTTTTTATATGTTTTATTTTTTTTTAAATTTTGTTACACAATTAATTTCGACAGTTATAACTAGAGTAAAAAATTAAAATTTAAAATCTAGACTAGGAGAAAAGGATAGTGAAGGAAATATGATTTTTTCTAGTTGAGTTAAAAATATATAAGGTACACCCAAAACAATATTAGAGGAGTTGCAAAGAATCATTAAATTAGCTCGTTGAGTTGATAGTATAGGACAATTTAATAAGAGGTGGGGGATGGCACAGATTAAAGGATTGTTATCAAGTGGCATGGAGGAGAAATGTTTAATGAAAGTTTAAAAGCTTGTGCAGGCAAAAATGTATGACCAAAACAAAGACATGAGAACGAGATGATCTGTTTTCTAGAGAACTTACAATTATGGAACAAAGGTTGTGAGGAAATGGTAGGCGAGATTTTCCGGTACCAACTGTTGAAATTTATAGTATTTAGTTATTTATATTAGTTTTGAGAAAATGTATTTAATTTATATTTGTGGATAATATATACATTTTATGATTCATATTTTCTAGTTACCAAAGTTTATAATGAGTGTATAAGTAATATCATTTGTTCTATAATTATATTATTAATTATCGTTCTTAAAATATTGAGATGAAATTTTGATAAATAAATGACAAACGTACTCTATATATACAATACTGATATGAGAAAGTTCTTATATTTCAAATCTTTTAGTTCACGACATTTGTAGAAGCATTATACAATTTTTCAATAACAATTTGTTTCACAAAACTCTTTACCACAAAAGTGAAATTCAAGTAAAAACCGAATCAAATTTTATAGCTAACGATGAACAAGATTTTGTAATTATACTATACCTAGATTAAAATCAGAAATGTAGAAGTACAAAATATTGAATGAAAGATAACCAATAATCAAATAAGTAACTTACAGTTTTTATAAACGATTTCCTAATACATAAGTATAAAACATATCACAGTGCAGCATAATCAGTTGTACAAACCATATTATGCTTTAAGCTCTATACTCGAGACACACTGATCCAAAAAAATCAGCAATTGAAGTCAATGGAAGACTAAAAAATGAATTTCTTATAAAAATAGATGTATTTACAACATCATTGCACTGTTAGTAATTTCTTAGTATTCAAAGAGCTGTTAAACAACCTATAATAAATTAAAAATATCTAATATATTACTTATAATTGTAAATAATTGTTATCTGACAAAAATTATTTAGTTTACACTTTACGATTATATCAAAAATTAATTGAATGCGTAAAATTCTCTACAGGGACTTATAGATTAAATGGGTACTATGGTGAGTTGAAAGTTTTGTTCAATTTTTACTCTTTATTTTTTTTCCAACATTTGTTCCCTTACAACTAATACAGTGATAAATATTTTACATGTTTTAAGGAAACATAATGTCTGATAAATATTTAATTAGTGGTATGTAAAAATAAAACTAAATGTTAATGGTCAACCAAATTATTTTAAGCTATTACCTTTACACAAATATACTAACTACAAAGGAGGAATAAGTTAAATATGATGGACTTTCACCACTGGATACCGATAAAACAGTAAATAGGAGTAGAATCTTAGATAATTTAAATTCAGTTGGTATTATTTCTGATTAACTGAAGTGCACATATCTATCTCATATTTATGAAACATCACCTTTGACTGTGGGGAAGTTGTGAATTGACGAGTAATTTTCTAATTCTTTATACTTAAGAAGCTAATAGCTCAAGTTTTGGAAATTCACTTGAATCCTATCTTTAAGTGAAATAATTCATTAAATGTCCCAGAAAGTCGTTACAAAAACGACAACTGTGATATGTAGTATCAAGAATAGAATATGTATAAAAGTTATAAGGTATAACTTAAATAACCTTTCAAATACGATAAAAACATAGATTATAAACAAATTATTAAAAATAGCATCTTAACAAATTGTTTCTGATTTGTCTAAGGTATGACCGAAAATAGTTTGATGCAGCATGTTACAATTACAAACGATAAAATAAATAACAAATGCATATTTTTATTTTTATTTTTCGTAGTGCACATCAAAAAAAATCCAATAATTCTAATAGTATCTATTTCGTTATAATACGAAAATATTTATTAATTTTACCATTTATTTCAGAAGAACATGATAAGGATGAATACGAATTATTTCTTGAACTTTTAGAAACTTATAGTGGTTCGTGTTTTATAAATATAAATTTTATTAAAATATAGATATCTGTTTGTGCATCCAATCTTAAGACCTTATACAACATAATCTATAAAATTCTATAAGATTATAAAGTCTGATCTACAGCCTCTTTTTTCACTTCCATGAAGTACCTTCTTCTTTAAATACGCAGTTAATAATAGCAGTATATCATTACTCATACAGATTCACACTAATCAAACATGTCTTATACTGACGATTATTTACAAATACAAAAGTCAGGCATTTCAATAAATCAATCAAGAATATTTAAGGAATTCGTTCATAGATATTAAAACCGTATAAAATACGAGGTTTTGTGAAGATCAATAATGATATGCTTGTCGTATTGTAAACAACATAAATCAACATAAATACATCTGTGACAACTATTATAATTGTATTAATTTCTTAAACTTTAATATTTCAAAATATAAATGCATATTTTAAGGGAATAGTTCTTATTTATTTAGGTTTATAGATACCTATTTCACCATTAAATCAATTAAAAACAGCGCAATACCTCAAAGCCCAATGAATGTTGATTTTTATCTAAATTTGGTAATAAATTGTTTATAGTTATGCCATTTTTATTCAGATTTTTTCTAAAATTTCTAAGACTGTTTTATAATTATAGTTCTAGAAATTAATATTTAATTCAATAATCTTTATTTATTTTAGATTTTCCAGACAAAAAATGTAAATACTCTAAAGATTTGTATAAATAATTTTAAAGCTGCCGTGTATTGATTTCGTTATATTTATTTTTTGGTTTTTTGGTGTTAAGATTATGTAACTTTAACTGCAATTATATGCAATTTATTTCTTCTAGATTTAAAGGATGAGGAAGGAGACAATGTTGAGGCACTCGCATTTATAAATATTAACTTACATAATAAAGGTGTTTTATAACATATTCTTTGAATGTAATTATTTTGTAGTTTTGTAACTTGCTGTGATGAAAGGACATTGTATACAACGGTTTGCTGTATTTGTCATATTTTCACAAGTGTATTATAGAGATGAAATAGTTTAATTTGCTAATTCTGCAAATTTATCAAGTCACTCGATTTATTTATTATCAAAAAATTGTTTAATTTAGACATTTTCAAATTTCAGATCTTAACTTTCTTGAAAGTAAAATTAATAATTGAGAAAATAAATAAATAAAAATAAATAATCGAAAATACGAGATAAATTTGTATTCACTATCCTTTACACATTTAAATTACAACTATAATTTTACGTAATATAACATTTTATAGACATATGTACTCGTACAAATAATATTTGAACAACTAAAGAATTTTTTTATTTATTTATTTTTTATTGAACATTTATACATCGGCATCTAGGCCATTAGTATATATACATTTGTGGTATTTACATTATTTTATTATTTTTTGCAAAAAGAAAAAAAACTAGGTTTTATATTAAATTGTACAATTCGGATTTTTTTAGATATAAAATTCAGTTTCTTATATCTAGTGGGTTTGACCCTAGAGCTTAGTTCAGAGATGTGGAATTGGTTGCGGATAAGTTGGTAATTTTGACATTTGGTGATGATATGGTTTACCGTTAATAAAACGCCACATGAGTCGCATGGTGGGGGTTCATTTTTGTTCATCAAGAAGCTTTACGTAAGGTGGGTGTGACAAATTCGGATTCGGTTGATCACAGTTTCTTCTTTTCTATTGAGTTAAAGATTTGGCCATAAGTATATGTTGTTTTTTATTATATTGAGTTTGGTGTTGAGATTTTTCCAGTAAGAATGCCATTTATTATTTATGTGCAGATTTATTTCGTTCTTCAAGTATGAGTATGTGGTGTTTTTTATGGTTAGAAGTGTTGTTGATGCTATCGCAATGAAGGCTTCGTGATTTGCTCTTTCATTCCCTGGAATGCCTATGTGTGCGGGGATCCAAATGAATCCAACTAAAGAATTATTCAACACTAAGTAGCTAATATAGCGATTTCAAGGGAGTGAACCGAGCCTTCAATAGTTATCTGGTTATCCATTGTAATTTTTCTAGTTTTATTCATCTAAAAAAAAAAAAATTTATCGGTCTTAACAAGGGTACTGTGGCCCATGAGTTAATCTCAGATCTATAAAAGCGCGTAAATCAAAAAAAATTGGGAATCACAGGCCTAAAGGTTATCATCTTTCATTTCATTCATCTAAAAGCGATCATATAACGTTTGACATGTTTCTAGTCTTTTCATTCTAACATAAATTCAAGTATAATTCAATGATTTAAGAACTTCTAGTGTATAATTTTAATTATAGAAAAAAAAATGAAAAAATAAATATATTTAAAAAAGACAATTTTTTATTATTAATCCATATTCGATATAAATGTATAATTTTAAAACTATTAACCTTTTTTTACCAAAAAAAAAATTGAATCATTATAGTATTACAATTTATTTCACTTTAAAATGATTTTATAAATACTTCTAAATTATTGTAAATTTTTTTTAGTGATTTATGCCATCCCGGAGCCTCAATATGATTTAGTAAAATTCTTCTGTGACAAAACAAGTAATATTACCAAACTTTGCTTTTGATATATTTATAGTTTTTAAGCGTTAGAGAAATAATTTTAAAAAACTCAATTACATATGGTTAAATATCATTCTATGATTTAATCAATTTCCAATAAATATTGATTCAATTTTATACAGAAAGTCTGGAGCAGATTGGCTATAGCGGTAAGTTGGTTAGTTGGTTTTAATGGTTGTACCTTTATGTGTAAATCTTAGAAAAGTAGATATTAAATGTAATAAAAGTCAATAGTTTAACTAACTTTTCTTTCAAAAAATGTTATTTTATAAAAATTTACAATGAAAAGAGATAATATTCTGAAATATAAATTGTTTTTCAGGGTTATTATCATACGATATAGGTTATATCTCAAGTAAGTTCAATAACCTGCTTATTTTAACTAATATTTCTTTACAAATAATTTTTAATATATATAAAATTAATTTTTCATACTTGCATTATTATATATAATCAGTTATATAGTTATTAGTTATTACGTAGTACCAACACAAATTTATATATCATAATAAATAATTACATATAACTAGCTGACCCGGTAAACGTTGTTTTGCCTAAATTTTTTTTTTAAATTAAGTTGACCCGGTGAACTTAACGCCTTCAAATAAAGTCTAGATTGATAATAAAATTCAAGTATTCCATTGTAATGAATTGTTACAGAAATCAATATATTGCATTTTGATAAATAATGTTTTTCGTTTTGTTTTCTGGTGCAAAAATAAACAACGAAGACGGTTTTCCAACACGCGAACTGGCAACATACAGCTGCCCGTGCGAAAAACATGGAAATTCCAAATTGATCCCACAGACTTCCAACGATTGGCCTTGCGATTTATTGATTGTCATCGCAAAAGCCAATCTAACCGGAAACTGAATCCGCTTAAACTGAAATGGAAGATCTGTTGGAATGATCGGAATTCGTGGGATAAGGACTTCCTCCCCTTTGAAATTGCCCTTGATGATCGTTGATTGTATTACATTGTTCATCAGTTTCTTGACGGACAATCATGTACCATTACACAATTTAGGAGGATTTAGATTCCGCAACATAATTATGATCGATCCCACTTTTACCTGTAAATTATGCGGTGGAGTTCCTGGCACATCAAGCGAGTTCAAAAATTCTGTTGGATAGTTGACCGCTTCGTTTTCGTCGGTCGTGCTGTCAACGGATTTGTATGAACGCAGTTCTCCAGCAGTTTTACTCTGAATTGTAAAATTCAAGCTATCGACGTCCTTATTCCTCGCTGCTAGTATTGCCCATTCACTCATCCAATCAAGATTGTTATAATTGACCTCAATGCTTGGGAACACTTTTGTAATGAGTTCTTCCTTCGACAATGTGAACTTACAAAAATTTGACGGAAACGATATTAATCCGGTCAAAACATTAATCGGAATGTGTCCATTACCAAGCGCCAGCAGTTGTCTCGAGAATTCAGCAGCCGATGGGTCGTTTTGCAACGCAACTCTCATGTTCGTGGTTAATTTCAGCTTCTTGACATGCCGCCACAAAAACGACGATTTCAGACATGCATTAATTTCATCGGCAGCAGTAGATTTCGGAATGACGGGAAGTGTTTGACGAAAATCTCCGGAGAGCAATATCATTGCCACACCAAATCGTCTCGAATTATCTCTTAAATCTTTCATCGTTCGGTCAACTGCCTCCAAAGCTAGTTTATGTGCCATCGTGCATTCATCTCAAATGATGATTTTGCATTTTCGCATCAATTTCGCTGTCGCTGAATTCTTGGTTGTTGTGCACGTAGGCTTGTCAACCATGAGAAGATTCATTGGCAGCTTCAAAGTTGAATGTGCAGTTCGACCGCCTTCCAACAATGTGGCAGCAATGCCAGAGGATGCGACAGCCAACGCAATTTGTGATCTTGACCGAATTGTTGCCAGAATCAACGAAATTACGTACGTTTTGCATGTCCCTCCAGGAGCGTCGAGAAAGTAAATGCCTCCCGTTCCATCATCAACAACCTTCATCAGCGAATCGTATACATTCTTCTGCTCGGCATTAAACAGCGGCACATTTTTTCGGACTCTTTCAGCCTGCTCATCTAGATCATAGTTTTTCTCCCGTTGTAATTCAAGATTGAATGCAGCGTGCCTCGAACGATTTGGCGCTGGCATTCCCAAAGTTAACAACAGACTGCCGCTCATGAGCACGCACATGTCTTCGATCAGAACTAATGCTTCAGAACTAATGCTTCCGTAAAGTATACACGCTGACCGTTCTCTAAGTGAACTGCCAAATGTACGACAGTTGGGTGACGTTCATGAATTGTAAATGAAAACAGCCGCCAAATTGCCTCATTACAACTCACGTAACGTCCATGTTGAAATTTCATCACCTCATCGTTTGCATTTGGATCAGCAATGCCAAACACAGCCATGTCACTCCCATTGTTCACATATTTGCAAACATATTTGATAGATTTTATGGAGTTGCAATACTCAACATTGCAGTGATTTGAGAACGTTTTCGACAAAGTGGACAATATGGAACGATCCAGCGATCATCGACGACGACATATTTTCCCTTGACTTTCATTATGATTGATCTGCCGTTGTCATCTGGAGAACGACGCCGATACAATGGATATCCGTCGATTCCGCTGATTGTGTCAGCCAAAAACGGACACGGAAAACGATTAATGCAGTTTCCGTTTTGCATGCACGGTGACCCAGGATTCTGAGTTCCGCAAGGGCCATGTATCATGTTCGTGGTCACAACAGAATGCAGCTCAGGATCTGTTTCTGGATCTGGTATTTCGGCAGAAATGATTGAATCAATATGATCTGGTTGGACCTTGTCAAACATCCAAAATAGAATGTGCGCATGTGGTAAACCACGCTTCTGCCATTCAACCGAGTACATCCAACAACGGATTGCGCCAAAGACCTTCTGCTTAACGATGTAATTCATGAGTACTACGATCTTTTGTTTGAATACTCGTGCAGTGATGTCATGTCGATCACTTGGTGTTTGTCCTGTCAGCAACTGATTTGTAATTTCGGGCCATTTCGGATTGCAAGTAAACGTGATGAACAAATCAGGTCGTCCGTAATTACGCACGTACGTCATCGCATATTGAGCATATTAATGCATGTGGCGTGGGCTTCCAATATGAATAGCCGGGAGAATATTCAAACGACCAATGTTGGCCGTGTATCCTTCGGTAGCGATGGCATCACGCAAGTGGATGTACTCGTCTGATCGTAACTTTGACTGATTGAAGCGAATGAAATTGAGACGCTCCGTTTCGACCTTGACGTACATGTCGACGCAGTACTGTTGAAACAACCGGCGATATCTCAATAGATGATTATCAACATCTTGTCGAATCATCAATCGATATGCATAAAAATTCATTGAGCTGACATTTTTATTCGTTTCTTCTCCTGAAATATGAATTCAAACTTAGTTATAGTATGAAAAAGAAATGATTACCTGTAAACAAACCTGTCATTGGGTTGAACATCTTTATATTTAAGTGATAGCCATTCTCTCCTCGACAGAACATCAACGGGTATTGAAGTGCATCATATGACCGATGAGTCTCGTACACGCGCTGCAATTGTCCACCATCGCGACGCTTAAGAACAATATCGCGTGATGCCACATTTTCGCCACCAATCACCACTGCGACTTCATTAATAGTGGGAGCATTGAATTGTCTTTCATGGCTTCCAGAGGGTCTTTTGTCTGCTGTGATAATGATTTTGTGGTCGTCAGAATGCATTGTGTCCAATGCGGTTTTGAACATTCTGACCAATTGATTATGCTCATGCAGAAGAATTTGCAATTGTCCGATTATTTCACGTTTATTCGCAGGAAAAATTGCACACCGCTGTTCTAGTTCATTTTCCGAATTACCAACGAAATATATCTGAAGGAACTTATGATCTTCGTTTGGTTGTGGTAACAAAGCGCCTGCTCGATGGTGAATTTGTCCTTGAATCTGAATATTTAAACGTTCAAAAAAATGTGTTATTATTACAAACGCCTTTACCTTATAACTCGGGTTGTAGTCTGGTTGTTCAATAACTTCTGCTCCAAATGACGTCATTTGAAAACTTCCGTTATATTTTTGTGTATTCGCCAGGAAATGTTCTGATTGGATTGTATTTCCATAGGGAAACGAATACAATGGCTCTGGTAGTTGATCTAAAACTGGTAATTTAACCTTGCCACCAGCGCAGCATAAGCCGGGGGTTTCCAATCGAAACTTCAATGCCTTGCAATGCTGGCATACGATATATAATGAGCCGATATCAACACACAAAAGATCTTTGTAAGTGACTGCGGAATCGTATTCGAAAGCAGCGCGATTCAAGGCTACATCTGAACTTCTTCTTCTTATATTAACATGTTGTCGTATTTGAGGCGTCGTTTGTGCAGCGCGGGCCTGTGTATTATGAGCACGTCTAAATTCATTAATGTTTCTTGCATTACGTGTACGCCGTCCAATGTTTGTTCTTCTCATAGGAGGCATGATTCAAGCATAAAAATTCTCTCCAAAAAACAATAGTCGTTTATGATTGAAAAAGTTCATAGATAACATAAAACGATAATGTTTCAAAATAAAATGAATAATGTGCCAACTATTATATTTGTTTACTCTAAAGTTCTAAGTGTCTATAATAAAAAATATATATCAACCAAAATATAAGAATATATTTTTTTTTCGATTTTTATCGATATTAATCGATTTCAAGCCCTGCTATTATCGATATTTGTATTATTATTTATATTATATTAATATTTATATTTTTATCTGCTAGAGGGCGCCACCGGTGTAACTCATTTTTTGTCTCTAAATCTCTAACTCACAGGTGTTAGGTCCATAATTTATGCTATAAACCCGCTCCCCGACATTCTCTATCATTTAAAAAAAATTTGAGCCAAATCGGCCCAGCCGTTCTCAACTGATGCAATTTCGAATTTTTTGTCTCCATTTTTATATATATATATAGATAGATAATATATAATTTATTCTTCGAAACCATTTTACCTCAGGACACGAAATTAAAAATATTTTACACATTATATATTATATTACAATATATTATACATGTGTTGCGACCCCCGACGTTAACCCGTAGAATAAATAGTACAAATTTGAATTGTAATGATATAAACTTTAAATATATTTACTTATATCCGAATTGTATGTTCCCTAAGGATATATTAAACTCTAGGTACTTCCTTGAACAAGCGTGACACTTTACCGAATTAATGTTTTATTTTGTTTGGTAAAGGTGACATATCTTGTAAGACATTATTTATGTACAAAATAGGATAAATAATTAATAATAGGATGAGATGCATGTTTAAAATAATAAAAAAATGTTTCATCTCACTTATTTGCTTAACTTCATTTAGGTATTTAATTAGAATAACGGATAGTTTAATGGCATAAAAATGTAATTCATTGACTGTTTGCCTGCCTATTGAGTAAACTGGCGTATTTGATTACATGCCTACGATATACTCGTATCTATATATATATACATATGTGAATATTAAATATGCGATTATATGTGTTATAATTTATAAATGAAATATATTTAATTACAGATTACCATTCACTAGATGGTAAATATTCAATTTTTCTTTTATTCAATTAAGGTATTTTAGCAAAAGAAACCAATATTATACGCTGATTAGTGATTATAGCGCCAAGTAGAAAAATGTGTTTATAGCAACATATATATGTAACTGCTAGATGCCAGGCTATATTCTGATAAAATATTAAGAATATCATGAGGTGGTCAATAAATGTATACCGTGTGTTCAACTTTAAAGGCATTTATAGGTATTATTATAACAATTTATTTAATTAATTTTTTAATTTAATAAATTGTTATAAATTAAGATGACTATACCTAAAATTAAGATAGAGCGTTGAAAATTGCGATATTTACAAATTAACTATTTTAAAACTTTCGACCGTCATAAAAATGGCAATTTTGAAGATATCAACAAACTGTATAGATCAAAGTTGTTCAGAAAAACTAAGGAAATCGAAATCCGGTCTCCAAAATAGTGGTTGCTATTTAAGAAATTTTTATTTTACCGCGCATGCGCTAATAAAAAAAAATTAAAAATTTGAATTAATTAAAAAAATATGTATTTATAAGTCCTATATGCAGTATAAAAACCCCGAATCAAATTCAAGGTCACAGGATCGAAATATTTCCTGTTACCTTTAAAATTGAACACACAGTACCTATATATGTTGTACAATATACATATACTTTTATAATTATATTTCGTTTCTATCATATATTATAGCCTTGATGTCTTAGGACGTGTAGCCACGTGGAAGACATTAGCATATTATAATTTATGAGACAATTTTATATTGGATCTACGATTAAAGATTTAGGATTTAAATCGTGATTGTTTCAATGGTTCAGGAAATTTTAAAATAAATTCCGTACCAACTACAAATGTTTATCCAGTACGTCTATCAAATTTTATCATTCCATTTATGTTCGATTCAGCTATAATCTTAGCCTGAATTGCGTGTCAGTGCAGTAAACGAAGTCACAGAGCTAGTAAACACGAAATAAGCTGTATACTTCCCATATGTTATATATGTATAGTTTTTATTAATTTCAGTAACAAATTTTTTTACTTCGAACAAATAATACGAAAATCATCAATTGAAACTGATTCGCATGTATAGAATTCTTCAATTATATATGATCAAATAATTTTAAAATTTGAGTTAGACAATAAAAGGGATGTATATCGTAGAAAGTGATAATTAATAAAAAAAAAAATACATCTGCAATAAAAAACTTGAGGAAAAGTTTATACTTTAAAAATGTTTAAAAATTTGACGAATAAACTTTCACACATAACTGATAATACAGTTGCAATATTTATACGAAATACTCATTGGCATCACCAATTATATTATCAACATTTCAAAAGTTTTTAGTACCAAGTATAAACAATAATATTATTCCTTTATAAATATTATTTGTCTGTAGCATTCTCAACTGATGTAAAAGATTACATAACGTTTCTTGAAAATTTAAAACCCGGTGAGTATCATGAACCACAAAATGTTGTGTTACAATACTTAGTTAAATATTTAATATTCTACCCAGGAATAAAATGTATTATTACTCAATTCTGCTTTATCTGTTTCTAATATTCCATTTTAGAAATGTTATGACTGTTATGAGTAACATTCTTGCCCAATAGCTAATCAGATATTGTTTTTTTTCAGGTATTCGAACTGTGAGAAATGCTATAAGCGAATATGTTGCATATATTCTGGCAAAACGAAACAAATTTTTTTTCTGACTATAGCAACAAAAAACAAGTATTATAAACTTATTTGATGCTTATTCATCTAGTTTATTTTTTAGAACACATCATGGAATATATGTCATTAATTCAGAAAGTAAAACTTTTCAGAAGTGTAATGTTAATGTCCTAATAAAATGAACTAATTGGCAATATTTGAGAATTTATTATTGTATGATATTATTAAATCATAATGAAATGAAAAACGTGTTTTCCGAAGTATCTACTGTCTTTATCGTACCAGTATAACTTCATCTGTCGTCATCCATGGCAAGCATAACCAACACGGTGTACGATAAGACATTAAATAATTGTCAATCTTACCGAATTAACAATGTAATGCAACTTGTCAATAATAATATGGTATTGGTGTATTCTACTTAAGTTGTAAATTTAACTTTCAACAACCTACATTCAGTGTCAAAAATCCTAGTGTATAGCGAGTGATGAGCTGAATACGGCCCCCGGGCCAGCTTATATTTTGAGGAACACACCATGCGGTAAGCCCTAAGAGTATTGTATGGTCAATGCAATTTGTATATAAAATATACTTCAATCTGTTTACATTATGCATTGCTTCCTTGGATCGTTTGGATTAAATACTGCAGCCACTTCAGATATCAGTGTGATATGTGAATATTATGGTGCAATTGCATACAAAAAAATAATGCAGTTCGTCGATTGTACCATTTATAACATTGTATAAAATAAGTGAACGGTTTAGTGAATTATTTTTCGGGAAAATTGATGGTGGTGGAGAATTAACAGTAAGTAATTTACCGATCACAATTTTCAATTAGCTATTCTAGGTTGCCAATTTGTCGTTACACAGTGTATACTATACATGCCTATACTCAAATATGCCAGAAGAGCTTTTAAATAGATCAACATATGATTTTATAACAAAGTATCGAGATGATATTATAAGTGACTTCACGCGTCAGATAGTATGTCTTCAAGATTATTTTGTCTTCAACTATCGTATCACCGACCTTAAGAAAATTAGTTCTTATAAAAATTCAGTCAATATTTATTATGAATAAAATACTAATAACTTTTTTCCCAGATGTATTTACAGCAACGACGATATTCGTAAAACTACATCGTTTATTTCTATATTTGCAGACAGGTCATTCTAAAACTCAAACAAATAAAGAATCCTTTACGTATTACTCCATCTCGGAATAGATTATTAAACCTAGCCATATTAAATATTGAAAGATATTGTACTGCTAAAATAGTACAGATTACATAATATCTTTTTTTGAAAATTCAAAATCCAAAAAAGTAGTATTCGATTCTGAGTGAAACGAGTACCTAATGCATTGGTTTTATCATGATGTGTGTACTTCAACCAAAATGCACACACTTTCCCGGTCTCCTCCGACAAGATGTCTTAAATATTAATTAACAATGTTCTATCTCAGATCATTTGCTTCATTAGCCTATTTGACGTATAAATATTTTCTATTTGACAATGTATAATAAATTTCAATTTTCGTTTTGTTGGCATACACAACAATACGATTGTCATATTTTGATCTAAATTGAGCCTATTGGGTATTATCCGAATGTTTTTTACGTATAATGCTATATCACAAAATAAATAGTACGGAAACTCTAAGCATAACAACTTAAATATTTCCGACATGTCTTAAAATTAACAATGATGCCAGGAAACAAATATTACCTTTTTATAACGTTTTCTGTGATTTGTGGGTACATTGAACTGCTTTGATCAACAATATTTGACATTAACAAAATAACAAATATTTATAAAGTGTTTTTTAGTAGATTTTATACTTTAATTTATTTATTTCTAATAAATAATCGGTTTGAATATAAATTACCTTTGAAATTTCACCAAATGAACAATGCAACACAATATGCAGATAAACAGAATGACTTCTGTTTATTGTGTGCTGATTAATTGTCAAAATAAGCGACAAAAAAATGTCTATAGATCTGTGCTTTTTAACCTTTTCTGAGTCATTGACCACTTTAAGGTATAAAGTATAGCCTCAGACCCTATCTCCTTTTCAAATAATTTTAACATTTTTATGTTGATTTCAAATGGCGTTACTGTCATTATCAAACTATTCCAAAAAATTACAGATTGTTTGTAGCCAAATAATCCTTGTAAACTGTAATTTTCATGTTATTTGAATAAAAATTGCAAAGCCATTTCGCGGACCCACATGTTACCATCTACGCACCCCCTAAGGGTCCGTGGACCACCGGTTAAGAAATCCCGCTTTAGATACTAGTTTATTAACAGGATAATACAACATATTACATTCAACCTAATCAATATTGCGAAATTGACCAATTTAAATGATAAACAAATTATAAATTGTTTTGAAGACACGAAAAACTAATATAGGCAAAAAATTTACTTTTGTTCTCATAAATTTTGTCTACAAAAATTTTCAAGAATGTCTAAACACTCAAAGTAAATTTTTTTTTTTTATAAAACCATAGCAACTCATGGAAAAAAGAAAGCAGAACACAGGGAAACATATAGCCATTAAAACATGGTCACATGTAGCATACTGACACATCGAAGCGTGACTCTCTACCTACATCGTTACTGTTTGATATATAAGACTAGTAGAGGCAAAGGATAAGACATGAAAGGTGCTACTACCAGAAATTGAAACACCACCTGAAACATTGAAAAGTTTACTTATCGGCATGGATCAAGATTCTAACGTGTTCCTGAAGTCAATTCGAATATTAAATTCATGTTTTCAAATGACATCGTTTGGAGCAACAGAATTAGTTCGAAATACTAATGCAAACGGTCAACAATACAATTCTACATTCAAAATCAGAGGGCATGTTTATCATAAAATGGGCTTATTGCTGCCAATGTCAAACAAACCACATACATATTTTTGGATCAACTTTATGGGCGTGATGGACAATTAAAATCCTACAGAGCTAAATGTGGTTTAGGCTATAAATAGATTGGAAAATACATCTCGGCCAGCTATATCCCAACTTAGTTAAGCTATCGCGTCGAACCAAAACTAAATTGGGTAAGATTGCGACGACGACAATAATTAAAAGCGCAATAACAAAGAGCATTAGCGAATTCAATATTGTCGAGCTTAATCGGGAGATGTTGCAGCGTGGCACGAGATGCGGGGACCAAGGAGGATAAGTATCTTGTGAAGTATATCCGTACGAGAGAACATGTTGACCCAGATTCGGTGCGATTCTGTTCAATTGACGAATCGTTATCTAATGTAACGGTAGAAGAAACATCAGATGCTCTGTACGACACGGGGTCGGTTAACGCCAAAAAGAACCTGATCAACACTTACATGGAGCAGATGTTAGACCGACTGGAGGGGTTGGAATCGACGGTCGACAACCAGCAGCGAACAATTGCTAACCTCAGCGAGAGCGTGGAACGCTTGGAGCGAGAGTTATTCGAAGAAAGTTATTCGAAGAGTTATTCGAACGGGTGGTGCATGCAAGTATGTTTTTCTTTCCTTGTATCAACGATACCTACATCTGTCACCCCCTATCCACTTAATTATAGATACAAGATTTTGCATAAGACTTTCATTGGAGGCAATATTAATTGAATGTCGAAAAATCGTAAACAACTTTTACGGACATATAGAAAATTAAAATTAAATTTTGATGAAATTGAGTATTTTAACGAATTTTTATTTTACGATATTATAACTTAAACCGATTCACCCGATTTACGATATTATAACTTAAACCGATTCACCCGACTTTTTTCACTTAGAATTGCGATATCAATTTGAAAAATTGTGTAATGTTTATAATTGTATGTCGTCATTGTTATTAACCATCGTTGATTATATAATACTATGTATTTTTTTTTTATTGAATCTCTCAATTATTTCAATATTATGTAATTCTCATAATGCTCTACACGGTCGTTATACTGCACACACTGCGTAGAATATGATAAGTATTTAACCGTTTTCTCGCTTCCGCACAGGGTGCCAAAGGTTCTTGCATAAGGGCTGTGCGAATTGGATGGGCGCGATTACCAATACGGAACCGGCCACGGCTATAAGTGCAATGGTCCAACGCAATGCCGACTTGGTGCTCGGCTATCAACCCCTCGCCAACGTCCACCACGGCCGATGGCGACGACTCCGTTCTGGCGGCCGACTTAACGACCCGTTGGGTCAACCTGAGGTAGCCGCCGCCGCCCGTCCGACGTTTTATGCTGCGGTAGCCGTGACACCGGCGACCAGCTCAGTTTTTTCTAATTAAACAACCCTTTAAAAAATAAAAAATTAGTATAATTATAATCCTGACAATTAAATGCATTCAAATGTTACTATTATTAACGACCAGTAAAAAAAGTCGATTGTTCTTAATATCATTCAAATAAACGATTTTGAAAAATTTGATTTTGAGTGATTTTTCCCAGGGATGGCTCTTTAGGATTCACCAAGAATACCTTTGTTTGACGTACTAGACCCAGATAAATTATCGAGGGAGTTAAGTGGCGGCGGCTATTGTGTACCTAATACTACCAGAAATGAGGAACCAATAAGGAATAATTAATACCACAATGTTACGACAATAATATAAATTATATTTCCAATAACCAAATAATAATAATAATAGTAATTATCACACGTTTGTGAAATAAGAAATGAACGAACATTCTGCATACATCCTGACTTTAAGTAATTCTACGGTTACAAAAGTATTTGGTTTGAGGATAAAATTATAAAAAAAAAAAATAAAAAAGGTACAGAAAAAACTCATTTATCGACCCAGTAACAAATCTATACGGTACCTTATACTCGTATAGGTAATAGGTATATATACTTTGTATAGGTATAGGTAACCTATTCATATGCTAATAGCAACCAAAACACTTCACCAAACTCCCGTGAAATATAGAGAAAAATCTCTGAAAGTTGTGATATCTTTATAATAATAATATATTATACCTTAAAACCTAAAATAGTAGTATAATATGTTTTAATACTTCTTTTTATAAAATCATAATAATAATTCTTATTATTTTAAAGTTTTGAGATATTATATTATTTGTACTGTGTTATTTGCTTTATATACAGTGAACAAGACAAAATAAGATTAATAGAGAACTGTCATTATTTAATAAATTATTCATATTGATTATTTGATTCATAATATGTTCAATAAAAAATTACGTTTAATTATGTTCAAATGGCATTCAGCGTATCGATTTATAAGTCTATGTAAAACACGAGTTTTAAAATTCGTTGTTTTGTGATCGTTTAAATAGTCTTAATTGTTTTCTACAATCTTCCAAATTTGATTTAGCAGCAGTTTTAGTGTTAACTATTACCATTTCAATCATCATTAAATATGGTAGTTATAATTTGGTTATATTTATAATGAAGATAATTGAGTTTCATATATTTTATATTGTATATTTAATTTATTTAGGTTTAAATTAATCACACATATTCGCTAAATTTTAACAGAATAGTTTTTATTTTGAAAACAACCATTTAACAGGGATGAGGTTTTCGAATATTTTTTAAATACTTTTGGGTTTAAATTTTAAATAGCGATTATTATTATTATAATAATGATAATTTCATCCATAAAATATTTTAGTTTCGGAGGAGAATAATTTAAAATTTGTAAAAAATATGTGGAACTTTACTGGACTTGTAAAGGTTATATTTAGTCTTTTAATTATGTATAAAATTAAATTATGAGTACGGTTTGTATAAAAAAAATTTTAACTTCTCATGCTTAATATTTTTTTTCACTGTCAGTATGTAGAATCATTAATTTTCTTTTTTTATATAAAAAAGTTTCTTTTGGTTATCCTTAATATATAATTGATATGTTAAAATTTAAAAAATAAAAAAATAATCATTTTTTTTTTTAGTACAAGCTGAAACAAAACGACTGTATGGAATAAGTAAATAACTGTATTTATTACTTAAATATAAGTATATTAAACGTTGTACAACTTGTACTCAATGTTTTTTAAAAAAAAAAGCAAGTATCCTTAATGGGGTGAGACTCCACGGTAGGGTGAGTTACAGGGACGGGTGAATAATACTGATATATTGCTCTTTTAAATTTGAAATCAATATACCTATGCTTGTAAAAACACAAATCTGAGTGAAAAATGTTGGGAGTTTACAAACCAAATTTGTATCTTTATTTATTTGAATTTTTTTAACAGAATTGATTAAGGCATATGGCTATAATGGTAAGTATCTACTCATTACTTAGGTTTTGATTTTTTTTCTTTTTATATAAAGACGTTAAAGCAAATCGATTATATATTCAAAGCACTTATATACAAATATACAGCTATAAACAATACAATATAAACAAATGTTTAAACTAGGAAACCAACAGATTTATTAATCATACCCCTCCAAAACATACATATATTATCTATATATCGAAATTAGCTTTTAATAGAAATAATAGAATTATTGTCGAAACATATTTTAATTACTTGATACGGCTTGAACAAGATCTACGCAGAGTTACAAATCTTATGCTCAATATGATAAGCCCTGACTAGGGACATCCAGAAGTGCGTAATTTTTAATATACTCGTATATATGTGTTATATGTTTACTTAAGACTGTTTACATATATATTATTTACTTATACTTATTAGTTATTACAATATTATTTCCAGTTCTTGAAGTATGCATTATTCATGAAACCCTTACATTATTATTAGTCCTAGGTATAAAAAACTGGGTTATAAATAGCCATTAATTGCAGGATAACATTAATTATTTAGAAGCCCAAACTAATAATATAATCTACTTATATTTAAAATTCAAAAACAATTATAATTGTAAATAATAAATATCCAAAAAACCGAACCATTCTCTTATATTACTTCTCATACTTCTAAAAATTATTTTTCTATCAAGCTAGTTTCAGACAATAATTATTGACGAATATATATATATATTTATAAATATAAATTATAAATACATTTTTTATGTTAAATATTAATTTAATTTATTCCATAATTTATAAATAATATTTATTATATTTTCGAGAGCTATATAAATTATTATAATTATGTATGTGATTGGGTCAAAATTCGTCAAATTTTCAATAAATACAATTACTTCATTACATAATATTGTAACTAAATTAATCTAATATTTCACAATAAATTAGATATAATAAAGGTTTTTTTTTTTTTTATTATTGGTTAAGTATCAACTACATAGGTTATTAGCTTACAGGTGTTAATTTCTACATTGAATAATTAAATAAATATATTTTATTGTACAATTCAATTATTTTTAAGTATAGTATTATGTTATGGAAGTTTGAAAATGGACCAATTGCTTCGTACAGGTTGTCTGGGATGTTGAGATCTTTTCTTGCTTCGTTGAAGTTTGGGCAGTGGATAATGATTTGCTTAATGGAGTAGTTTGTATTGCATGTTGGGCATAGGGGTGGATCCGTCTTTGCCATGAGATGTCCGTGTGTGAGTTTCGTATGACCGATTCTGAGTCGATTAAGAATTACTACATTTTTTCTGTTTAGATCAGTGTATTTCGGCCAGAGTTCGACAGAGTGCTTAATTTTTCTTAATTTATTTTCCTTGGTCGTGTGCCACTGTGAGTTCTACAAATCAATACAGTATTTGTTTATATTTCTTTTTATATCTATAAGTGAGGAAAATGGAATAATTTCACTGTCTGGACTATTGACTGCATTTCTAACCGCTTCGTCTGCCTTCTCGTTTCCCTTTATTTTACAGTGACCTGGGGTCCATATAAATCTGATTTCTTTGTTAGATTTAAAGGTTTATTATATGTATGATACATATACGTAATTTTAAATATTTCAAAAAATAATATTAAAAAATAAATTATTATTTACGATTTCCTGATTTATTGTTCCGGTGGGGGGGGGGCTAAAGCCTTCTAATCGATAACTCACTGATTGCATAATATTATATTTGTTCCAATCAAAATGCTTAGAAAAATTATTTACCTCTGGATTTAAAATGTATTTTTTGAAAAATCTCACAGAAAATACTAACTAATTTTATAAAAAAAAATCGCTTTCATTTAGGAAATGCATCAATGTACGAAATTAAAAAATGCAAAACTACTTAATTAACATTCTTTGATGTTGTATTCAAAAATATGTTTCAGACCGGAAAAGTGAAAAATCGCATAATAAGAAAAATGAATATATTGTAAATATAGTTTCTGAAAATATTAAATTTAATTTACTGAAAGTAAATATTAAATAATATTGTTCAAGTTATAAGCTATAAACTAAAATAGATATTAAATAAATAGGTTTTTTTATAAGTTTGTCCTTAACATGTTGAAGTTATAATTTAAATACTAGAACACAAGTTAAAATTATTCTATATCCTTTTGTTCAGTAAACGGACGTATAAACACCTCGCGACAGTACTGATACAACACCCCAACTGATGTTGCAGATTAGCGAGTTACTATGTATGTATTATACACTTCTCCCTAAGAACGTTGTACCTTCCACTCGTGTACGCATTAACAAAATATCGATATTAGTAATTATAATAATCAGGTAACCACAACATTTTAAATATTATGAAAATTTTAACTACTGTTCATCATTATTTATTTTTTGTAACTTTTCTTATTTTTTTTTTTTATATGTTTTATTTTTTTTAAATTTTGTTACACAATTAATTTCGACAGTTATAACTAGAGTAAAAAATTAAAATTTAAATGCTAGACTAGGAGAAAAGGATATTGAAGGGATTATGACTTTTATTAGTTGAGTTAAAGAACTATAAGGTACACTCAAGATAATATTAGAGTAGTTACAAAGGATCATTAAATAAGCTCGTTGAGTTGATAGTATAGGAGAGTTTATTATGAGGGGGGGATGGCGCAGATCAAAGTATTTTTATCAAGTGTGCATAGAGGAGAACTGTTATTAAAGTTTAAAAGCATGTGAAGGCAAAAATGTATGACCAAAATAAATACATGAGAACGAGATAATCTATTTCCTAGAGAACTTAAGATTATAGAACAAAAGTTGTGATGAGATGGTAGGCGAAATTTTCCAGTACCTACTGTCGAAATTTAAAGTATATAGTTTTTTATATTAGTTTTGAGAAAATTTATTTAGTTTATATTTGTGGATAGTACATACATTTTATGATTCATATTTCTAGTTACTAAAGTTTATAAAGAGTGTAAAAGTAATATCATTGTTCTATAATTATATTATTGATTATCGTTCTTAAAATATTGAGATGAAAGTTTGATAAATAAATGACAATCGTACTATCTATATACATTATTGATATGAGAAATTTCTTATATTTCACATCTTTTAGTTCACGACATTTGTAGAAGCATTATATAATTTCAATAACATTTTGTTTCACAAAACTCTTTACCACAAAAGTGAAATTCAAGTAAACCTGTGTCAAATTGTATGGCTAACGATGAACCAGATTTTGTAAATATACTATACCTAGATTAAAATAAGAAATGTAGAAGAACAAAATATTGAATGAAAGATAACCAATAATCAAAAAAGTAGCTTACAGTTTTTATAAACAATTTCCCAATACATAAATATAAAAAAAAAACAGTGCAGCATAATCACATTGATCCAAAAAAAATCAGCAATTGAAGTCCTTGGAAGACTAAAAAATGTATTTCTTATAAAAATAGATATATTTACAACGTCATTGCACTGTTAGTAATTTCTTAGTTTTCAAAGAGCTGTTAAACAACCTATAATAAATTAAAAATCTCAAATATATTAATTTTATTTGTAATTAATTGTTATCTGACAAAAATTATTTAGTTTACACTTAAAGATTATATCAAAAAATTAATTGAACGCGTAAAATTCTCATCAAGTACTTGTAAATTTAATGGTTACTATGGTAAGTTGAAAGTTTTGTTAAATTATAACTCAATATTTTTATTCCAACATTTGATCCCATACATTTAATACAGTGGTAAGTATTTGACATATTTTAAGGAGACTTCATTTCTGATAAAAAGTATATTTTTTTTTTTTTCTTTATTTAGCCTTTAGTGATACTATTTAGCTTAAAAAAAAAAAAAAAAGTATATTATCGGTATGTATAAATAAAAATAAATGTTAATGGTCATCTATTTTATTTTAAGCATTTACCTTTACACAAAAATACTAACTACAAAGGAGGTTTAAGTTAAATATGATGGACTTTCACCACTGGATAATGATAAAACAGTAAATAGGAGTAAAATCTAAGATAATTTAAATTTCGTTGGTATTATTTCTGATTAACTGAAGTGCACATATCTATCTCATATTTATGAAACATCACCTTTGACTGTGGGGAAGTTGTGAATTGACGAGTAATTTTCTAATTCTTTATACTTAAGAAGCTAATAGCTCAAGTTTTGGAAATTCACTTGAATCCTATCTTTAAGTGAAATAATTCATTAAATGTCCCAGAAAGTCGTTACAAAAATGACAACTGTGATATGTAGTATCCAGAATAGAATAGGTATAAAAGTTATAAGGTATAACTTAAATAACCTTTCAAATACGATAAAAACATAGATTATAAACAAATTATTAAAAATAGCATCTTAACAAATTGTTTCTGATTTGTCTAAGGTATGACCGAAAATAGTTTGATGCAGCATATTACAAGCGATAAAATAAATAACAAATGCATATTTTTATTTTTCGTATTGCACATAAAAACATCCAATAATTCTAATAATATCTATTTCGTTATAATACGAAAATATTTATTAATTTTACCATTTATTTCAGAATAACATGATAAAGATTAATACGAAATATTTCTCGAACATTTAGAAGGTTAGTGGTTCGTGTTTTTTAAATTTAAATTTTAGAAAAATAATGATATTTGTTTCTTAAGACCTTATACAATCTAATCTATAAAAATGTATATGATTATAAAGTATTATCTACAGTCTCTTTTTTCACTTCCATGAAGTACCTTCTTCGTTGAACACGCAATAATAATAACAGTATATCATTACTTATACACATTCACACAAATCAAACAAGTCTTATACTGAAGATTATTTACAAATACAAAAGTCAGGCATTTCAATAAATCAATCAAGAATATTTAAGGAATTCGTTCATAGATATTAAAACCATATAAAATACGAGGTTTTGTGAAGATCAATAATGATATGCTTGTCGTATTGAAAACAACAAATAATTCGTACACATCTGTGACAACTATTATAATTGTATTAATTACTTAAACTTTAATATTTCAAAATAAAAATACATATTTTAAGAGAATAGTTCTTATATATTAGGTTTGTATATACTTAAATCATCGATAAATCGATGAAAAGGGCGCACTATATATGTTACCTCAATGCCCAATGAATGTTGATTTTTATCTAAATTTGATAATAAATAGTTTATGGTTATGCCATTTTTATTCAGTTGTTATCTAATATTTCTAAGACTGTTATATATCTATAGTTTTATAAATTAATATTTAACAAAATTATCTAAATTTATTTTAGATTTTCCAGACAAAACATGTAAATACTCTAAAGATTTATATAAATAATTTTTAAGCTGCCGTGTATTAATTTCGTTATGTTTATTTTTCGGCTTTTTGGTGTTAAGATTATATAACTTTAACTGAAATTATATCCAATTAATTTTTTTCTAGATATGAAGGACGCGAAAGGAAACAATATTAAGACAATCGCATTTATAAATATTAACTAACATAATAAAGGTGTTTTATAACATAATCTTTGAATGTAATTATTTTGTAGTTTTGTAACTTGCTGTGATAATAGGACATTGTATACAACGGTTTTCTGTATTTGTCATATTTAATAGTAAAATTAATAATTGAGAAAATAAATAAATAAAAAATAAATAATCGAAAATACGAGATAAATTTGTATTCAATATCCTTTACACATTTAAATTATAACTATGATTTTACGTAAATTTAACATTTTATAGACATATTTACAAATAATATTTGAAGAACTAAAGTATTATACAACACTAAGTACCTAATATAGCGATTTCAATGGAGTGCACCGTGCCTTCAACCGTTATCTGGTTATCCATTGTAATTTTTCTAGTTTTATTTATCCAAAAAAAAAAAAATTTTATCGTTCTTTTCAAGGGTACCATGGCCCAGGAGATAATCTCTAATCTATAAAGACGCGTAAATCAAAAAATTTTAGGAATCACTGGCCTAAAGGTTATCATCTTTTATTTAATTCGTGTAAAAGCCATCATTTAACGTTTGACATGGTTTTTCGTCTTTTCATTATATCATAAATATAAGTATAATTAAAAAAGATTAAAGAACTTTTAGTATATAATTTGAATTATAATAAAAAATATGAAAGTAGAAATATATTTCAAAAAGACAATTTTTTACTGAGTTATCCACAGTCGATATAAATGTATAATATTAAAACTATTAACCTTTTTTTACCAACATTTTTTTTAGTGATTCATGCTATCCCAGAGCCTCCAGATAATTTAGTACATTTCTTCTGTAACTAAACAAGTAATATAAACAAACTTTGCTTTTGATATATTTATAATTTTTAAGCGTTAGAGAAATATTGTTAAAAAATGCAATTACATATGGTTTATTATCAATCTGTAATTTAATGAATTTCGAATAAATATTAATTCAATTTTATACAGAGAGTCTGAAGCAGATTGGCTATAACGGTAAGTTGGTTAGTTGGTTTAAAAGGTCATAATTTTATGAAAATCTATAAAAAACAATGAAAAGAGATAAAAACAACAAACTGAACTTGCAAACTGTATAGAAAATATAATAAATGAAAACAAAAGTGCGTTCTCATGACCTGATTTGATATTTTAAATCTTCACCAGCAGTAATACTGCAGCCACTTTAGATATCAGTGTGATATGTGAATATTATGGTGCAATTGCATACAAAAAAATTATGCAGCTCGTCGATTGTACCATTTATAACATTGTATAAAATGAGTGAACGGTTAAGTGAATTATTTTTCAGGAAAATTGATGGTGATGGACAATTAACAGTAAGTAATATACCGAACACTATTTTCAATTAGATATTCTACGTTGCCTATTTGTCGTTACACGATGTATACTATAAATTCCTATAATCAAATATGCCAGAAGACCTTTTAAATAGATCAACAATTGTTTTAATAACAATTTATCGAGATGATATTATAAGTGACTTCGCGCGTCAGATTGTATGTTTTCAAGATTATTTTGTCTTCAACCATTGTATCACTGACCTTAAGAAAACTAGTACTTATAAATATTCAATCACTATTTATAATGAATAAAATACTAATAACTTGTTAATTATGAATTAATAAATTCAGTTATATCAGTTCCTTCGTTCGGTATAGACGTGCGTGTATGGTGTAATCTGTGTGTCGCTTATCTTAATTAATAATTGTTTAATACAATTATTTATTACAAAATGTTGTGCATTGTATGTAACGACGATATTTACGATGAAGATGAAGTGAAATGTTCTACATGCAATGAATTTTTTCACTTTGGATGTGCGGTGTTAAGAGAATCAAGTTTTCGGAAAATGACAAAAACGGCTAAACAAAAATGGTGCTGTGCTAAGTGCAAATTCCCAATTGATGCTAAAACCAAATCACCTACTGTGAACGTTAAGAAAGGAAATGAAGCAAGTGTGTTAACAAATGAATCATTCAATAATTTAACGGACTCTGTTAAATATATGAGTGATAAGTTTGACTCGTTTGGAGAGCAACTACAAGAACTTCTTAAATCTATGAAAGACATGAGGGAAGAAAACAGAATTTTAAAAGTTCAAAATAATAATTTACGTAATGATTTAAATGTACTATCGAACAAATTGAATATACTTGAACAAAAGTCACTAGATAATTTCATTGAAGTTGTAAACGTACCGGAAATAATAAATGAGGATTGTAAAAATACAGTTAAAAAAATTGCAAAATTATTGAACATGGAAATTGATGTTGTCAATGCTTATCGTGTCCAATCAAAATTCAATACCAGATCAAAGAAAATCGTAGCTGAACTAACATCGAAACAAGTCAAAAAAGATCTGATGGAATCATCCAGGAAAATCAAACCAACAGGTAATAGTGTGGAAGCAAGTTGGAAAAATGAACCTATTTATATTAATGATAAATTAACGCAATTCAATAGAAATTTATTTTATAAAACTAAAACATTTGCACGTGATTCGGGGTATAAATTTGTCTGGTTCAGAGACTATAAACTATTTATAAAAAAAACCGAACTTACAAAAGCTATAGTTGTCGAAAATGAGTTATCTTTAACTAAGTTAACTTAATACTTTATTTGTATTTATATTACTATTAGTTTTAACTTTTTACTATTATGGAAAACGCTTGTAAGGGATATTTGAATTACAGAACAAATTACTGTGAATCTTTTTCTGAATTTTTATATATTAATAATAATGTGTGTAATAATTATCTAAATATAATATGCTGTAATATTAGGAGTATAAACGCACACTTTGATGAGCTTCTACTGTTTCTGGAAAATGATGCTAAATATAGGGACATTGATATTATTGTACTTACGGAAACTTGGCATAATATTCAATCATGTAATTATGTTTTAGATGGCTATAGCTTGTATTTTTCTTCTATAAAAAGAAATCAAAATGATGGTGTTATGGTATTTGCAAAGCATTACTTAAATGTAGAACTTCTTGAGTATGATTTCGTAGATTCTAATATATTAAAACTCTATATATCTAATATCAAAGTGCCATTTAATTTAATATGTGTCTATAGGTCCCCCGGTACTGATAGCGATAACTTTTTAATCTCATTAGGAAAAGTAATAGATGGTTTAAACACTAACAATGAATTAACAGTAATAACTGGTGATATGAATATAATAATAAATATCTTAATATGTTATCTGAAAGTGCATTTATCTCTTTTATAAACGTGTATACCAGATTGCCAAAGGGTGTTAATCATTCTTGTTTAGACCACATTTTTGTAAATGGTAATGATAATGTTACAAGTAAAATTAATGCTGGTGTAATACTCACTGATATAACAGATCACTGTATGGTTTGTGTTTCAATTCCAAGTAATGCAAATTTTGTAAATAATCGAAAAATGTTTAATAAAATTGATTATAAATCAATTACGTCAATATTAGCCAATGAAAATTGGACCGAAGTATATGATGCTTATAATGATGTCAATCACTGTTATAATGTTTTCAATAAAATAATTAGAAATGCAATTGATAAATCTACTACTCGTATAAGATTGAGATCAAAGAACATACGTTTAAAAGAATGGATGACAAATGGATTATTAACCTCAACCCGTCGCAAACAATTTCTTTCAATGAAATGCAAAAAACATCCAAATAATTTAACGTTAGCTCTGTATTATAAAAAATATAAAAATAATCTCACAAAAACTATAAAGCTAGCTAAAAATAATTTTTATGAACAAAAATTTAAAAATGCAAGTTCTAATCCAAAATCGACATGGAATCTAATAAACGATGTTACAGGTTCTAAATTAAGGTTGAAAGATGACATAATGAGACTAAAACATAATGAGTGTGAAGTAAATGTGAAAAATGATCCTATAACTGCATCTAATATGTTTAATGATTTTTTTATAAATATCGTTCAGAATAATATAAACAAACCATTAAATTCAGAGAATAGTCTTGTTACTTATAACGTTTCTTTTAATGATATGTTTCTAAAAAAAATCGAATCGTCGGACATACTTGATATTATTAATAGCTTTAAAGACGATACTGCAAGTGGATTGGATAAAGTGTCCGTAAAAATGTTAAAATGTATTAGTAAATTTGTAGTGGATCCTCTTGTTTATATATATAACTTAAGTATTGAACAAAGTATTTTTCCTGATGCCTTAAAAGTAGCTGATGTTAAACCGTTGTTTAAAAATGGTGATAAATCGATTATGAGCAACTATAGACCAATATCCATGTTGAGCAATTTTTCTAAAATATTTGAAAAAATTATCAAAGTCAGACTGATTGCGTTCTTAGAAAAAAATAACTTATTATCGAAAAACCAGTATGGCTTTAGACCTGGGTTAAGTACTGAGGATGCTCTTTATAAAGTCACTCAGTTTCTATACAGTAATCTAGATAAAAGCAATAAATCATTAGCAATATTTTTGGACATAGCCAAGGCCTTTGATTCAGTGAATCATCAAATCTTATTAAACATACTACCTAGCTTTGGAATTAATAATTCGAGCTTAAACTGGTTTAAAAGCTATTTGCATAATAGAAAACAGTCAGTGAAAATTAATGAAGTAAATGGTAACACATATGGAATTAAAAATGGCGTACCTCAAGGTAGTGTTCTTGGACCCATTCTATTTATAATATACATTAACGAAATTTGTAATATTAATTTTGATGGGTCGATAGTTACTTATGCTGATGACACTTGTCTTCTATTCTCACACAAATCATGGGATGGAATATACGAGAAAGACTGCAGAGGTTTCAATCAGATAATAAACATTTTAAACAATAGAAATCTATCTCTAAATGTTGATAAAACTGTGTTTATGCCATTTTCTATTAATAAAACAGACTGTAACTTCAATACTATAGCAGTACATGGCTGCGTCAATAATAAAATATGTAATCAGGAAAACTGCAAAATAATTAAAATAGTTCAAAAAATTCGATATTTGGGTGTTATATTTGATAACAACTTAAAATGGAATTTTCATATTAATAATTTAGTAGGAAAGCTACGTTTTATTACATATAAATTGATCAAACTGAAAAACATAGTACCTAAACAAACAATGAAAATAGTATATTTTGCACTATATCAATCAAATTTCCAATATGGTCTATTGGTATGGGGTGGACTTCGGGATAACATATTAAATGCACTAGTAGTTAATCAGAATAATATAGTCAGAATTTGCCTAAATAAATTCACTCTAGAAGGATCTACGAAAGCCAACTATAAAGAACTTTGTGTTTTGCCAATAAGGTTATTGTATAAAAAAAATTGCTATTATGTATTTGGTTAAGAAGTTTAACTTGGATGAATATTATAATAAGTTAAGCAATAAAAGAGAATTGAGGAAATTTGACTTGACTGTTAACTATACAAATAAATCTTTTGGTAAATGTTTTGTAGATTATCTTGGACCAACGTTTTTCAATTCTATGCCTTTTGAATTTAAAAAAAAAATACTTGGGGATGAAAGGATTAATATTAAAGGCTTGATAATAAATATTTATTTTTTGAGTTAAATAATGAGTGGCTATAATTTTATTTTATAATTTTATTTTATATCTAAGCTTTATATATATTAATCTATGAGGTTTTATTTGTGTATCTTAGAATAATATGTTTATTTTGTATTTATATTTGTATTTATTTTTTTTTATATAATGTACATTTTCTTGATAAAATCTTTAAAATATATTTGTATATTTAGCTTTATACGTACGTAGAACTTATACTATATATCTATATCTATATCTTGTAAATTCTATAATAATAATAATTGTGTCATATATTATATAATAACTCTCTTTCTCCAACACATGCTTTGCTTAAAGGAGAAAGATAATCGAAAATGTTACTTAATAATAATGTATGTATTTATGTCTTTTTCGATATTTAATAAATAAAAAAAAAAAATTGTATTTACAGCAACGACGATATTCGTATAACTACAAAGTTTATTTCTATATTTGCAGACAAGTCATTCTAAAACTTAAACAAATAAAAAATCCTTTACGTATTACTCCGTCTCGGAATAGATTATCAAACTAAGCCATATTAAATTTTGAAAGATTTTGTACTGTTAAAATAGTACAGAGTACGTAATATTTTTTTTTGAAAATTCAAAATCCAGAAAAAGTAATATTAGATTCTGAGTGAAACGAGTACCCAATGCATTGGTTTTATTATGATGTGTGTACTTTAACCAATGCGCACACACTGCTCCGGTCTTGTCCGACATGTTGTCTTAAATATTACTTTACAATGTGCTTTTATATAATTTATCAGGGAAATGATGTCATTATGTGCAGTTGTTCAAATCAAAGGAATAATAACTTACTTAAAAGTTCGATCATATCAATAGTAATTTACGACTTATTTTTTTATGAAATAATCGATATAAACATTTCGAAAACCAAAAAAATGTTTTGAACAGTAAATAATTTTTATTGGTATTAAAAGGAAATCAGTATGTGTTTAAGCATTTAACTTTAAGGGATGTATGCGTTTGTGAGAATGAGATTATTTATGCACGTAAGATATCAACGTCAATAATCGTTTGGTGACTCTTGGGTCGTGAGATTTATAAATAATAATTTAATAATAATAATAATAATATTATAATATTATATAATATTTATTTTTTTATAATATTTATTATATTATATAATATTTTATAATATTATTTAATAATAATAATTTATTTATAATATTCTGATAACAGGAAAATGGATACCACTTTAAGACAATATAATACCTTGTGTTGTAAGGATTTATCAAAATATGTAGATCAAATATTAAATAATGATTGAAAAATGAAGTTGTACATAAGTAAACAAGTCAACACCTGTTTTTATACAAAAAACGCATCCATAACGTTATTGCCTGTGAATGTTCAAACTGAATGCACAAACTCATGAGTTAAAATGCATATAACAATAGGTTATTGAAAAAGAAATAAATAGTTTACGTAGAATACACAAGAACCATATTATATAATAGTTGCATTATGTTGTGATTTCTGTATGTAAAGCATCATGCGGGGTCATAAAGTCACTGAAAATGTATAAATGCGTTTTTCTGATACTGCATCATATTATTTCAATAAACTTTATCAAGCAGGTCGATTGACCTGCAGGCCTAACTTAAAAACATAATGAGTGTGCGACATATGGTGATAAGACAATGGTGACCGTAAAATACTGTTATTATACTCTGTACAACTAAAGGGTTTAGAATATAAACGGCATTCATAGTGGCAAGATGAGCAAAATAAATTATAAATTTTGATATTTTTTATAAATTCTTAACACGTATGCACAAGTTTGTGAAATAAGATATGAACGAACATTCTGCATACATCCCGACTTTAGGTAGTTCTACGGTTGCAAAAGTATTTGGTTCGAGGAAAAATTATAAAAAAAACATTTAATTAAGGTAGAGAAAAAATTAATTTATCAACCGTGATAACAAATTTATAAGGTACCTTATATAGGTATATATACCTTGTATATGTAAGTCTTTTGACTATTCATAAAGATAATCTGCTCATAATTGATCTTAGATTGGTGACTTATATTTAAATCTTAAAATAGAGCATTTCCGTTTTCGTTTAAAATTTTTCGTAAATCCTGATGCTTCTTGTAACTATAATAGCAGGCCGTGCGCTGTATTGCCAATTCCTTAATTTTAAGGGTTTCTCTATTTTCTTTATAAGTTAGGGTGACCCTATTTGGTCCTAATATAGGTATATATCTTAATACCTAAAATATTAATTTAATATGTTTTAATACTTATTTTTATAAAATCATAATAATTATTATAATAATTTTAAAGTTTAACGATATTACATTATTTATACTGTGTTATTTGCTTAAAAATACAGTGAACAAGACAAAATAAGATAAATAGAGAACAGTCATTATTCAATAAATTTTTCATATTGATTATTTGATTCATAATATGTTTAATAAAAAATGACGTAATGTTTACATGGCATTCAGCGTATCGATATATAAGTCTATGTAAAACACGATTTTTAAAATTCGTTGTTTTGTGATCGTTTAAATAGTCTTGATTGTTTTCTACAATAACAATATGAAATCTTCCAAATTTGATTTAGCAGCAGTTATAGTGTTAACTATTACCATTTCAATCATCATTAAATATGGTAGTTATAATTTGGTTATATTTATAATGAAGATAATTGAGTTACATATTTTTTTATATTGTATATATAATTTATTATTGCTTTAAATCAATAACACATATTCACTAAATTTTAACACAATAGTTTTTATTTTGAAAACAACCATTTAACAGGGTTGAGATTTTCGGGTATTTTTTAAATATTTTTTGTCTTAAATTTTAAATACCGATTATTATTCTTATAAATAATGACAATTACCTCCATAAAATAATTTAGTTTCGGAGGAGAATCATTTAAAATTTGTAAAAAATGTGTGGGTCTTGTCAAGGTTATATTTAGTCTTTTAATTATGTATAAAATGAAATGATGAGTACGGTTTATACAAAAAAATTATAACTTCTCATGCTTAATATTTTTTTCACTGTCAGTATTTAGTATCATTAATTTTCTTTTAGATAAATAGTTTCCTTTGGTTATCCTTAATATATAGTTTAAATAATTGATGTATTAACATTTAATAAATAAAAAAATGATCATTTTTTTTTTAGTACAAGCCAAAATATTAAAACTGGATGAAAAAAGTAAATAACTGTATTTATTATTTAAATAGATGTATATTAAACATTGTACAATTTGTACTCAATGTTACAAAAAAAAAGCAAATGTCCTGAGTGGGTTGAGACTCCACGGTCGGGTGAGTTACAGAGATGGGTGAATAATAAAGATTTTTATTTCCTTTTAAATTTTAAACCAATTACCCTATGCTTGTAAAAACAGAATTCTGGGTGAAAGAGGTCGGGAGTTTTAGTTTATAATCTATATATATTTATAAGAAGTAAAAAAATCACTTTTAATATAGGAATCCTTACAAAAAATATTTTTTTATTTTCATTTTAACTTTTCGTGAATGTCAAATTTTCAAATTCTAACGCTTATTAATAAAAATTGTAAATACAGATTTTTAAATGTTTTGTTCACGATTTTTTTGCTGAAAGAGCAACACGAATGTTCTCTCTTTCAAGTACAGAAAGTTCTCGTTTTGTTTTAACCTAATAAAATCAAAAAAGCTTACAATGAGCACTAAAAACCGGTTTTTTTATAGTAGTATTTAGTTGGTTAATCTTGCACAACAGCGTACCGGCTTCCCACTGTCACGCGAAGTGCGCAGCTATGGGCACGTAGGATCCGCCGACAAATGATGTAACAATGTTGGTTCCCCAAAAGTATGACCCTGTTTAGTTACATGAAACGATGGTGTATATAGGTTGTACGAAAGTAGTATTACGTCATTGTAAGTACTATAATTTATGGCTTCTAACATATTACGTAGGATATTATATTTGACACTAGTTATCGTTTAATTAATGCGTACAAACTCATACAACTTACTGTTATGCGTGTGTAAAGGACAAACAAATCATAATTGATACTAAGTGCTTCCCAAAGTCTGAATTATGAAAATGTGGCCAAAAATAATTATCATATACTTGGGCGAAGAGGGTACCGCACATACTGAGAATCAATCATTTAAAAACTTTTTGTTTAATATCAGTGGTTAGCAATTCACACGACTTACACTTATTTTCTTTTCTTGAGTGTATATTTTTGGTCATAATTGTAATCAAATTTGTATCTTCATTTATTTGAATTTTTTTAACAGAATTGATTATGGCATATGGCTATAATGGTAAGTACCTACTCATTATTTAGATTTTTTTCTTTTTATAAAAAGACGTTAAAGCAAATCGATTATATATTCAAAGCACTTATATACAAATATACAGCTATAAACAATACAATATATATAAATATTTAAACTAGGAAACCAACAGAATTTAAAAAATTAATGGTAGAAGATATAATGGAAATAGGGAGAGTGTTATGAAGAATATTTGAGTCAGAAGTGTACCTAAGGATAGGCATGAAAAAAAGGATTTTCGGCTAGGGACAAGGGTATTTGAAAATTTGGTATTTAATATATTTATTTAAAAATAATGTTTAAAATCATTGGAAAAACAAAATAAATGTGTGAATAAAATGTTATATTAATCGATAGATTTATGACACGTAAAAAAAAAAAAAAATATAGTAGTTGTAAAGACGCCGGGATTGAGTGATAAAATATTATACTCATATGTACATGGTTAAGTTTAATCGGGCAGTCATAGCATTTAAAGTTTGATCACTAAAAAAATATATTTTAACTTTATTCAAATTATTAGATTATAATAGTAAATCGTTTGCATTTATCGGAATAGGTAAAAACCAAATTATGAAATTAATATGTAACAACTAACATTTTTATAGGACGTTATTTACATGATAAGAATTTTACTCCATCAAGTATGTTTAAAAAAAAGTTCTTAATAATATCTTAAGTAGACAAAACACAGATTTTGATTTTGTTCAACGACTAGTTGTACATAAGAGTGAAATGATTTAGTTAAAATCTAATGCCTTACATTAAACTATTTAGTTAAAAAAAACTTCATTTAAAAAAAATTTAATAAAATTACTTGTTCTGCATGTCCTAGTATCAAAAAATAATAATAAATGAAAATCAATAAAATATTAATACACACCTTTTTCGAACAATTTCGTACGATATTATGACAATCAACAATGCGCTTTCTTTACTAATGACTAAAAATTAAAACATTTTGTAAGTATATTTGTGTATGAATAACTAAAACTTGTTTTATTTTTTTAATGTCAGTGACCATATCAATTTTTGGTACGTTTTATATAATTAATAACCATTGACAAATAGCCAATATTTTCGTATAAAAGGGGATGTATAATGTTTGGTTATCGGTAACTCTAAAAATTAGAGTATAATAATACTACTTTATTCTGAAAATAATCCTAAAATAAATATAAAATTTATTTTTATTACTTAACTACCAAAGGAAAATGCACGGATTTAGGTTAAATTGTTGCCATGGCTACTGATAACCAACTGCCATTTAATAGAATTTGAAGCTAAAATTTAAATTATTTATTCATTTTAGAAATAGTAGAAGAATACTCTGAATTTATAAAGTTTTTAAAATCAAAAGGTTGGTATGAATTATTATTAAAGAGAGAGACTTTTTAAAATAAAATAAGTAAATAATTACATTATATAGTTGTATGTTGCTAAACCACAAAATAATATTAAATGTACGTCACTCAATTTTGATTATCTAGTGATTATAACATTTATAATAATGGTACTATAGATGACAATAATTTTTTTATTAATCAATTATTACGTGTTTCTCATATCAAAAGAAGTAGGGTATAGCATAGTATATTAAAACAAATAAAATGATTGCGCAAATTCGTATTACCCATCACAGTATACAGTGCAGATTTGATTGTTTGAATGTTTTTACTTGTTCACATTAGACAGATATATTGATGTGATGATCACATATTTTTCCGAGTATAATACTTCATGAACATACTGTAGCTATGTTTGAAATAACGTAAATGTGGGTAACAAAATACAAAAAACTTTTGTTAACTGAATCCCACTAAACATTTTCTAAATGTACTTAGTACTCAAACATTTAATTCAAATTAAAAGCTATTATTACTAGGTACATAACTGGACCAACTAATATACGATGTATACATTTCAGATTTAATAATGCCGCAACGTTCTGAGATAAACATCATTATTATGTTCTGTTCTCACGCAGGTAACATAAAATAACCTAACCTAACCTAACCGCAACGTTTCATCATTTCTAAGTTCTGTTGTTACGCAGGTAACATAATACATTTAACTATTGTACCTATAATTCAACATTAATTAAAAAATTAGGAATCATCATAGCTTTATTATACAAAATAGTCTTATCATGTATATTAACGAAAATCAGAATGAATAATTGTAATTAAATAAAAAAAATATTCAAATACCTAAACTTAAACTTGAATCAAAAGCCAAAAAATTCTTAAACACTACAGTTTCCGAAGACATAATATTTACATTCTAACTTTTTAAGAAAATACATAATATAAGTACAATTTACCATTATGAGGTACGAATAAAGCTTAACAAAATATACTTTAATTGATAAAATAAAAATGTTTTAACAGTAGAACTCAGGAAAAATGGTTTCAAAGGTAGGTTGTTATATTTATCTATATAAGAGAAAAGTAAATTTTATATTACTACTATTATGTGTAGGTATATCTAATACTAAAATATAAAATGTAACGCATACTCTGTAATTTAGGTTTATGTAAGAATACACTTAAATTATAAATAGAAACATATTATAACATAAATGCTGCATACAACTCCGGAGTATAACCAAGACGATATTTTATCTCCAATATTATTCTTTTCCTGATCACAATACTATGAAAAAAAATAGTTTTTCTCAGTAGGTACATTGATGAACTTTCTTTTTGATTAAGATTTTCAGTTGCTTAAGCAGCGTCTCATTGTTATATTCATTATTTCTGAAAACTATCAGCATGTGTTTACAAAAGAATATCATCTTCTAATTTAGAAATTTTGTATTTCTACTGCAATTTTTTTTTCAGGAATATTTAGTGAAGACCAAAGAAAGCCATTAAGTATATAAATTCTTACCTAATTTTATATTTATTATTCGTCATTTCATTTTTAATATACTGTTCATGAAATATATATTTATATGACCTAATGTCCTAATCAATCGCTAAACTATAATATAGTACGGTGTACACTCATATTCGGTCAATAATATTGATCAATATAAATAAAATATGAATTTGAAAATCGTTTTCGAATGCAATAGAAACCAGTGAATATTTATACTGTTAAAGTTGAGATACTAGATTAAATCAGTGTTAACATTTATTTAAAATATTTCGATATTAATTTGTTTTTAAAAATTATTTTTTTAATGTTATAAAATATTTCAAAATCCTTTAAAGATTGAACAATTACGATTTCATAAGTACTTACTTCCACGAAATGCATACGAACGATTTATTTAGAATATTTTTTAATAATTTATTCAACCAATATATCTTTACTCCGAAAACGTCGGAATAATTTTCTTAAACGAAAAGCAATAACAACATTTTATACAGAACTAATTAAACTATTTAAGAAAAAAACACAAAAGGGATCCCATTATTTTGGACACTCAGAAGAGCACTGATATAATATCATAAAGCGTACGATTAAGAATGAGTCACTTAATAATATGCTTTGTTGTTCGTTTTAACTTCAAAAAGTCTTAAATAAATGATAGAAGTTCGAATAATATAATATTATCACAGCATATAAAGGAAACCAATAAATACCATGATTTGCTCGGAATTTTGACTGTGGACGTAATATTTCTTCCAGAAACATAAATTCAATCTATTTTAAAACTATTAAATTGTTTTTTTTTCTTTTCCTGTAGACGTAGGATCAGGTAAATATATCTACTATAATTTCATTGAGACTTGTGATTCTGTTTTGCGTGAAATTTATTTTTTAAACTTTAATCATTAAAAAACCAATATAATATGCTTTAAATTTAAAAAATTATAATTAATCATGAATTGTCTCAAATATATTTCAAATTTCTTGATGAATATATACATGAGTATAATAACTAACTCCATTTTATATGCCATATCAATATTTTGTTATAGAAAAAATAGTCTACAAAAAAAACTTAATTTATCATTTATTAACTAATATTAGTTACAAATGGCCAAAATATTAAAATACCAATTTAATGTTAGATTGTAAAATTTCCAATAAAATCGAATTTTCTAATATTATTAGGTAGTTTTAAACACACTATATAATAAGATCGAATTATTTTAATAAAAAACAAAGTGTACTACCATGATAAGATTTTATAAATAATCAAGGACATTTTCCCTATGGCTATACGAAAAAGAAAACATACTTAATATTAGTCAAACAATATTTAAATTTAAATTGAATACAAATTAAATATTATTTACAAAAGTATAAAAATATGTTAAAAATACTTATTATTGCGATATTTATGAGTTTTAGTTGAATCAACAAATTATAAACAGTATATCAACCAAATCCAATCTGGTAAATTACTATACATACATTGGAAATTATTTTAATTTGTATTGGAAAAACTTATAAGAGTCAATACTTCTGTGAATCAAATTAAAAAAATAGGCCATTAATTAAATATGGGACTTCTAGCTTTCAAAACATGTAAAAATAATTACAAATATGTTTCAAGAAACAACCAAATATGCACATAAATATAATCATGATATGATCATTTGAAGCACTAAATCTACATAATTCTAAAATATGCCATTATATGCAAAATAAAGTTTAAGGATTTATATTTCTTAAATCGTGAATAGTATTTTTATTTGACTCTGCCGTTTTCAAAGAAAATATCTAAATACTAGAAGTCCCTAATCTTACTAACAAACTTATTGGTTTATTGATCCAAAAAAACTGAATTTTACAATAAATTTCAAATTATAATTTGATATTTCCTTTAAAGAATCTGCTAAAGATATTTAAATAAGATAATTTTGTTCCCCAAATATGTAATCAAACTATCTATGAATTATAACAAGTCTTATAACATAAATTAATATACTTTCCAAATCATTATAAATTATTAACGGCTCAAAATATAAATCGTGATTTCAGATAAGGAGAAAAATTCCAATGTATTGCATCAATATATATTTACGAAAATAAAAGTACAAATAAAATTTTATAATGGAGGTAACTCGTTAAAAATTATAATAAATTAATATTTATGTTTTAACTTCTAAGAAGGACGAGGAATGTATTGGTTTTATAAACATGCGGGTTTTTTTTTCGTCTGTCTGTGTAAAGGACTTCCACTGGAAGGATTGATCCGATGTATACAATTCTGATACTTTTTTAAGGATCTTTCTTCTCGTTGGTACTATATAGAGAATTTTTTTTTTTCACAACAGTTTTCCGATTTTATGAGAAAACATTGCAAAAAGTGCCAACAACCAAATTCAAGAGTCGAACTATACACTGTTTATAATATTTTCGTTCGCGCTTTTAACTTCTAAATTTTTCATGAATACAATATATTTGGTCGGTATTCCAAAAATATTAATCATACCCATCCGAAACATACATATATTATCGATATATCGATATTAAATGGATATTAGAATTTAATAGAAATAATAGAATTATTGTCGAAACATATTTAAATTACTTGATATGGCTTGAACTTGACGCCAAGATTGCTTTCAATATCAACGCAGGGTTACAAATCTTTTGCTCAATATGATGAGCCCTGACCGGGGATATCCAGAGGCGCGTAATTTCGGAAGCACAAACCACGTGCTTAGAATCCATAATCCATATTGGTATACCGAAATAGTACCGGATAATAAGTAATAATCAATAAAAATTGGTGCGAGAGCCGAAGACGGACGCGATATAAAATTATTATAATAATAGACTATAATTGAAAATATTAAAAAGTACCTTGAAATTGAAACTCAATAATAAGTTATCATATTACTATTTACTTACTATTATTCATAATTAACCATTTTATTTGTTCCAGTGAATTATAATATTAATTATTGTGAAGGTATTATTATTCATTAGTTTATAAAAATTATCATAATAGAAAATGAAAAAATTGAAATTAAAAACGTAAAATGTATTATAATGAATCATTGTGAATAAAGAAAACAAAATATACTGATGACATTCTCAGATTCTCAATTTAAAAATTATGTAGTTTATATATCAAACTTGAAATAAATATCACGTTAAATTAATTTGATATCATAAGAAATAAATATCCCCACTCTGTACTTTACATTCCAACGAAAGTGATTGCGTTCTCCCTCACTTACTCTTTGATTGCCCTTCTCTGCACGCAAAACCCCTTATTTTTTTTAATTATCTTAAATCCATCAATGTTCCCTCAATCTGTCCTCGATCCTCAACTCCAATTCTAAAATTTTCATAAATTTAATTTAATTTAATTTTGGAGGCTGGTTTTATCATTTAATTTATCTTAAGATAATTGCTGTATTATTATAAATTGCTTTTGTATATTTTATTGTTACCAGTCATGTTGTTTAAATAATGATTGAGCTGTAATAGTATAACTAAAAGCTAATAAAAAAAAAAAAAACGACACTGGTTGTAATTAGTTCCCAATATGCATATTTTTGGGGTGGAGTGTGTATTGTATATTCCTTTTTATATTTATTCGTATGGTTTTAATGGAAATCTGTATTAATTTTTTTTTAACATATAATTTATATTTATTTAAAACGAAAAAGATACTGTTTAAAATTAAATCTCCATAAACACCTATAAAATTATGGTTCCAATTTTTAATTTTCTATATTTTTCATCAGAATTATTTACAATAACAAATTTATTTTAATTGAATGTTTCGATGACAGATAAATTAAATGAAGTATTTCAATGTAAGTACTAATTTTTAGATGGATAAAAATATTTTAAATTCGTCTATGCATATTATTAATTTATTTGTTTTTTATACGGACAATCATCCAAATTCAAATACAATAATATGAATCAATCTCTACCCTCACCAGCATTCGAAACCACCACACAACATTAGACATTGCCAAAAAAATCCAAAATACACATCCGAACACAACAGTTAGGAATATAACATCATGTACACCAGGATCCTTGAGCACAGTAGGTATATCAGGGTAACGAACAAGCGGACGGGAACGCCAAAACCATCCATTATTCAATCGATGCCATCTCATTACCACTCTTCTTATATAACGAAGTAATGCGAATCATTCATGGTGACACTTTACGCCGGTTACAAAAGGAATGGAACTGAATAGACTCGAAGTTAAATGAAATAAAGACTATCATTAAACCGTTTCCCTTCATACAAAACACCACAAGGAAAATCAAGCCGTCCATCAACCGTCTCAGGATTGGTCACACACACGTATCACACCTTATGAGAGAGGAGGACCACCCCCCCCCTTTGCGCGTGCTTTAGGGTCCAAATTACCGTCAAAAACATACTCACAGAATGCCAAACCTACGACACCGCAAGGACAAAACACCGAATCACCGACTACTTCACAGACAACCTCAACCCAGAACCCGACAACATCCAAAAAATGACACAGTTCCTTGAAAACTCACTAATCATCAATAAAATATAATAAATATAAAATGTAAATAATATTTTAATGTATACAATGTAAATGATTGACGTCCAATGGCCCTGTTGCCGCGGACTATTTGTTTAATAAAAAAAAATATTAATCAATATAGTAAATGAAAATATAGATACTTTAAAGTGTATAGATACATCAAGAAGCCTTGTATTATTAGCATAACAATATATGGGAAAAATTTGAATAGGATATGAAATGAAACAAAACAAATAAAGCATACAGAAGTAGTAGTTTGAAAATAAATTTGTTTATAACTGTTTCTTCCTGCCATTTAAAGTCATTAAATTGAAAAAGTTTCGAAAATCTTCATATACAGAGTGAAAGATTCAATGTACTTTTATATTTTCCAAATTATTGAGACGTATTCCAATATAGGGCAAATTATGTGATTGGCTAATAGTTTTTTTTACTCTAGTTTTTAAAAAAATAACTTATTGTAAATCGTTTGTTAATATTTAATTATAATATTAACTAAGCTCAATACTAGTTCTGTCCAGGAGATATATTTGAGTACGACGAAATGTACATTTATTAATTTTGTTTATTTTTTATTTTTTTAGTAAATAAATCACTATCAAGTATGGACAATTTTAAAATACTAATAAATATCAATTTTATTACATATTGTAGATAAATATAATGTGAAATCATATGATGTAGACGTCGTAGTAAATGATTGACGTCCAATGGCCCTGTTGCCGCGGACTATTTGTTTAATAAAAAAAAATATTAATCAAAATAGTAAATGAAAATATAGATACTTTAAAGTGTATAGATACATCAAGAAGCCTTGTATTTTTAGCATAACAATATATGGGAAAAATTTGAATAGGATATGAAATGAAACAAAACAAATAAAGCATACAGAAGTAGTAGTTTGAAAATAAATTTGTTTATAACTGTTTCTTCCTGCCATTTAAAGTCATTAAATTGAAAAAGTTTCGAAAATCTTCATATACAGAGTGAAAGATTCAATGTACTTTTATATTTTCCAAATTATTGAGACGTATTCCAATATAGGGCAAATTATGTGATTGGCTAATAGTTTTTTTTACTCTAGTTTTTAAAAAAATAACTTATTGTAAATCGTTTGTTAATATTTAATTATAATATTAACTAAGCTCAATACTAGTTTTGTCCAGGAGATATATTTGAGTACGACGAAATGTACATTTATTAATTTTGTTTATTTTTTATTTTTTTAGTAAATAGATCACTATCAAGTATGGACAATTTTAAAATACTAATAAATATAAATTTTATTACATATTGTAGATAAATATAATGTGAAATCATATGATGTAGACGTCGTAGTAAATGATTGACGTCCAATGGCCCTGTTGCCGCGGACTATTTGTTTCATAAAAAAAAATATTAATCAAAATAGTAAATGAAAATATAGATACTTTAAAGTGTATAGATACATCAAGAAGCCTTGTATTTTTAGCATAACAATATATGGGAAAAATTTGAATAGGATATGAAATGAAACAAAACAAATAAAGCATACAGAAGTAGTAGTTTGAAAAATAAATTTGTTTATAACTGTTTCTTCCTGCCATTTAAAGTCATTAAATTGAAAAAGTTTCGAAAATCTTCATATACAGAGTGAAAGATTCAATATACTTTTATAACACACAAGACATAACATTATATTTTATATTTTTTCTATGTGTTTAGTAAGGCCAATGTTTTATATTTTCCAAATTATTGAGACGTATTCCAATATAGGGCAAATTATGTGATTGGCTAATAGTTTTTTTTACTCTAGTTTTTAAAAAAATAACTTATTGTAAATCGTTTGTTAATATTTAATTATAATGTTAACTAAGCTCAATACTTTGTCCAGGAGATATATTTGAGTACGACGAAATGTACATTTATTAATTTTGTTTATTTTTTATTTTTTTAGTAAATAGATCACGTTCAAGTATGGACAATTTTAAAATACTAATAAATATAAATTTTATTACATATTGTAGATAAATATAATGTGAAATCATATAATATAGACGTCGTAGTAATAACATATAAAGCCCTTTGCATAGCTAATTTTATTAATTTTGCCATAAGTATGTACTATATACGTATATAATATTTTATTTTATAAATTATTTAATTGGATTAAATCAACAATATTTAGAAAAGTTGTTTGTAATTGAATTGTAACGCTTCTAATGACATTTACAGGAAAATGGTCAAGCTTTAGCAGTTCCTTCAGTAAATATTTATTTTAATATACATAATTTTTCTGCAACTTATGATACAGATTTTTCCAATACTGCTAAATTTAATGAAATAAAAGGTTTATTTTTATTACATTAAAATTTGGTTGATTAAATAGTTTATGTTGTTTTAAAATTACAACTTTATCAACAATGTTTTTTTTGTTTAATTATAAGGTTCACTGACACCCCCCCCCTCCCACAATAAAAGATAAACTGTTGAGAAAATTTGTTTTCTTAATAAAATTGGTGATTTTTCCAGGAATAAATATAATTATTATTTAAAAACACTTCCTAAAATATTGTATTTATTTAAAATTTTTTAGACTGTGGAAGTAAAGTGGAAAAATCTACACAACGTATGTAAAAGATATTTTTCAAGAATGTGATATGCTTTTACAATAGTTATATGTACATCCATCGCAAATGTTAAGTAAAACAAACGGGATACCTAATTATCTAATGACAAAATTGGTACCTAGTAAATTGCAAAACATCAGAGTAACTGTGAAGATGATATTTTTGATAAAGATATAAATTTAAATAAAACGTTCAAAAGTTTTAATGAGAAGTTCTGCATTATGCATGAATTGACGTTCAGTGGGGACAAATGTTGTTATAGATGTACCTGTATGTTTTTAGATCTTTCCGCGCAGGCGTTTCAAACAACACTTAGTCCGTATGCCCTATCTCGTGATCCATGTCAGGCCAGCAATAACGCGACTTGAGTGCCCACGAAAAGCTCGTGATCGCACATATCTGGTCTCGGCATCACACAAATTCTTAGAAAAAAAAACGAGGGAATGCCAGCAGTCCATTTAGATTGCCATGTGTTGAATACAGCACGACACATATCTGTCCACTGAAGTGGACCGTCACTGTTTTGAATCAGTGAGGTGATATCGTAAAGCGAGGCTTACATTTCAGCTGAATTAAGTGCGTAAACGTCTATAGATGTTGACAGACGCCGAAAATATCAGCAGGCTTTTCTCAGTCGACGGTAATGGCCAATCTTGTTGGCAGTAAAGATTTCCAGATTTGGTAGAAAAAAGTTCTGGTCTAAAGTATTTTATACATATAACACACAATAAATTTACTAAGATAAAATTCTATAGATGTATCCATATAACGTAACTTTTTTGTATTTGTTGAAAATTTGTGAAATTTATAATTTGTCAATCATGTAATTGCTATCAATATTTGTTTACAGATACTTTGTTGATTGGAAATTTTTCAAGTGTACAGGAAATGTTAAAAAAGAAATTTAAAACCGGTTTGTATGATCGGGATAAAATAAAAAAAATACAACAGTATATGGATTTATAAATATTATTTAAATAAAAATTGTCTAATTTACACACTGGTCTTCCAAAAAAAAATATCAAATACTTATCAGTTATCATTAATTACAGTTGTAGAAGAATAATTATGTATAAAAAAATTACAATTGAACGAAATTTGATATTCTGGTATAAGTTTGATCACATAAATGAATATAGTTTTTTATATTTTTATTATTATTATTATCAAATATAATAATAATATTCTGCTTACTTATGAATAACTTATATATTATTCCCATACATTAATTATATATTATATTTGAAAAAAATTAACAGCAATAAATACCTATTAAAAAATTTAATGACTAACATACTTCTAAGAATAACTGTAGAGAGTGAATTTTAAAAAATGTGTAGGTAGGTTCTACAAAAAAAAGATCATCATGTCGTTGGTAAAACTATTACAGTCATAATATTTGATTATAAAAGTTTTACAAGGTTTGTAGTGTTGTAAAATTGTTCACGTCAGCCTTGAATATTTGTACTAATCCGTTGATTTCAGACCATTGGTTATATACGTACGATAATTTTTTTACAGATGAATACACCAGGCTCCAAATAAGACTAAATTTGAATCGGATATTCTGTCATTATAACGGTATACCATACTTTTTACAATTATAATATAAATTTAAGCGGATAAAGAATTACAAAATGTATTAGCTACATAAGTTATCAATGAAAATTAATTATTATATAGATAAAAATGATAGAATAAAATTATAAATAATATAATTTTAAATTTTTTTATAGAAATCTTCAATTCTATTGGTTTCACTGGTAATTCATATTATTTTACCGATTAGAATTTTACACGTTATAATAAAAAATATTATCTGACATAAATTAGCTTTTTATTATTTATCTGGGCCGGGCGCATACAATTTTAATATGCCCGGGATGATCACCGATTTCTGTGTTGTGCATCACCTATCGATCTTGTTTGAAGGGTGTGTCGTGTGTACTGTTTTATAGCTGAACTAGCAGTGGTTGGGTTCGCCGCTCAAAGACTAGTGACCTATGTGGTGGTAAAAATGTGTGATTGTGGGAGAGAGGGACTTAAATATGAACATTACAATGATAAATACGATGGTAAATATGTGGATGTGTTGTAATTATTAAATAACACACAAGTAATAAATCAAAACAACAAAGAAAAATTCAATAATAATAATAAAAATATGACAATATTCAGCCCTTTTGGCTCAACAATAAAATACAAATAGCTAATAAAGCATGAAAATTCACTAATTGGTGGAGCGCAGACTAGCCAGCTGTAACTATCTTAAATCCTTAAAAATACCTTTTTTTGTTATACTATAATTCACTAGAAACTCAAAAAGTATTATTAACAAAAATACAATACACAATTTACGGCGATTTGCACACGCGGAGTAATTATAACAATATATAATAAACAATTGGCAATTATCGTACAGCTTTACAATTTATGGCCATTAGCGCCTACGAGGAATAATATATATAAAAAATCACTGAAGGGGATATAATATCACAATTATGACAATTATGGTGAATTGCCCACATAAAAAAAAATTTAAACAATAATAAAAATGAAATTAATAATTTTAAAAAAAACTTATGCACGGCGTTCTACACTTCACGCTGGTTATTGCACGACAAAGGTAAAATTCATTCACGTATATTACAATAAAACACACACATCTCGGCCTTTATGGTTATATAATAATTCACAACACATGATAATGAAAATTTATTAAAATTAACTAAAAACTACATGTGCGGGTGTGTGTGTGTGTGTAATATGTATGATATAAGAAAAAAATATATTATAAAAAGTTATACCAAATTCAAATGTAGTTATATTTTATATTTGCTCTTGATTTTTTAGGAATCTACAATGAAGACTCAAAAAATACAATGGGTGAGTACAATAAATTGTTAAGGACATAAAATATTAAATAAACAACATTGCCTTTGTCCTATCCTCGTATTGGTACTATAGTCACGTAGTAGAGAATATAATTCTTTGCACCGTGATACTACCATAATATTTCAGATGTGTATTAAGTATTTAAGAGGAATAACAAAGTTATTTATATTTAATAGGGACAAGCAAAAAGGACATAATTGGTAGTTATTAGAATCGTTTTGAAATGTGATATAAAATCACATGTACCTATCGGTCATGGAGAGGATATTTTTTTTTTTAAAGAGCTTCAGGTTATTTCCATATTATTAAATTATCAATACATAAATATAATATAACAACTATGTTATATTATTTAAATGTATTGAGCTTTAAATATTTTCTATTTCATACCAAGTAAATTAAAAATATCGTTTATAATCTTATAAGTAGAATAACCGGGTGAAATATATGTGCATGAATATTTTATAGTATTAATTATAGAGTACCATGTGGAAAAATAAAAAAAATAGAAAAACTTTTAAGCTTTCAGTGCTGTATACCGACAACCGGCTATGTTCTTTATTCGTTAAAACAACAAAGAACACTGACGAGTTAGGACATGTTTCAACACTAGTTAGGGTCTCAAGATTTAGAAAAAGATAAATATAGTACCTGATTCATTTCTCGGTAAATAAGTTAATAATTTACTAATCAGAGTATTCACTTAAAACAATCGTTGACTCATAGCAAATATCTTTGTCATTTAAATGTTAAAATTAAGTGTATAACGTACGAAATTCAAGTATAATTTTCTTTCTAACTTATAGGGTTGAAGTTGAGTTTAAATATTTGTTGTTCTTCTTTGATGAGATCTAAGTGTCCAACTGTATTGAAAGTACACGTTAAACGAATTAAAAAAAACTATGAAACTATAAACCCTTAAAAATGTAGGTACTTATGAGTTTTATATATTTTACAGAAAGAATTGAAAACAGTAGTAAGTTATTCAATTTTCAAACACAATATAACTTGCACTTAACTTTTAAATCCGAGTGCCTAGTGTGTTGTAGTTGTCTAAATAAAATTATTAATGTGTTAATTTTACAATATGACTTTTTCCTATTTACTTGGATTAATATCTTAAACAATAAATCTGCACAAAAATGCTATTTCAAAATAGTTTCCACAGTTAATATGTATCATTTATCATTGCAAAACGCTATATCTAACTCAAAAATCGAACATATAAAAAAGATTAAATAAAATAACATAAGACTGATTTCAAAATAAAACACTAAGTATTAAAATTGCAAAATGTTTTAAACCAAAAAATGAAATAAGACAATCGTATGTTTAGATTTCCTACATTCAATAGAAACTTACCATACCTTTGCAGTAAATTTTGACAGTATGTATCTACTACTAATTTAAATAATACATATTATTCCATAACTGAATAATTTATAAATTTAAAATAATCATTTAATGATATGTTTATCAAATATTTATGTATTATTTGTATACTTAAAAATGTTTACATTTATATTATGTACTTATACTTATTAGTTATTAATTGTTAACCCTTACATTATTTTTTGTCCTAGGAATAAAAAACTGAGTTATAATTAGACAGTCGATTGCAGGATAACATTTATTATTTAAAAGTCCAAACTACTAATATAATGCTACTTATATTTCAAATTCTAAAACTATTAACATTGTAAATAATAAATATCCAAAAAACCGAACAATTCTGTTATATTACTTCTCATACTTCTAAAAATTATGTTTCTATGAAGGTAGTTTCACACAATAATTATTGACGAATAATATATATATAACATATATAATATATTATATAATATATAATATATAATATAAATTATATATATATTTTATGTTATATATTAATTACATTTATTCCAAAATTTATAAATAATATTTATTGTATTTTCGAGACCCATATACAAATTATTTTATTTATGTATGTGATTGGGTTAAAATTCGTCAAATTTTCTATAAATACAATCACTTCATTACATATTAACGAACTAAATTAATCTAATATTTCACAATAAATTAGTTATAATAAAGGTTTATTATTTGCTTAGAAAAATTAATTACTTCTGGACTAAAAATGTATTTTTTTAAAAATCTCACAGAAAATACTAACTAATTTTATTAAAAAAAAAGTTGCTTTAATTTAGGAAATGCATCAATGTAGGAAATTGAAAAATGCAAAACTACTAAAATAACATTATTTGATGTTGTATTCAAAAATATGTTTCAGACCGGAAACGTGAAAAACCTCATAATATTAAAAATGAATATGTTGTAAAAATAGTTTCTGAAATTTTTAAATTTAATACTGAAGGTAAATATTAAATAATATTGTTTAAGTTATAAGCTATAAACTAAAATGGATATTAAATAAATAGGTTTTTTTTAAGTTTTTCCTTAACATATTGAAGTTATAATTTAAGTACAAGAACACATAATAAAATTATTCTATATCCTTTTTTTTATAAACAAACGTATAAACACCTCGCGACGGTACTGCTACAACACCCCAACTGACGTTACATATTAGCGAGTTACTATGTATGTAATATACACTTCTCCCTATGAACGTTGTACCTTCCACTCGTGTACGCATTAACAAAATATCGATATTAGTAATAATAATAATCAGGTTACCACACCATTTTAAATATTATGAAAATTTTAACTACTGTTCATCATTATTTATTTTTTTGTAACTTTTCTTATTTTTTTTTTTTATATATTTTATTTTTTTTAAATTTTCTTATACAATTAATTTCGACTGTTATAACTAGAGTAAAAAATATAAATTTAAATGCTAGACTAGGAGAAAAGGATAACGAAGGGATATTGACTTTTACTAGTTGAGTTAAAAAAATATAAGGTACACTCAAAACAATATTAGAGTAGTTACAAAGGATCATTAAATAAGCTCGTTGAGTTGATAGTATAGGACAGTTTATTATGAGGTGGGTATGGCGCAGATCAAAGTATTTTTATCAAGTGTGCATAGAGGAGAACTGTTTAATGAAAGTTTAAAAGCATGTGAAGGCAAAAATGTATGACCAAAACAAATACATGAGAACGAGATAATCTATTTCCTAGAGGTCTTAAGATTATGGAACAAAAGTTGTGAAAATTTAAGTAAAAGGTAGGCGAAATTTTCCAGTACCTACTGTCGAAATTTAAAGTATTTAGTTTTGTATATTAGTTTTGAGAAAATTTATTTAGTTTATATTTGTGGATAGTACATACATTTTATGATTCATATTTTCTAGTTACCAAAGTTTATAAAGAGTGTAAAAGTAATATCATTTGTTCTATAATTATATTATTGATTATCGTTCTTAAAATATTGAGATGAAAGTTTGATAAATAAATGACAATCGTACTATCTATATACATTATTGATATGAGAAAGTTCTTATATTTCAAATCTTTTAGTTCACGACATTTGTAGAAGCATTATATATATTTTCAATAACAATTTGTTTCACAAAACTCTTTACCCCAAAAGTGACATTCAAGTAAACACTGAATCAAATTTTATAGCAATCGATGAACAAGATTTTGTAATTATACTATACCTATATTAAAATAAGAAATTTAGAATTACAAATTATCGAATGAAAGATAACCAATTATCAAAAAAGTAGCTTACAGTTCTTATAAACAATTTCCTAATACATAAATATAAAATAAATCACAGTGCAGCATAATCAGTTGTACAAACCCTCTTATGCTTTAATGGATATACTCTAGAGTCTAGACATACTGATAAAATTTATTTCTTATAAAAATAGATGTATTTACGACTTCATTGCATGTTTAGTAATTTCTTATTTTTCAAAGAGCTATTGCACAACCAAAAATTAATTAAAAATCTCAAATATATAACTTATAATTGTAAATAATTGTTATCTGACAAATATGATTAAGTTTACAATTATATCAAAAAATTAATTGAATGCAAAAAATTCTTATCAGGAACTTGTAGAGTTAATGGGTACTCTGGTGAGTTTAAAGTTTTGTTCAATTTTTACTCAATATTATTATTCGAACATTTGTTCCCATACAACTAATACAGTGATAAATATTTTACACGTTTTAAGGAGACTTAATTTCTGATAAAGAGTTTATTAGCAGTATGTATTATTGAAACTAAATGTTAATGGTCATCTATTTTATTTTAAGCTTTTACCTTTACACAAAAATACTAACTACAACGGAGGTTTAAGTTAAATATGATAAGACTGTCACCACTGGATAACGATAAAACAGTAAATACGAGTAGAATCTAAGATAATTTAAATTCAGTTGGTATTATTTCTGATTTAACTGAAGTGCACATATCTATCTCATATTTATGAAACATCACTATTGACTGCGGGGAAGTGGTGAATTGACGATTAATTTTCTAATTCTTTATTCTTAAGAAGCTAATAGCTCTAGTTTTGGAAATTCACTTGAATCCTATCTTTAAGTGAAATAATTCATTTAATGTCCCAGAAAGTCGTTACGAAAACGACAACTGTGATATATAGTATCAATAATAGAATAGGTATAAAAGTTATAAGGTGTAACTTATAACCTTTCCAATGCTATAAAAATATAAATTATAAAAAAATTATTAAAATTAGCATCTTAACAAATTGTTTCTGATTAGTCTAAGGTAAGCCCGAAATAGTTTGATGCAGCATGTTACAATTGATAAAAGAAATAACATATTCATATTTTTATTTTTCGTTATGCACAAAGTGTGTCGTAGTGCATACAAAAATTTCCAATAATTCTAATAGTATCTAATTCGATAAATACGAAAATATTTATTAATTTGATTATTTATTTCAGAACAAGATAGTGACGATGAATACAGTATTTTTATCGAACTTATAGAAACTTATAGTGGTTCGTATTTTTTAAATTTAAATTTTAGAAGCTGCCGTGAATTGATTTAGTTTTATTTCTTTTTCGGCTTTTTCGTGTTAATTTTATATAACATTAACTGAAATTATATCCAATTTATTTCTTCTAGATATGAAGGACGCGAAAGGAAACAATATAACTAGATTCGCATTTATAAATATTAACTTATATAATAAAGGTGTTTTAACATATTCTTTGAATGTAATTATTTTGTAGTTTTGTAACTTGCTGTGATTAAAGGACATTGTAAAAAACGGTTTGCTGTATTTGTCATATTTTCACAGGTGTATTATAGAAATAAACTAGTTAATTTGCGAATTCTACAAATTTATCAAGTCACTAGATTTATGTATTATCAAAAAAATTTTAATTTAGCAATTTTAAAATTTCAGATCTTAACTTTCTTGAAAGTAAATTAAATAATTGAGAAAATAAAGAAATTAAATTAAAAAATCAAAAATACGAGATAAATTTGCATTCAATATCCTTTACATATTTAAATTATAACTATTATTTTACGCATATTTAAAACTTTATAGACATATGTACAAATAATATTTGAACAAATAAAGTATTATTCAACACTAAGTAGCCAAAATAGCGATTTCAAAGGAGTGCACCGCGCCTTTAACCGTTATCTGGTTTTCCATTGTAAATTTTCTAGTTTTATTTATACAAATAAAAATGTCATCAGTCTTATCAAGGGTACCATGGCTCATGAGATAATCTCTAATCTATAAAGACGCATGAATCGAAAAAGTTTGGGAATCGCTGGCCTAAAGGTCTTCATATTTCATTTCATTCATCTAAAAGCGATCATTTAATGTTTGACATGTTTTTCGTCTTTTGATTTCATTCTATCATAAGTTCAGGTATAATTCAAAGATTTAAGAACTTATAGTATATTTTAATCATAAAAAATAAAATGAATGTAGAAATATATTTTAAAAAGACAATTTCTTACTGAGTAATCCATATTCGGTATAAATATATATTAAAACTATTCACCTTTTTTTACCAAAAAAAATTGAATCATTTTAGTATTAAAATGTATTTCACTTTAAAATTATTTAATAAACACTTCTAAATTACTGTCAATTTTTTTTAGTGATTCATGCTATCCCAGATCCTCCAGAAGATTTAGCACATTTCTTCTGTGACAAAATAAGTAATATAACCAAATTGAATTTTGATATATTTATAATTTTAAGCTTTAGATAAATATTGTAAAAAAATTCAATTACATATGGTTAATTATCAATCTGTGATTTAATCTATTTCGAATAAATATTGATTCAATTTTATACAGAGAGTCTGACTCAGATTGGCTATAACGGTAAGTTGGTTAGTTGGTTTTATAGGTTGTACCTTTATGAAGATCTAATGTATAAATATTAGAAAAGTAGATATTAAATGTACTAAAAGTCAATAGTTTAACTAATTTTTGTTACATAAAAGGTTATTTTATAATAAATTACAATAAAAAGAGATACAAACAACAAACTGAACTTGCAATCTGTATATAAATTATTATAAATGAAAACAAAAGTGCGTTCTTATGACCTGATTTTATATTTTAAATCTTCACCGGCAGTGCATTTTTGCACATATTATACAACAATACTCCTAGCCAGAATATTTTCATTAATACATTTTCAATTTCTTTACATACCTAAAATATAAATTTTATTTACATTAATATTATTAGAAATATTGAATGATTTCTTAATAATTTATTTTATGTTTAAGAGGAATTAAAAATAAATTGTTTTATTCTGAAATATAAATTGTTTTTCAGGGTTATTATCGCATGATGTAGGTTATATCTCAAGTAAGTTCAATAACCTGCTTATTTTAACTAATATTTCTTTATAAATAATTTTTAATATAAGTAAAATTAATTTTTCTTACTTGCATTATTATATATAATCAGTAATTAGTTATTACCAGGGACGGATAGGCCCACCGAGATACCGGGACTTTCCCGGAGGGCCGCTACATATTTTGACCAAATATGGGCCGTCGCGTTCATCATAGTGAAACATTTTATTGTAAATTTGAAATATATAATATGGAATATTGCATTAATACTGTGGGACGAAGTATTGTGTAACGATTTCTACAATATACATTGAGTTCTCAGATCTCATATTGTCATTTTGCGAAAGCCACTGGCCAGTATCAATAATAGTAATTATAAATGTATCATAATTGGTGGTGTCGCTATAACAATACATTTCACCACAATTAAACATATTCCGCTGTGATATCCATTTAGTAATTTTAATTCATTGATCTTAGCTGATCAAAGCAAATTTTGATCATAATAAACAAGTAATTCCAAAATTTAAGTAAAAATGGCAGTAAAAAATAGTGTTTTAAAAATGTCCCCGGAAAAGTTCTTTGAGGACAAATTCACTAATAACAGTTTTAACTCGGACCTGGAATCATCGATATCAAGTGCAAGTTTCACTCTTGACTACAATGATTTGTTCCTAAACCGATGCTTTGGAAAGAGTTCGCTTCGAAGCCGACCTCTGTGCCGGCCACGGCGACCCCGTCGTATGCAAGTACCCAGAAGGTAGGAACGTCAAGACAGTTAGGCGACCAAGACGACCCCGGGGAACGATCGCGTCCAGACATCTTTGAACGCCAGGCCGGCGGCAACGAGCAGGTCGACGGCCAACGTGGCTGTTCGTTACAACGCTTCCACGCTGGCAAAGTTGGCGCTGACGACCAAGATGTTGGCCAAAAAGGCAGCAGAGGAAGCGGCCAAGGTGATCCCGGCGAAAGCTCGCGTCCAGAAGGCGGCAGCGACGTCGAAGGTGATCCCGGCGAAAGCTATTGTGCAGCTACCTGCGAACGCCCAGCTGGTGGCACAGGACGGGACGAAGATCCGGTACAACGCGATAACGATAGCCAAAATAGCGTCGACGAACAGGGCTATGGCCGAACACGGTGTCCAGGCGTCACCCGTGAAAGTTAGAAAAGTGCCCCGAGCGCCCGCACCGGTCGTGCGCTACAACAAGGCCACGACGGCCAAGATGGCCGCGATGACGGCCAAGAAGATGGCGGAGGCGAGCACCGTGGAGAACGGCGTCCACAACAAGTCGTCTACGTTGGTCGCGCCGAAGGCGTCGAAGGGACGTCCGCGAGACGGTGGCGCGAAGTTGAGATCGGATATCCCGCCGAAAGCCAAGCACCGCAAAGTCTCCGGGGCGGAAACCCTGGAAGTTGCGCAACTGCCGCCGCGGGACGACCGCCCTAGCGACCAGCGATACGACTTGACCACGCTCCGGAAGTTGACGGCCAGTTTGACGCGGTCGCATAAACGCCATATGGTGATGAGGACGATCGCGGACTCTGCAAGGCTTTAACCTTAAAATTGCAGCGCTCAGTCTCCGTCGTGGCAACTTTGCGTTCGGTAGTTCAAATGTTGCACAGCAAGCTGAAAACTGACGTGAGTAAACTGACCCATTATCAAGCGCAACGGGATTAGAACATCTGTGTTTTGCCAGACGATTTTGTACCAAGTTTTCATTTATAAGCGAGTTATGAGTGTTTTAACAGTTGTTATACAGTTAAAGTAGGTATGTTAGGATAGGTTATGTTTATTAGTTGGAATTTCAGTTACCTTAACCATGGTCTACTGTGAATATTTGAGAGGAATTTTTTTAAAACGTAATAGTTGAGCACACATTTTACGACGATGAAAAAAGATTTCGATTAACGTTCGAATTTAATTTTTTTTTCAAAACCTCACGATTCAGTCATTTTGTAAAGTAACGTACAAATGATAAATATATTAGTTTCTATGAAAATGATAAAAAATATGTTGAAATTGATACGATTTTCAACGAACGAGAGCAATGTGCATAGTGTCAAGAGTACAGCAAACGTTATGGTAATGTTGGTTATAATATAGCATGCGCCGGAGCAATATGCCCGTACTGCTAGGGACGGACTGAATGATTATTTCCTTGAAAATGAAAAGGCCAGTCCGATCAACACCAATGACGTTTCGAACAACTGTGAAAACAAATACAAATATGAAACTATCAACTACTATCAACAAGAATAAGCGGATCAAAGTTCCATATTACGAATATCCATCTTTACTATGAACTGCTCTCATACGTTGAACATTGTATTAGTTTCAAAATATTTTTTCTTAAATATCATTATGCAATACTTTACAAAATGGCTAACTTGGATTTTTTAAAAAAAATAATAAAAATTGTATTCACCTTAATTGAAATTTTTTTGAAAATCCTTGTAATGGGTATAACTCAATCATTACATTGATAAAAACTTGAATATTCGCACTAGATCATAATTGATTGTGACTGAAATTCCAATTAGTTAACATACTGCGTAGTGTATTTCACTTACTCATAATTCGCTTAAAAATCAAAATACCGTACAAATTATATACATCAAGTACTGCAGACATACGAGTTATATATTATCGGAAAAACAAAACACAGTTGTTTTTCCCTTTGAATGTTTGATAATAGGCTAGTTTACTCTAGTATTAAAAGCTAATAACGAACATTTTAACTACTGAACGCAAACTGCCTACGTTCTAAATTTGTAGGACGGAGACAACCAATGATTTTAACTGGTGAATTTATCTTTAAAAGAATAGTTTTTATCGTTTAAAATTTAAAATTCATAAAAATAAATTACACATTTAAAATTCATCTTTCATATTGTATTTATATCATGTGATTGAAGTATTTTTCTTTTAAAAGCTATTTTACGTGTAAATTGAAGAAACATATAATTGAATTGCACTTATAATATCATTAGTTTCAATAAGCCAAACCAGTACAAAATTTAAAATCCTATTAAGTCTATCTCAACTCACGTATAAATTAATTTTGAATTTCATTTATTCTTTTTTTACCATTGTAACGTGGTCGGGGATGACCCGTTAAATATAAGATATTCAGGGAAGAAGTTAGGTTCTTTTGAATATAATTAACCGTAGCTCTGGAGCATAAATGGTATATAGGACCTTAATATTACAAATAAATGCATATTGGTAGAGATAATTATTAATATATAAAGGTTTATTAAGACTTACTGACATACTTAACAATCATAGGGCTGTTTCGTAGTTACACGGAGTTCAAGTTAGCGTGATGGTAATCGCGGAGAACTGGCGTTCTCTTACATACCGATTGTCGACCATAGGCCTTACAATATAAACTTTGAGTGGGGGGGACTTAATGTATAGTCAGCTTATATTATGTTTCTATAATAGTAATACTAAAATTATAGTATAAATATATAGTAGTAACGAGAGTTACACCATTATCGTTCTCTCTTCAATATCTATTATCAACGCCACGTTCATCTTCCACCCGCACACGGTTGAGAAGTGATCATAGTGTAACATTTTATTGTAAATTTAAAATATATAATATGGAATATTGCATTTGTACATTTTTAATTTGAACGAATTATTGTGTATGGGTGAGTTATGTTCTACCAGTAGCCTCTAGCCGACAATAATTCCGATTACAATAACATGAGTTAGTTAATCTGTAAATGTAAATTATTTTTTCTATCGGCGGTCTACATTGAGATCTAAGAATTATCACAACGACAAATACGAAAATGCAGGCAATGTAATTTCTTGGTGCGATATTGTCATGTGGGCTGCTAGAACTTTTCCCCCGGCCGGTCGGAGCACGCCTATCCGCCCCTGGTTATTACGTAGTACCAACACAAATTTCTATATCATAATAAATAATTACATATAATAATATATAATTTATTCTTCGAAACCATTTTACCTCAGGACACGAAATTATAAATATTTTACACATTATATATTATATAACAATATATTATACATGTGTTTCGACCCCCGACGTTGATCCGTAGAATGAATAGTACAAATTTGAATTGTAATGATATAAACTTTAAATATATTTACTTCTATCCGAATTATATGTTCCCTAAGGATATATTAAACTCTAGGTACTTCCTTGAACAAGCGTGACACTTTACCGTATTAATGTTTTATTTTGTTTGGTAAAGGTGACATAGCTTGTAAGACATTATTTATGTACAAAATAGGATAAATAATTAATAATAGGATGAGATGCATGTTTAAAATAATAAAAAAATGTTTCATCTCAATTATTTGCTTAACATAATTTAGGTATTTAATTAGAATAACGGATAGTTTAATGGCATAAAAATGTAATTCATTGACTGTTTGCCTACCTATTGCGTAAACTGGCGTATTTGATTACATGCCTACGACATACTCGTATCTATATATATATATATATATATATATATATGTGAATATTAAATATGCGATTATATGTGTTATAATTTGAAATAAATAATGAAATATATTTAATTACAGATTACCATTCACTAGATGGTAAATATTCAATCTTTCTTTTATTCAATTAAGGTATTTTAGCAAAAGAAACCAATATTATACGCTGATTAGTGATTATAGCGCCAAGTAGAAAAATGTGTTTATAGCAACATATATAACTGCTAGATGCCAGGCTATATTCTGATAAAATATTAAGAATATCATGAGGTGGTCAATAAATGTATACCGTGTGTTCAATTTTAAAGGTAACAGGAAATATTTCGATCCTGTGACCTTGGATTTGATTCGAGGTTTTTATACTGCATATAGGACTTATAAATACATATTTTTTTAATAAATTCAAATTTTTAATTTTTTTTTATCAGCGCATGCGCAGTAAAATAAAAATTTCTTAAATAGCAACCTCTATTTTGGAGACAAGATTTCGATTTCTTTATTTTTTCTGAACAACTTTGATCTTTACAGTTCGTTGATATCTTCAAAATTGCCATTTTTATGACGGTCGAAAGTTTTAAAATAGTTAATTCGTAAATATTGCATTTTCAACGCTCTATCTTAATTTATAGGTATTTATAGGTATTATTATAACAATTTATTTCATTAATTTCTTAATTTAATAAATTATTATAAATTCAGATACCCATACCTAAAATTAAGATAGAGCGTTGAAAAATGCGATATTTACAAATTAACTATTTTTAAACTTTCGACCGTCATAAAAATGGCAATTTTGAAGATATCAACAAACTGTAAAGATCAAAGTTGTTCAGAAAAAATAAGGAAATCGAAATCCGGTCTCTAAAATAGTGGTTGCTATTTAAGAAATTTTTATTTTACTGCGCATGCGCTAATAAAAAAAATTAAAAATTTGAAAATATTAAAAAAATATGTATTTATATGTCCTATATGCAGTATAAAAACCCCGAATCAAATTCAAGGGCACAGGATCGAAATATTTCCTGCTACCTTTAAAATTGAACACACGGTACCTAAATATGTTGTACAATATACATATACTTTTATAATTTTATTTCGTTTCTATCATATATTATAGCCTTGATGTGTTAGGACGTGTAGCCACGTGGAAGACATTAGCATATTTTAATTTATGAGACAATTTTATATTGGATCTACGATTAAAGATTTAGGATTTAAATCGTGATTGTATCAATGGTTCAAGAAATTTTAAAATAAATTCCGTACCAACTACAAATGTTTATCCAGTACGTCTATCAAATTTTATCATTCCATTTATGTTCGACTCAGCTATAATCTTAGCCTGAATTGGGTGTCAGTGCAGTAAACGAAGGCACAGAGATAGTAAACACGAAATTAAGCTGTATACTTCCCATATGTTATATATGTATAGTTTATATTAATTTCAATAACAATTTTTTTTACTTCGAACAAATAATACGAAAATCTTCAATTGAAACTGATTCGATTGTATAGAATTCTTCATTTATATATAATCAAATAATTTTAAAATTTGAGTTAGAAAATAAAAGTGATATATATCGTAGAAAGTGATAATTAAGTTAAATAGAAATACCTCTGCAATAAAAAACTTGAGGAAAAATTTATACTTTAAAAATGTTTAAAAATTTTACGAATAAACTTTCACACATAACTGATAATACAGTTGCAATATTTATACGAAATACTCATTGGCATCACCAATTATATTATCAACATTTCAAAATTTTTTAGTACCAAGTATAAACAATAATATTATTCCTTTATAAATATTATTTGTCTGTAGCATTCTCAACTGATGTAAAAGATTACATAACATTTCTTGAAAATTTAAAACCTGGTGAGTATCATGAACCACAAAATGTTGTGATTTAATACTTAGTAAAGTATTTAATATTCTACCCAGGAATAAAATGTATTATAACTCGATCCTGCCTTGACCATTACTAATACGTATTCAATTTTAGAAATCTTCTGAGCAACATTCTAGCCCGATGGATAATCAGATATTGTTTTTTTCAGGTATTCGAACTGTGAGAAATGCTTTAAGCGAATATGTTGCATATATTCTGGCAAAACGAAACAATTATTTTTTCTAAGCTTTTTTCATTATAGCTACAACAAACAATTATTTTAAACTTATTTGATGCTTAATCATCTAGTTTCTTTTAAGAATATATAATGGAATATATGTTATTAATTCAGAAGGTAAAACTTTTCAAAAGTGCAATGTTAATGTCCTAATAAAATGAACTAATTGGCAATATTTGAGAGTTTATTATTGTATGTTATTATTAAATCATAATGATATGAAAAACGTGTTTTCCGAAGTATCTACTGTCTGTATCGTACCAGTATAACTTCATCTGTCGTCATCCATGGCAAGCATAACCAACACGGTGTACGATAAGACATTCAATAATTGTCAATCTTACCGAATTAACAATGTAATGCAACTTGTCAATAATAATATGGTATTGGTGTATTCTACTTAAGTTGTAAATTTAACTTTCAACAACCTACATTCAGTGTCAAAAATCCTAGTGTATAGCGAGTGATGAGCTGAATACGGCCCCCGGGCCATCTTATATTTTGAGGGACCCACCATGCTTTAAGCCCTAAGAGTATTGTATGGTCAATGCAATTTGTATATAAAATATACTTCAATCTGTTTACATTATGCATTGCTTCCTTGGATCGTTTGGATTAAAATACTGCAGCCACTTCAGATATCAGTGTGATATGTGAATATTATGGTGCAATTGCATACAAAAAAATAATGCAGCTCGTCGATTGTACCATTTATAACATTGTATAAAATAAGTGAACGGTTTAGTGAATTATTTTTCGGGAAAATTGATGGTGGTGGAGAATTAACAGTAAGTAATTTACCGATCACAATTTTCAATTAGCTATTCTAGGTTGCCAATTTGTCGTTACACAGTGTATACTATTCATGCCTATACTCAAATATGCCAGAAGAGCTTTTAAATAGATCAACATATGATTTAATAACAAAGTATCGAGATGATATTATAAGTGACTTCACGCGTCAGATAGTATGTCTTCAAGATTATTTTGTCTTCAACTATCGTATCACCGACCTTAAGAAAATTAGTTCTTATAAAAATTCAGTCAATATTTATTATGAATAAAATACTAATAATTTTTTTCCCAGATGTATTTACAGCAACGACGATATTCGTAAAACTACACTGTTTATTTCAATATTTGCAGACAGGTCATTCTAAAACTTAAACAAATAAAAAATCCTTTACGTATTACTCCGTCTCGGAATAGATTATCAAACTTAGCCATATTAAATATTGAAAGATTTTGTACTGCTAAAATAGTACAGAGTACATAATATCATTTTTTGAAAATTCAAAATCTAGAAAAAGTAATATTAGATTCTGAGTGAAACGAGTACCTAATGCATTGGTTTTATCATAATGTGTGTACTTCAACCAAAACGCACACACTGTCCCGGTGTCGTCCGACAAGATTTCTTAAATATTAATTAACAATGTGCTACCTCAGATCATTTGCTTCATTGGCCTATTTGACGTATTAATATTGTCTATTTGACAATGTACCTATATAATAAATTTATAAAATATAAATAAATAAAATATATAAATATTTTCTATTTGACAATGTATAATAAATTTCAATTTTCGTTTTGTTTGAATACACAAAAATACGATTGTCATATTTTGATCTAAATTGATCCTTTTGGGTATTATCCGAATATTTGTAACCTATAAAGCTATATCACAGAATAAACAGTACGGAAACTCTAAGCATAACAACTAAAAATTTTCCGACATGTCTTAAAATTAACAATGATGCCAGGAAACAGATATTTCCTTTTTATAACGTTTTCTGTAAATTATGGGTACATTGAAATGCTTTGATCAACAATATTTAAAATTAACAAAATAACCATTATTTATATAGTGTTCTTTCTTAGATTTCTTACTTCAATTTATTTATTTCTAAAAAATAATTGGTTTGAGTAAAAATTACCTTTGAAATTTCACCAAATGAACAATGCAACACAATATGACGATAAACTGAATGACTCCTGTTTATTGTGTGCTGATTAATTGTCAAAAAAACTGACAAAAAAATGTCTATAGATCTGTGGTTCTTAACCTTTTCCGAGTCATGGACCACATTAAGGTAGAGGCAAAGGACAAGACAGGAAAGGTGCAACTACCTGAAATTGAAACACCACGTGAACCATTGAACGATTTACTTATCGCAAGGATACAGATTCTAACGCGTTCCTGAAGTCAATTCGAACATTCAATTCATGTTTTCAAATGACTTCGTTCGGAGCAACAGAATTAGTTCGAAATACTAATGCAAACGGTCAACAATACAATTCTACATTCAAAATCAGAGGGCATGTTTATCATGAAATGGGCTTATTGCTTCCAATGTAAAACAAACCACATACATATTGTTGGAGCCGATAGCGTAAAATAATATTACGCGCACATCGGACACCTATTACATCATACGCATACTACTTGCGATTTCACCACCAACCAATCATAATGTGTATGTGTGTATGTGTGTATATTTGTGTGTGTGTAGCTTCGTCAGAGTGGTTGGGTTCGCCGCGCAAATCTGACGAGCTACGTGGTGGTGGTGGTGGTGTGTGTCTTGATGTGTATTTGTGTCGTGTGTAACTTAAAACTACGGAAAAAATAGGAACTAAAACAATTGAACAATGGTAAAAAAAATAGTAACTATGTTGCTGTATAATAAAAATAATCGGCTCTTCTGGCCCAACAATTATAATAATAATTAACACATAAATAAATCACAGCAACAGATACAATTAAATTAACAATAAAAATCGTACAAAGGTACCTATGGCGGATATGCAAATAATATAAATAAATAAATAAACTCACAATTTGATTGAGTGCATACTGGCCAGCTGCAACTACCTAAAATTGCATAAATCTACAAAAACTCTTTAAACACTATAAAAATAAATATGCGTGCCTATGATGGCTGATCACAATAATAATAATACAATGTATAACAATTGTGCCTATGACGGCTATGCAAAATGATACAACATATGTGTTAAAATAACAATAATTTGTGCCTATGACGGCTATGCAAAATTATACAACCTGTGTGCCTATGACGGCTATGCAAAAGTATAATAGAAATTGCCTATGGCGGCCACACAAAACTATATCAAAAAACTGCGTCGATGTGCACGCAACGACAGTTCATAAGCGAGAGAACAAAACAAAAAAAAACATGGGCGCTGGGCCTTTTGGGTTACATAACACACACACATATAATAAGATAAAGCTAATTAAAATAATAACAAAAATTGTGATTGTGCGTGTGTCTGTCGATTGTCGGTGGTGAACCGAAATAGGCCAATGACCGTGAAATTGATCACGGCACGGCGGCAAGTATATGTGCGCGTTATATTGATTGCGTTATATTTTTTCTTATTATACGAGTATGTTTGCGTTAATGGCGCGAACATTCTCCCCCTGTTGAAAAACTATAATTTTTCAACGTCTTGGTCCTTTTCCGATGTAGGAAGACGACACAACTTAACCACTAGGCGTCTAGTTTTATTTCCGTTTGCAAAACGTATGCTGACAACACAAATAATTCCGTCGTTGCCTGGATGCATATCCGTCACTCGTGCTAATTTCCATTTTGTTGGTAGCAACATTTCCTCTTTAACAATAACCACATCATCTATTTTTAACGCTCTGCTAACAGCTCTCCACTTTCCTCTAATCTGAATTTGCGGAAGATATTCATTTCTCCACCTGTTCCAAAAGGTTTGTAACATTCCTTGAACTAATTTCCATCTTTGCAATCCAGCAAGCTTTTCTTGCATCAAGTTAGGCTCTGGAGGTAATGTTATTGGTGCTCCTATCAGAAAGTGGGCTGGTGTTAATGGTTCTAGATCATTGGCGTTGCTACTCAACGGCGTGAGCGGACGTGAGTTCAGGCAAGCTTCGACCTGACATAATAATGTTTGAAGTTCACTCAATGTAAGACATGCTTGTTTCATAACTCTGCTCAAATGATGCTTGGCACTCTTGACTGAGCTCTCCCACAGTCCTCCAAAATGTGGACTAGCTGGTGGGTTGAATTTCCAATTGATTCCTTCATTTGCGAGATGAGCTTCAATGCCTTTCATATACACTTGTAGCTCCTTCTGTGCGCCAACAAAATTTGTACCGTTGTCACTCCAAATAGTTGATGGTTTACCTCTTCTAGCACTGAATCTCCTGAGTGCCGCTATAAATGCCCTAGTCGTCATGTCTTCTACTGCCTCAATATGAACAGCTTTAGTTGCGAAACAAATGAACATGGCCACCCACGCCTTCTTATTTTGACGTCCACGAATACCACTACGAATCGTCAATGGACCAGCAAAGTCTACCCCCGTGCTTGTAAAAGGTCGATTGCAAAGCACCCTCTCCTTGGGCAATGGTGCCATCAAAGGAAATTGAAACGTTGGTTTAGCTCGAGAACATGTAACACAACTCTTTACCACTGATCTTGCTAGTAATCTTCCACGTAAAGGCCAGTAATGACGTCTTATATCTGCTAGGAGCGCTTGAGGTCCACAATGTAATAACTTCTGATGGCGATCTTTGAAAATAAGACGCGTGATTTTATGATATGACGCTAGAATAATTGGTCGTTTCTGCTCTTCTGAAATGTCAGCATTCGCTAAACGTCCTCCCACTACTAATAATTTGTCTCTTAAAATCGGATTCAATGACTTAAGCTTGCTACTATTTGGAACTTCCTTTGATTTAATTAACGCTGCTATTTCGTCTCCGAACTCTTCCATTTGTGCTCTTAGTAATAAGGAGTATTCTGCATTTTTAAGATCCTGGACAGAAAGATATTTCGTTTTTTGTTCATTGCGTCCAGATGCAATATAATTGATAAATCGCAATATCCATGCCACTCCTCTTACTAGCCGTTGCCAAGTAGAATATTTGTCCACTATGTCTTTTAGGGGATTTACAACTAATAATGTAAGCTTAACAGGTCGTTGCTCTGGTAGCTCAAGTAAAATTTGCTCTGGATTGAACGCGATATCCCAACTTTCCTTTTCTTGCGACAACCATGTTGGACCCTTCCACCACATGTCACAATCTTCGAGCTCGTATGGCTTTATTCCTCTTGACACTAGATCAGCAGGATTTTCATTAGTTTTGACATGTCTCCATTGGCATACTTCTGTTATATCTAGATTCTGTTCCACACGATTTGATACAAAGGTTTTTAATCTACTGTAATGACTATTAATCCAGCCTAAAACGACCATAGAATCGGTCCAAAGATAGAAGTCCTTCAGATCAAAATCCCACGCTGTTGCAACCTTGCTAGCTAACTGGGCTAATACTAAAGCTCCACTTAATTCAAGTCTTGGTATTGTAGAACCTTTTGGTGGTGCCGCAGAAAGTAACGCAGAAAAGAACCTGATCAACACGTACATGGAGCAGATGTTAGACCGACTAGAGGGGTTGGAATCGACGGTCGACAACCAGCAGCGAACAATCGCTAACCTCAGCGAGAGCATGGAACGCTTGGAGCGAGCGCTGTTCGAAGATTTTTAATTTTTCAATTTTTAATTTTCTAACTTTTTCATTAGCATTATTTACAATAACAATTTTTTTTTAATTGAATATTTTGATTATCATAACAGATAAATTAGATAATGTATTTCAATGTAAGTACTAATTTCGAGTTGGATAAAAAAATTTTAAATTCGTCTTTGCATATTATTAATTTATTTGTTTATTATACGGACAATTAAACAATTTCAAAAACAATAATATGAATCACTCTCTACCGAATCGCCGACCACCTCACAGACAGAAAACCTCAACCCAGAACCTGACAACATCCAAAGAATGACACAGTTCCTTGAAGACACACTACTCATTGCCCTGTTGCCACAGACTAATTGTTTACTAAATAAATAAAATATTTATCAAAATAGTAAATGAAGATATAGATACGTTAAAGTTTATAGATACATCAAGAAGCTTGGCTAATAGTTTATTTTACTCTAGTTATAAAAAAAATAACTTATTGTAAATCGTTTGTTAATATTTAGTTATAAGATTAACTGAGCTAAATACTAGTTTTGCTCTAGGAGATATGTTTTGTACATTCAATGTGCTCTGTTAATTGCTTAAATTAAGTTTGATTTTTAATTGGATAATTGTTATATGAGTACAACAAAATTTACGTTTAATAATTTTGTTTATTTTTTATTTTTTTTAATTTTATTTTTTAGCAAATAGTTCACTATCAAGTAAGGACAATTATAAAATACTTATAAATATAAATATAATTACATATTGTAGATAAATATTATGTGAAATCATATGATATAGACGTCGTAGTTATAACATATAAAGCCCTTTGCACAGATTAGTTTATGGATTTTATAGTTATGGCTTTGCCATAAGTATGTACTATATACGTATATAATATTTTATTTAATCTGAAATTAATTACAAATTTATTTAATTGGATTAAATCAACAATATTTACAATAGTTGTTTGTACTTGGCGCTTCTAATGACCTTTACAGGAAAATGGTCAAGCTTAAGCAGTTCTCTCAGTAAATATTTATTTTAATACAATAATATACTTACATTTTTTCTGCAAGTTATGATACAGATTTTTCCAATAGTGCTCAATATAATAACAAAATAAGTTTATTTTAATTACTTTAAAATATGTTTGAATAAATAATTAATGTTGTTTTAAAATTACAACTTTATCAACAATGTTTTTTTTGTTTAATTATAAGGTTCACTGACCCCCCCCCCACCCTCCCCACAATAAAAGATAAACTGTTGTGAAAATTAGTTTTCTTAATAAAATAATGTGTTTTTTCCTGGAGTAAATATAACTATTATTTAAAAAAAGTTCCTAATATATTTTATTTATTTAAGATTATCCAGCCTGTGGAAGTAAAGCAGGAAAATCTATAAATAACAATGAAAAGAGATAAAAACAACAAACTGAACTTGCAAACTGTATAGAAAATATAATAAATGAAAACAAAAGTGCGTTCTCATGACCTGATTTGATATTTTAAATCTTCACCAGCAGTAATACTGCAGCCACTTTAGATATCAGTGTGATATGTGAATATTATGGTGCAATTGCATACAAAAAAATTATGCAGCTCGTCGATTGTACCATTTATAACATTGTATAAAATGAGTGAACGGTTTAGTGAATTATTTTTCAGGAAAATTGATGGTGATGGACAATTAACAGTAAGTAATATACCGAACACTATTTTCAATTAGATATTCTACGTTGCCTATTTGTCGTTACACGATGTATACTATAAATTCCTATAATCAAATATGCCAGAAGAGCTTTTAAATAGATCAACAATTGTTTTAATAACAATTTATCGAGATGATATTATAAGTGACATCGCGCGTCAGATTGTATGTTTTCAAGATTATTTTGTCTTCAACTATTGTATCACTGACCTTAAGAAAACTAGTACTTATAAATATTAAATCACTATTTATAATGAATAAAATACTAATAACTTGTATTTACAGCAACGACGATATTCGTATAACTACAAAGTTTATTTCTATATTTGCAGACAAGTCATTCTAAAACTTAAACAAATAAAAAATCCTTTACGTATTACTCCGTCTCGGAATAGATTATCAAACTAAGCCATATTAAATTTTGAAAGATTTTGTACTGTTAAAATAGTACAGAGTACGTAATATTTTTTATTGAAAATTCAATATCCAGAAAAAGTAATATTAGATTCTGAGTGAAACGAGTACCCAATGCATTGGTTTTATTATGATGTGTGTACTTTAACCAATACGCACACACTGCTCCGGTCTTGTCCGACATGTTGTCTTAAATATTACTTTACAATGTGCTTTTATATAATTTATCAGGGATATGATGTCATTATGTGCAGTTGTTCAAATCAAAGGAATAATAACTTACTTAAAAGTTCGATCATATCAATAGTAATTTACGACTTATTTTTTTATGAAATAATCGATATAAACATTTCGTCATATGATATATTATAAATAAAAAAATTATAGTAGGGTTACCCAAATTGTTTACAGGAAGTTTAAAAGATTAAAACCAATATAACTTTTTAATTTCATTCGAATAATTTAAGTAGATTTATTTGGATTTTAGTGTATTAAAATTATTAAATTGTTTTTATAAATGCTGAATTTCATGAGAATTTAATAGAACAAGTATAAAATATTAGAATTTGCAATTATAAACATCAATAATTTTTATTGAAAGCCCTAAAAAACAAATATTTATGGTATTATTAGTATAAGTACAATTATAGAATTAAGTATTATTAAATCTTAGTCAATAGCCATAACATTATTCTACAAGAAAAACTTATTTTAAATGTTAAAATTTAAATTGAAAATCTGTTTTAACATTTGTTACACTTTGTAAATCCTGAAGAGACATTTTGTATATTTATTTAACAAATATGTAATATAATTTTATTTTAAGAACTAAAATACGTGAAAACCAAAAAAATGTTTTGAACAGTAAATAATTTTTATTGGTATTAAAAGGAAATCAGTATGTGTTTAAGCATTTAACTTTAAGGGATGTATGCATTTGTGAGAATGAGATTATTTATGCACGTAAGATATCAACGTCAATAATCGTTTGTTGACTCTTGGGTCGTGAGATTTATAATATTCTGATAACAGGAAAAGGGATACCACTTTAAGACAATATAATACCTTGTGTTGTAAGGATTATTCAAAATATGTTGATCAAATATTAAATAATGATTGAAAAATGAAGTTGTACATAAGTAAACAAGTCAACACCTGTTTTTATACAAAAAACGCATCCATAACGTTATTGCCTGTGAATGTTCAAACTGAATGCACAAACTCATGAGTTAAAATGCATATAACAATAGGTTATTGAAAAAGAAATTAATAGTTTACGTAGAATACACAAGAACCATATTATATAATAGTTGCATTATGTTGTGATTTCTGTATATAAAGCATCATGCGGGGTCATAAAGTCACTGAAAATGTATAAATGCGTTTTTCTGATACTGCATCATATTATTTCAATAAACTTTATCAAGCAGGTCGATTGACCTACAGGCCTAACTTAAAAACATAATGAGTGTGCGACATATGGTGATAAGACAATGGTGACCTTAAAATGCTGTTATTATACTCTGTACAACTAAAGGGCTTAGAATATAAACGGCATTCATAGTGGCTAGATGAGCAAAATAAATTATAAATTTTGATATTTTTTATAAATTCTTAACACGTATGCACAAGTTTGTGAAATAAGATATGAACGAACATTCTGCATACATCCCGACTTTAGGTAGTTCTACGGTTGCAAAAGTATTTGGTTCGAGGAAAAATTATAAAAAAAACACTTAATAAAGGTAGAGAAAAAATTAATTTATCAACCGTGATAACAAATTTATAAGGTACCTTATATAGGTATATATACCTTGTATATGTAAGTCTTTTGACTATTCATAAAGATAATCTGCTCATAATTGATCTTAGATTGGTGACTTATATTTAAATCTTAAAATAGAGCATTTCCGTTTTTCATTTAAAATTGTTCGTAAATCCTGATGCTTCTTGTAACTATAATAGCAGGCCGTGCACTGTATTGCCGATTCCTTAATTTTAAGGGGTTCTCTATTTTCTTTATTAGTTAGGGTGACCCTATTTGGTCTTAATATAGGTATATATCTTAATACCTAAAATATTAATTTAATATGTTTTAATACTTATTTTTATAAAATCATAATAATTATTATAATAATTTTAAAGTTTAACGATATTACATTATTTATACTGTGTTATTTGCTTTAAAATACAGTGAACAAGACAAAATAAGATAAATAGAGAACAGTCATTATTCAATAAATTTTTCATATTGATTATTTGATTCATAATATGTTTATATTGTATATATAATTTATTATTGCTTTAAATCAATAACACATATTCACTAAATTTTAACACAATAGTTTTTATTTTGAAAACAACTATTTAACAGGGTTGAGATTTTCGGGTATTTTTTAAATATTTTTAGTCTTAAATTTTAAATACCGATTATTATTCTTATAAATAATGACAATTACCTCCATAAAATAATTTAGTTTCGGAGGAGAATCATTTAAAATTTGTAAAAAATGTGTGGGTCTTGTCCAGGTTATATTTAGTCTTTTAATTATGTATAAAATGAAATGATGAGTACGATTTATACAAAAAAATTATAACTTCTCATGCTTAATATTTTTTTCACTGTCAGTATTTAGTATCATTAATTTTCTTTTAGATAAATAGTTTCCTTTGGTTATCCTTAATATATAGTTTAAATAATTGATGTATTAACATTTAATAAATAAAAAAATGATCATTTTTTTTTTAGTACAAGCCAAAATATTACAACTGGATGAAAAAAGTAAATAACTGTATTTATTATTTAAATAGATGTATATTAAACATTGTACAATTTGTACTCAATGTTATAAAAAAAAGGCAAATGTCCTGAGTGGGTTGAGACTCCACGGTCGGGTGAGTTACAGAGATGGGTGAATAATAAAGATTTTTATTTCCTTTTAAATATTAAACCAATTACCCTATGCTTGTAAAAACAGAATTCTGGGTGAAAGAGGTCGGGAGTTTTAGTTTATAATCTATATATATTTATAAGAAGTAAAAAAATCACTTTTAATATAGGAATCCTTACAAAAAATAGTTAATTTTTATTTTCATTTTAACTTTTCGTGAATGTCTTTTTTTCAAATTCTAACGCTTATTAATAAAAATTGTAAATACAGATTTTTAAATGTTTTGTTCACGATTTTTTTGCTGAAAGAGCAACACGAATGTTCTCTCTTTCAAGTACAGAAAGTTCTCGTTTTGTTTTAACCTAATAAAATCAAAAAAGCTTACAATGAGCACTAAAAACCGGTTAGTTTTTATAGTATAGTATTTAGTTGGTTAATCTTGCACAACAGCGTAACGGCCGAGGCGGTTCCCAATGTCACGCGAAGTGCGCAGCTATGGGCACGTAGGATCCGCCGACAAATGATGTAACAATGTTGGTTCCCCAAAAGTATGACCCTGTTTAGTTACATGAAACGATGGTGTATATAGGTTGTACGAAAGTAGTATTACGTCATTGTAAGTACTATAATTTATGGCTTCTAACATATTACGTAGGATATTATATTTGACACTAGTTATCGTTTAAATAATGCGTACAAACTCATACAACTTACTGTTATGCGTGTGTAAAGGACAAACAAATCATAATTGATACTAAGTGCTTCCCAAAGTCTGAATTATGAAAATGTGGCCAAAAATAATTATCATATACTTGGGCGAAGAGGGTACCGCACATACTGAGAATCAATCATTTAAAAACGTTTTGTTTAATATCAGTGGTTAGCAATTCACACGACTTACACTTATTTTCTTTTCTTGAGTGTATATTTTTGGTCATAATTGTAATCAAATTTGTATCTTCATTTATTTGAATTTTTTTAACAGAATTGATTATGGCATATGGCTATAATGGTATGTACCTACTCATTATTTAGATATTGATTTTTTTTCTTTTTTTAAAAAGACGTTAAAGCAAATCGATTATATATTCAAAGCACTTATATACAAATATACAGCTATAAACAATACAATATATATAAATATTTAAACTAGGAAACCAACAGAATTTAAAAAATTAATGGTAGAAGATATAATGGAAATAGGGAGAGTGTTATGAAGAATATTTGAGTCAGAAGTGTACCTAAGGATAGGCATGAAAAAAAGGATTTTCGGCTAGGGACAAGGGTATTTGAAAATTTGGTATTTAATATATTTATTTAAAAATAATGTTTAAAATCATTGGAAAAACAAAATAAATGTGTGAATAAAATGTTATATTAATCGATAGATTTATGACACGTAAAAAAAAAAAAAAATATAGTAGTTGTAAAGACGCCGGGATTGAGTGATAAAATATTATACTCATATGTACATGGTTAAGTTTAATCGGGCAGTCATAGCATTTAAAGTTTGATCACTAAAAAAATATATTTTAACTTTATTCAAATTATTAGATTATAATAGTAAATCGTTTGCATTTATCGGAATAGGTAAAAACCAAATTATGAAATTAATATGTAACAACTAACATTTTTATAGGACGTTATTTACATGATAAGAATTTTACTCCATCAAGTATGTTTAAAAAAAAGTTCTTAATAATATCTTAAGTAGACAAAACACAGATATTGATTTTGTTCAACGACTAGTTGTACATAAGAGTGAAATGATTTAGTTAAAATCTAATGCCTTATATTAAACTATTTAGTTAAAAAAAACTTCATTTAAAAAAAATTTAATAAAATTACTTGTTTACTAGGTACCAATTTTGTCATTAGATAATTAGGTATCCCGTTTGTTTTACTTAACATTTGCGATGGATGTACATATAACTATTGTAAAAGCATATCACATTCTTGAAAAATATCTTTTACATACGTTGTGTAGATTTTTATACTTTACTTCCACAGTCTAAAAAATTTTAAATAAATACAATATTTTAGGAACTGTTTTTAAATAATAATTATATTTATTCCTGGAAAAATCACCAATTTTATTAAGAAAACAAATTTTCTCAACAGTTTATCTTTTATTGTGGGAGGGGGGGGGTGTCAGTGAACCTTATAATTAAACAAAAAAAACATTGTTGATAAAGTTGTAATTTTAAAACAACATAAACTATTTAATCAACCAAATTTTAATGTAATAAAAATAAACCTTTTATTTCATTAAATTTAGCAGTATTGGAAAAATCTGTATCATAAGTTGCAGAAAAATTATGTATATTAAAATAAATATTTACTGAGAGAACTGCTAAAGCTTGACCATTTTCCTGTAAATGTCATTAGAAGCGTTACAATTCAATTACAAACAATTTTTCTAAATGTTGTTGATTTAATCCAATTAAATAATTTATAAAATAAGATATTATATACGTATATAGTACATACTTATGGCAAAATTAATAAAATTAGCTATGCAAAGGGCTTTATATGTTATTACTACGACGTCTATATTATATGATTTCACATTATATTTATCTACAATATGTAATAAAATTTATATTTATTAGTATTTTAAAATTGTCCATACTTGATAGTGATCTATTTACTAAAAAAATAAAAAATAAACAAAATTAATAAATGTACATTATGCTGTACTCATATATATCTCCTGGACAAAACTAGTATTGAGCTTAGTTAATCTTATAACTAAATATTAACAAACGATTAACTATAATCTATTTTTTTAATAACTAGAGTAAAATAAATTATTAGCCAATCACTTAATTTGTCCTATATTGGAATACGTCTCAATAATTTGGAAAGCATAAAACATCGGCCTTAGTGAACAAATAGAAAAAATAATAAATATAATGTTACGTTTAATGTGTCAAAAAAGTATATTGAAACTATCACTCTGTAAATGAAGATATTCTAAACTTTTTAAATTTAAAGACTTTAAATGGCAGGAAGAAACAGTTTCATGCAAATTTATTTTTCAAACTACTACATCTGTACTCGTATGTTGTATTTTTTTTTTTCATTATATCTCCTATTCATATTTTTCCAATATATTGTTAAGCTAAAATGACTAAGCTTCTTGATGTATCTATAAACTTTAACGTGTCTTTATCTTCATTTAATACTTTGATAACTATTTTTTTTTTTATTAAACAATTAATCTGCGGAAACAGGGCAATGATTAGTGTGTCTTCAAGGAACTGTGTCATTTTTTGGATGTAGTCAGGTTCGGGTTGAGGTTCTCTGTGAGGTGGTCGGCGATTCAGTGTTTTTTCCTTGCGGTGTCCGCTTGTTCGTTACCCTGTAATCCCTTCTGTGCCCAAGGATTCTGGTGTACATAATGTTTTTTTCTAACTGTTGTGTTCGGATGTGTATTTTGGATTTTTTTGGCAATGTCTAATGTTGTGTGGTGGTTTCGAATGCTGGTGAGGGTAGAGATTGATTCATATTATTGTATTTGAATTTGGATGATTGTCCGTATAAAAAACAAATAAATTAATAATATGCATAGACGAATTTAAAATATTTTTATCCATCTAAAAATTAGTACTTACATTGAAATACTTCATTTAATTTATCTGTCATCGAAACATTCAATGAAAATAAATTTGTTATTGTAAATAATTCTGATGAAAAATATAGAAAATTAAAAATTGGAACCATAATTTTATAGGTGTTTATGGAGATTTAATTTTAAACAGTATCTTTTTCATTTTAAATAAATATAAATTATATGTTAAAAAAAAATTAATACAGATTTCCATTAAAACCATACGAATAAATATAAAAAGGAATATACAATACACACTCCACCCCAAAAATATGCATATTGGGAACTAATTACAACCAGTGTCGTTTTTTTTTTTTTATTAGCTTTTAGTTATACTATTACAGCTCAATCATTATTTAAACAACATGACTGGTAACAATAAAATATACAAAAGCAATTTATAATAATACAGCAATTATCTTAAGATAAATTAAATTATAAAACCAGCCTCCAAAATTAAATTAAATTAAATTTATGACAATTTTAGAATTGGAGTTGAGGATCGAGGACAGATTGAGGGAACATTGATGGATTTAAGATAATTAAAAAAAATAAGGGGTTTTCTGTGCAGAGAAGGGCAATCAAAGAGTAAGTGAGGGAGAACGCAATCACTTTCGTTGGAATGTAAAGTACAGAGTGGGGATATTTATTTCTTATGATATCAAATTAATTTAACGTGATATTTATTTCAAGTTTGATATATAAACTACATAATTTTTAAATTGAGAATCTGAGAATGTCATCAGTATATTTTGTTTTCTTTATTCACAATGATTCATTATAATACATTTTACGTTTTTAATTCCAATTTTTTCATTTTCTATTATGATAATTTTTATAAACTAATGAATAATAATACCTTCACAATAATTAATATTATAATTCACTGGAACAAATAAAATGGTTAATTATGAATAATAGTAAGTAAATAGTAATATGATAACTTATTATTGAGTTTCAATTTCAAGGTACTTTTTAATATTTTCAATTATAGTCTATTATTATAATAATTTTATATCGCGTCCGTCTTCGGCTCTCGCACCAATTTTTATTGATTATTACTTATTATCCGGTACTATTTCGGTATACCAATATGGATTATGGATTCTAAGCACGTGGTTTGTGCTTCCGAAATTACGCGCCTCTGGATATCCCCGGTCAGGGCTCATCATATTGAGCAAAAGATTTGTAACCCTGCGTTGATATTGAAAGCAATCTTGGCGTCAAGTTCAAGCTATATCAAGTAATTTAAATATGTTTCGACAATAATTCTATTATTTCTATTAAATTCTAATATCCATTTAATATCGATATATCGATAATATATGTATGTTTCGGATGGGTATGATTAATATTTTTGGAATACCGACCAAATGTATTGTATTCATGAAAAATTTAGAAGTTAAAAGCGCGAACGAAAATATTATAAACAGTGTATAGTTCGACTCTTGAATTTGGTTGTTGGCACTTTTTGCAATGTTTTCTCATAAAATCGGAAAACTGTTGTGAAAAAAAAAATTCTCTATATAGTACCAACGAGAAGAAAGATCCTTAAAAAAGTATCAGAATTGTATACATCGGATCAATCCTTCCAGTGGAAGTCCTTTACACAGACAGACGAAAAAAAAACCCGCATGTTTATAAAACCAATACATTCCTCGTCCTTCTTAGAAGTTAAAACATAAATATTAATTTATTATAATTTTTAACGAGTTACCTCCATTATAAAATGTTATTTGTACTTTTATTTTCGTAAATATATATTGATGCAATACATTGGAATTTTTCTCCTTATCTGAAATCACGATTTATATTTTGAGCCGTTAATAATTTATATTGATTTGGAAAGTATATTAATTTATGTTATAAGACTTGTTATAATTCATAGATAGTTTGATTACATATTTGGGGAACAAAATTATCTTATTTAAATATCTTTAGCAGATTCTTTAAAGGAAATATCAAATTATAATTTGAAATTTATTGTAAAATTCAGTTTTTTTGGATCAATAAACCAATAAGTTTGTTAGTAAGATTAGGGACTTCTAGTATTTAGATATTTTCTTTGAAAACGGCAGAGTCAAATAAAAATACTATTCACGATTTAAGAAATATAAATCCTTAAACTTTATTTTGCATATAATGGCATATTTTAGAATTATGTAGATTTAGTGCTTCAAATGATCATATTATGATTATATTTATGTGCATATTTGGTTGTTTCTTGAAACATATTTGTAATTATTTTTACATGTTTTGAAAGCTAGAAGTCCCATATTTAATTAATGGCCTATTTTATTAATTTGATTCACAGAAGTATTGACTCTTATAAGTTTTTCCAATACAAATTAAAATAATTTCCAATGTATGTATAGTAATTTACCAGATTGGATTTGGTTGATATACTGTTTATAATTTGTTGATTCAACTAAAACTCATAAATATCGCAATAATAAGTATTTTTAACATATTTTTATACTTTTGTAAATAATATTTAATTTGTATTCAATTTAAATTTAAATATTGTTTGACTAATATTAAGTATGTTTTCTTTTTCGTATAGCCATAGGAAAAATGTCCTTGATTATTTATAAAATCTTATTATGGTTGTAAATTTTTTTAATTAAAATAAGTTGATCGTATTTATTATTTTAAATTATTAAATTCGATTTTAATGAAAATTTTACAATCTAACATTAAATTGGTATTTTAATATTTTGGCCATTTGTAACTAATATTAGTTAATAAATGATAAATTAAGTTTTTTTTGTAGACTATTTTTTCTATAACAAAATATTGATATGGCATATAAAATGGAGTTAGTTATTATACTCATGTATATATTCATCAAGAAATTTGAAATATATTTGAGACAATTCATGATTAAATATAATTTTTTAAATTTAAAGCATATTATATTGGTTTTTTCAATGATAAAAGTTTAAAAAATAAATTTCACGCAAAACAGAATCACAAGTCTCAATGAAATTATAGTAGATATATTTACCTGATCCTACGTCTACAGGAAAAGAAAAAAAAACATTTTTATAGTTTTAAAATAGATTGAATTTATGTATCTGGAAGAAATATTACGTCCACAGTCAAAATTCCGAGCAAATCATGGTATTTATTGGTTTCCTTTATATGCTGTGATAATATTATATTATTCGAACTTCTATCATTTATTTAAGACTTTTTGAAGTTAAAACGAACAACAAAGCAAATTATTAAGTGACTCATTCTTAATCGTACGCTTTATGATATTATATCAGTGCTCTTCTGAGTGTCCAAAATAATGGGATCCTTTTTGTGTTTTTTTTTTAAATAGTTTAATTAGTTCTGTATAAAATGTTGTTTTTGCTTTTCGTTTAAGAAAATTATTCCGAGATTTTCGGAGTAAAGATATATTGGTTGAATAAATTATTAAAAAATATTCTAAATTAATCGTCCGTATGCATTTCGTGGAAGTAAGTAATTATGAAATCGTAATTATTCAAACTTTAAAGGATTTTGAAATATTTTATAAAATTTAAAAAAATAATTTTTAAAAACAAATTAATAACGAAATATTTTAAATAAATGTAAACACTGATTTGATCTAGTATCTCAACTTTAACAGTATAAATATTCACTGGTTTCCATTGCATTCGAAAACGATTTTCAAATTCATATTTTATTTATATTGATCAATATTATTGACAGAATATTAGTGTACACCGTACTAAATTATTGTTTAGCGATTGATTAGGACATTAGGTCATATAAATATATATTTCATGAACAGTATATTAAAAATGAAATGACGAATAATAAATATAAAATTAGGTAAGAATTTATATACTTAATGGCTTTCTTTGGTCTTCACTAAATATTCCTGAAAAAAAAATTGCAGTAGAAATAGAAAATTACTAAAATAGAAGATGATATCCTTTTGTAAACACATGCTGATAGTTTTCAGAAATAATGAATATAACAATGAGTCGCTGCTTAAGCAACTGAAAATCCTAATCAAAAAGAAAGTTGATCAATGTACCTACTGAGAAAAACTATTTTTTTCATATTATTGTGATCAGGAAAAGAATACTATTGGAGATAAAATATATCGTCTTGGTTATACTTTGGAGCTATATGCTTTATTTATGTTATAATATGTTTCTATTTATAATTTAAGTGTATTCTTACATAAACCTAAATTACTGAGTATGCGTTACATTTTATATTTTAGTATTAGATATACCTACACATAATGGTAGTAATATAAAATTTACTTTTCTATTATATAGATAAATATAACAACCTACCTTTGAAACCATTTTTCCTGAGTTCTACTGTTAAAACATTTTTATTTTATCAATTAAAGTATATTTTGTTAAGCTTTATTCGTATCTCATAATGGTTAATTGTACTTATATTTTGTATTTTCTTAATAAGTTAAAATGTAAATATTATGTCTTCGGAAACTGTAGTGTTTAAGAATTTTTTGGCAACTGATTCAAGTTTAAGATTAGGTATTTGAATATTTTTTTTATTTAATTACAATTATCCATCCTGATTTTCGATAATATACATGATAAGACTATTCTGTATAATAAAGCTATTATGATTCCTAATTTTTTAATTAAGGTTGAATTATAGGTACAATAATTAAAAGTATTAGGTTACCTGCGTAAAAACAGAACTTAAAAATGATGTTTATCTCAGAACGTTGCGGCATTATTAAATCTGAAATGTATACATCGTATATTAGTTGGTCCAGTTATGTACCTAGTAATAATAGCTTTTAATTTGAATTAAATGTTTGAGTACTAAGTACATTTAGAAAATGTTTAGTGGGATTCAGTTAACAAAAGTTTTTTGTATTTTGTTACCCACATTTACGTTATTTCAAACATAGCTACAGTATGTTCATGAAGTATTATACTCGGAAAAATATGTGATCATCACATCAATATATCTGTCTAATGTGAACAAGTAAAAACATTCAAACAATCAAATCTGCACTGTATACTGTGATGGGTAATACGAATTTGCGCAATCATTTTATTTGTTTTAATATACTATGCTATACCCTACTTCTTTTGATATGAGAAACACGTAATAATTGATTAATAAAAAAATTATTGTCATCTATAGTACCATTATTATAAATGTTATAATCACTAGATAATCAAAATTGAGTGACGTACATTTAATATTATTTTGTGGTTTAGCAACATACAACTATATAATGTAATTATTTACTTATTTTTTTTTAAAAAGTCTCTCTCTTTAATAATAATTCATACCAACCTTTTGATTTTAAAAACTTTATAAATTCAGAGTATTCTTCTACTATTTCTAAAATGAATAAATAATTTAAATTTTAGCTTCAAATTCTATTAAATGGCAGTTGGTTATCAGTAGCCATGGCAACAATTTAACCTAAATCCGTGCATTTTCCTTTGGTAGTTAAGTAATAAAAATAACTTTTATATTTATTTTAGGATAATTTTCAGAATAAAGTAGTATTATTATACTCTAATTTTTAGAGTTACCGATGACCAAACATTAAACATCCCCTTTTATACGAAAATATTGGCTATTTGTCAATGGTTATTAATTATATAAAACGTACCAAAAATTGATATGGTCACTGACATTAAAAAAATAAAACAAGTTTTAGTAATTCATACACAAATATACTTACAACATGTTTTAATTTTTAGTCATTAGTAAAGAAAGCGCATTGTTGATTGTCATAATATCGTACGAAATTGTTCGATAAAGGTGTGTATTAATATTTTATTGATTTTCATTTATTATTATTTTTTGATACTAGGTGCATGTCCTACAAGTATGCCCTATCTCGTGATCTATGTCAGGCCAGCAATAACGCGACTTGAGTGCCCACGAAAAGCTCGTGATCGCACATATCTGGTCTCGGCATCACACAAATTCTTAGAAAAAAAAACGAGGGAATGCCAGCAGTCCATTTAGATTGCCATGTGTTGAATACAGCACGACACATATCTGTCCACTGATGTGGACCGTCACTGTTTTGAATCAGTAAGGTGATATCGTAAAGCGAGGCTTACATTTCAGCTGAATTAAGTGTGTAAACGTCTATAGATGTTGACAGACGCCGAAAATATCAGCAGGCTTTTCTCAGTCGACGGTAATGGCCAATCTTGTTGGCAGTAAAGATTTCCAGATTTGGTAGAAAAAAGTTCTGGTCTAAAGTATTATATACATATAACACACAATAAATTTACTAAGATAAAATTCTATAGATGTATCCATATAACGTAACTTTTTTGTATTTGTTGAAAATTTGTGAAATTTATAATTTGTCAATCATGCAATTGCTATCAATATTTGTTTACAGATACTTTGTTGATTGGAAATTTTTCAAGTGTACAGGAAATGTTAAAACAGAAATTTAAAACCGGTTTGTATGATCGGGATAATTTAAAAAAAATACAACAGTATAAGGATTTATAAATATTATTTAAATAAAAATTGTCTAGTTTACACACTGGTCTTCCAAAAAAAAATATCAAATACTTATCAGTTATCATTAATTACAGTTGTAGAAGAATAATTATGTATAAAAAAATTACAATTGAACGAAATTTGATATTCTGGTATAAGTTTGTTCACATAAATGAATATAGTTTTTTATATTTTTATTATTATATTATCAAATATAATAATAATATTCTGCTTACTTATGAATAACTTATATATTATTCCCATACATTAATTATATATTATATTTGAAAAAAATTAAAAGCAATAAATACCTATTAAAAAATTTAATGACTAACATACTTCTAAGAATAACTGTAGAGAGTGAATTTTAAAAAGTGTGTAGGTAGGTTCTACAAAAAAAGATCATCTTGTCGTTGGTAAAACTATTACAGTCATAATATTTGTTTATAAAAGTTTTACAAGGTTTGTAGTGTTGTAAAATTGTTCACGTCAGCCTTGAATATTTGTACTAATCCGTTGATTTCAGACCATTGGTTATATACGTACGATAATTTATTTACAGATGAATACAGCAGGCTCCAAATAAGCCTAAATTTGAATCGGATTTTCTGTCATTATAACGGTATACCATACTTTTTACAATTATAATATAAATTTAAGCGGATAAAGAATTACAAAATGTTTTAGCTACATAAATTATCAATGAAAATTAATTATTATATAGATAAAAATGATACAATAAAATTATATATATTATAATTTTAAACTTTTTTATAGAAATCTTCAATTATATTGGTTTCACTGGTAATTCAAATTATTTTACCGATTAGAAGTATACACGTTATAATAAAAAATATTATCTGACATAAATTAGCTTTTTATTATTTATCTGGGCCGGGCGCATACAATTTTAATATGCCCGGGATGATCACCGATTTCTGTGTTGTGCATCACCTATCGATCTTGTTTGAAGGGTGTGTCGTGTGTACTGTTTTATAGCTGAACTAGCAGTGGTTGGGTTCGCCGCTCAAAGACTAGTGACCTATGTGGTGGTAAAAATGTGTGATTGTGGGAGAGAGGGACTTAAATATGAACATTACAATGATAAATACGATGGTAAATATGTGGATGTGTTGTAATTATTAAATAACACACAAGTAATAAATCAAAACAACAAAGAAAAATTCAATAATAATAATAAAAATATGACAATATTCAGCCCTTTTGGCTCAACAATAAAATACAAATAGCTAATAAAGCATGAAAATTCACTAATTGGTGGAGCGCAGACTAGCCAGCTGTAACTATCTTAAATCATTAAAAATACCTTTTTTTGTTATACTATTATTCACTAGAAACTCAAAAAGTATTATTAACAAAAATACAATACACAATTTACGGCGATTTGCACACGCGGAGTAATTATAACAATATATAATAAACAATTGGCAATTATCGTACAGCTTTACAATTTATGGCCATTAGCGCCTACGAGGAATAATATATATAAAAAATCACTGAAGGGGATATAATATCACAATTATGACAATTATGGTGAATTGCCCACATAAAAAAAAATTTAAACAATAATAAAAATGAAATTAATAATTTTAAAAAAAAATTATGCACGGCGTTCTACACTTCACGCTGGTTATTGCACGACAAAGGTAAAATTCATTCACGTATATTACAATAAAACACACACATCTCGGCCTTTATGGTTATATAATAATTCACAACACATGATAATGAACATTTATTAAAATTAACTAAAAACTACATGTGCGGGTGTGTGTGTGTGTAATATGTATGATATAAGAAAAAAATATATTATAAAAAGTTATACCAAATTCAAATGTAGTTATATTTTATATTTGCTCTTGATTTTTTAGGAATCTACAATGAAGACTCAAAAAATACAATGGGTGAGTACAATAAATTGTTAAGGACATAAAATATTAAATAAACAACATTGCCTTTGTCCTATCCTCGTATTGGTACTATAGTCACGTAGTAGAGAATATAATTCTGTGCACCGTGATACTACCATAATAATTCAGATGTGTATTAAGTATTTAAGAGGAATAACAAAGTTATTTATATTACATAGGGAAAAGCAAAAAGGACATAATTGGTAGTTATTAGAATCGTTTTGAAATGTGATATAAAATCACATGAACCTATCGGTCATGGAGAGGATATTTTTTTTTTAAAGAGCTTCAGGTTATTTCAATATTATTAAATTATAAATAAATAAATATAATATTACAACTATGTTATATTATTTAAATGTATTGAGCTTTAAATATTTTCTATTTCATACCAAGTAAATTAAAAATATCGTTTATAATCTTATAAGTAGAATAACCGGGTGAAATATATGTGCATGAATATTTTATAGTATTAATTATAGAGTACCATGTGGAAAAATAAAAAAAATAGAAAAACTTTTAAGCTTTCAGTGCTGTATAAAGACAACCGGCTATGTTCTTTATTCGTTAAAACAACAAAGAACACTGACGAGTTAGGACATGTTTCAACACTAGTTAGGGTCTCAAGATTTAGAAAAAGATAAATATAGTACCTGATTCATTTCTCGGTAAATTAGTTAATAATTTACTTATCAGAGTATTCACTTAAAACAATCGTTGACTCATAGCAAATATCTTTGTCATTTAAATGTTAAAATTAAGTGTATAACATACGAAATTCAAGTATAATTTTCTTTCTAACTTATAGGGTTGAAGTTGAGTTTAAATATTTGTTGTTCTTCTTTGATGAGATCTAAGTGTCCAACTGTATTGAAAGTACACGTTAAACGAATTAAAAAAAACTATGAAATTATAAACCCTTAAAAATGTAGGTACTTATGAGTTTTATATATTTTACAGAAAGAATTGAAAACAGTAGTAAGTTATTCAATTTTCAAACACAATATAACTTGCACTTAACTTTTAAATCCGATTGCCTAGTGTGTTGTAGTTGTCTAAATAAAATTATTAATGTGTTAATTTTACAATATGACTTTTTCCTATTTACTTGGATTAATATCTTAAACAATAAATCTGCACAAAAATGCTATTTCAAAATAGTTTCCAAAGTTAATATGTATCATTTATCATTGCAAAACGCTATATCTAACTCAAAAATTGAACATATAAAAAAGATTAAATAAAATAACATAAGACTGATTTCAAAATAAAACACTAAGTATTAAAATTGCAAAATGTTTTAAACCAAAAAATGAAATAAGACAATCCTATGTTTAGATTTCCTACATTCAATAGAAACTTACCATACCTTTGCAATAAATTTTGACAGTATGTATCTACTACTAATTTAAATAATACATATTATTCCATAACTGAATAATTTATAAATTTAAAATAATCATTTAATTATATGTTCATCAAATATATATGTATTATTTGTATACTTAAGACTGTTTACATTTATATTATGTACTTATACTTATTAGTTATTAATTGTTAACCCTTACATTATTTTTTGTCCTAGGTATAAAAAACTGAGTGATAAATAGACAGTCGATTGCAGGATAACATTTCTTATTTAAAAGCCCAAACTACTAATATAATGCTACTTATATTTTAAATTCTAAAACTATTAACATTGTAAATAATAAATATCCAAAAAACCGAACAGTTCTGTTATATTACTTCTCATACTTCTAAAAATTATGTTTCTATGAAGGTAGTTTCACACAATAATTATTGACGAATAATATATATAGAACATAGATAATATATAATATATTATATAAATTATATATATATTTTATGTTAAATATTAATTACATTTATTCCAGAATTTATAAATAATATTTATTGTATTTTCGATACCCATATACAAATTATTTTATTTATGTATGTGATTGGGTTAAAATTCGTCAAATTTTCAATAAATACAATCACTTCATTACATAATAACGAACTAAATTAATCTAATATTTCACAATAAATAATTTATAATAAAGGTTTATTATTTGCTTAGAAAAATTATTTACTTCTGGACTAAAAATGTATTTTTTTAAAAATCTCACAGAAAATACTAACTAATTTTATTAAAAAAAAAGTTGCTTTAATTTAGGAAATGCATCAATGTAGGAAATTGAAAAATGCAAAACTACTAAAATTACATTCTTTGATGTTGTATTCAAAAATATGTTTCAGACCGGAAACGTGAAAAACCGCATAATATTAAAAATGAATATGTTGTAAAAATAGTTTCTGAAATTTTTAAATTTAATACTGAAGGTAAATATTAAATAATATTGTTTAAGTTATAAGCCATAAACTAAAATGAATATTAAATAAATAGGTTTTTTTTAAGTTTTTCCTTAACATATTGAAGTTATAATTTAAGTACAAGAACAAATAATAAAATTATTCTAAATCCTTTTGTTCTTTAAACGGACGTATAAACACCTCGCGACAGTACTGATACAACACCCCAACTTATGTTGCAGATTAGCGAGTTACTATGTACGTAATATACATTATTTATTTTTTTGTAACTTTTCTTATTTTTTTTTTTTATAAATATATTTAAATATATTTTATTTTTTTTAAATTTTCTTATACAAATAATTTTGACTGTTATAACTAGAGTAAAAAATATAAATTTAAATGCTAGACTAGGAGAAAAGGATAACGAAGGGATAATGACTTTTACTAGTTGAGTTAAAAAAATATAAGGTACACTCAAAACAATATTAGAGTAGTTACAAAGGATCATTAAATAAGCTCGTTGAGTTGATAGTATAGGACAGTTTATTATGAGGTGGGTATGGCGCAGATCAAAGTATTTTTATCAAGTGTGCATAGAGGAGAACTGTTTAATGAAAATTTAAAAGCATGTGAAGGCAAAAATGTATGACCAAAACAAATACATGAGAACGAGATAATCTATTTCCTAGAGGTCTTAAGATTATGGAACAAAAGTTGTGAAAATTTAAGTAAAAGGTAGGCGAAATTTTCCAGTACCTACTGTCGAAATTTAAAGTATTTAGTTTTGTATATTAGTTTTGAGAAAATTTATTTAGTTTATATTTGTGGATAGTACATACATTTTATGATTCATATTTTCTAGTTACCAAAGTTTATAAAGAGTGTAAAAGTAATATCATTTGTTCTATAATTATATTATTGATTATCGTTCTTAAAATATTGAGATGAAAGTTTGATAAATAAATGACAATCGTACTATCTATATACATTATTGATATGAGAAAGTTCTTATATTTCAAATCTTTTAGTTCACGACATTTGTAGAAGCATAATATATATTTTCAATAACAATTTGTTTCACAAAACTCTTTACCCCAAAAGTGAAATTCAAGTAAACACTGAATCAAATTTTATAGCAATCGATGAACAAGATTTTGTAATTGTACTATACCTATATTAAAATAAGAAATTTAGAATTACAAATTATCGAATGAAAGATAACCAACTATCAAAAAAGTAGCTTACAGTTCTTATAAACAATTTCCTAATACATAAATATAAAATAAATCCCAGTGCAGCATAATCAGTTGTACAAACCCTCTTATGCTTTAATGGATATACTCTAGAGTCTAGACACACAGATCCAAAAAAAATCAGCAATTAAAGTTCATGGAGGACTATAAAATGTACTTCTTATAAAAATAGATGTATTTACGACTTCATTGCATGTTTAGTAATCTCAAATATATAAATTATAATTGTAAATAATTGTTATCTGACAAATATGATTAAGTTTACGATTATATCAAAAAATTAATTGAATGCAAAAAATTCTTATCAGGAACTTGTAGAGTTAATGGGTACTCTGGTGAATTTAAAGTTTTGTTCAATTTTTACTCAATATTATTATTCGAACATTTGTTCCCATACAACTAATACAGTGATAAATATTTTACACGTTTTAAGGAGACTTCATTTCTGATAAAAAGTATATTATCGGTATGTATAAATAAAAATAAATGTTAATGGTCATCTATTATATTTTAAGCATTTACCTTTACACAAAAATACTAACTACAAAGGAGGTTTAAGTTAAATACGATAGACTGTCACCACTGGATAATGATAAAACAGTAAATAGGAGTAGAATCTAAGATTATTTAAATTTCGTTGGTATTATTTCTGATTAACTGAAGTGCACATATCTATCTCATATTTATGAAACATCACCTTTGACTGCGGGGAAGTTGTGAATTGACGAGTAATTTTCTAATTCTTTATACTTAAGAAGCTAATAGCTCAAGTTTTGGAAATTCACTTGAATCCTATCTTTAAGTGAAATAATTCATTAAATGGCCCAGAAAGTCGTTACAAAAACGACAACTGTGATATATAGTATCAATAATAGAATAGGTATAAAAGTTATAAGGTGTAACTTATAACCTTTCCAATGCTATAAAAATATAAATTATAAAAAAATTATTAAAAATATATATAATCTTAACAAATTGTTTCTGATTAGTCTAAGGTAAGCCCGAAATAGTTTGATGCAGCATGTTACAATTGATAAAAGAAATAACATATTCATATTTTTATTTTTCGTTATGCACAAAGTGTGTCGTAGACCGTACAACAATTTCCAATAATTCTAATAGTATCTAATTCGATAAATACGAAAATATTTATTAATTTGATTATTTATTTCAGAACAAGATAGTGACGATGAATACAGTATTTTTATCGAACTTATAGAAACTTATAGTGGTTCGTATTTTTTAAATTTAAATTTTAGAAGCTGCCGTGAATTGATTTAGTTATATTTCTTTTTCGGCTTTTTCGTGTTAATTTTATATAACATTAACTGCAATTATATCCAATTTATTTCTTCTAGATATGAAGGACGCGAAAGGAAACAATATAACTAGATTCGCATTTATAAATATTAACTTATATAATAAAGGTGTTTTAACATATTCTTTGAATGTAATTATTTTGTAGTTTTGTAACTTGCTGTGATTAAAGGACATTGTAAAAAACGGTTTGCTGTATTTGTCATATTTTCACAGGTGTATTATAGAAATAAACTAGTTAATTTGCGAATTTTACAAATTTATCAAGTCACTAGATTTATGTATTATCAAAAAATTTTTAATTTAGCAATTTTAAAATTTCAGATCTTAACTTTCTTGAAAGTAAATTAAATAATTGAGAAAATAAAGAAATTAAATTAAAAAATCAAAAATACGAGATAAATTTGTATTCAATATCCTTTACATAATTAAATTATAATTATAATTTTACGTAATATAACATTTTATAGACATATGTACAAATAATATTTGAACAACTTAAGTATTATTCCTCACTAAGTAGCCAAAATAGCGATTTCAAAGGAGTGCACCGCGCCTTCAACCATTATCTGGTTGTCCATAGTAATTTTTCTAGTTATATTTGTCAAAAAAAAAAAATTGTCATCAGTCTTATCAGGGGTACCATGGCTCATGAGATAATCTCTAATCTATAAAGACGCATGAATCGAAAAAGTTTGGGAATCGCTGGCCTAAAGGTCTTCATCTTTCATTTCATTCATCTAAAAGCGATCATTTAATGTTTGACATGTTTTTCGTCTTTTAATTTCATTCTGTCATAAGTTCAGGTATAATTCAAAGACTTAAGAACTTATAGTATATTTTAATCATAAAAAATAAAATGAAGGTTGAAATATATTTTAAAAAGACAATTTCTAACTGAGTAATCCATATTCGATATAAATATATATATATTAAAACTATTCACCTTTTTTTACCAAAAAAAAATTGAATCATTTTAGTATTAAAATGTATTTTACTTTAAAATGATTTAATCAACACTTCTAAATGACTGTACATTTTTTTTAATGATTCATGCTATCCCAGATCCTCCAGCTGATTTAGCACATTTCTTCTGTGACAAAATAAGTAATATAACCAAATTTAATTTTGATATATTTATAATTTTAAGAGTTATTCTGCAATAAAAAACTTGAGGAAAAGTTTATACTTTAAAAATGTTTAAAAATTTGACGAATAAACTTTCACACATAACTGATAATACAGTTGCAATATTTATACGAAATACTCATTGGCATCACCAATTATATTATCAACATTTCAAAAGTTTTTAGTACCAAGTATAAACAATAATATTATTCCTTTATAAATATTATTTGTCTGTAGCATTCTCAACTGATGTAAAAGATTACATAACGTTTCTTGAAAATTTAAAACCCGGTGAGTATCATGAACCACAAAATGTTGTGATTTAATATTTAGTAAAGTATTTAATATTCTACCCAGGAATAAAATGTATTATAACTCGATCCTGCCTTGACCATTTCTAATACGTATTCAATTTTAGAAATCTTCTGAGCAACATTCTAGCCCGATGGATAATCAGATATTGTTTTTTTCAGGTATTCGGACTGTGAGAAATGCTTTAAGCGAATATGTTGCATATATTCTGGCAAAACGAAACAATTTTTTTTTCTAAGCTTTTTTCATTATAGCTACAACAAACAATTATTTTAAACTTATTTGATGCTTATTCATCTAGTTTCTTTTAAGAATATATCATGGAATATATGTTATTAATTCAGAAGGTAAAACTTTTCAAAAGTGCAATGTTAATGTCCTAATAAAATGAACTAATTGACAATATTTGAGAGTTTATAATTGTATGTAATTATTAAATCATAATGGAATGAAAAACGTGTTTTCCGAAGTATCTACTGTCTTTATCGTACCAGTATAACTTCATCTGTCGTCATCCATGGCAAGCATAACCAACACGGTGTACGATAAGACATTAAATAATTGTCAATCTTACCGAATTAACAATGTAATCCAACTTGTCAATATTAATTTGTTATTGGTGTATTCTACTGAAGTTGTGAATTTAACTTTCAACAACCTACATTCAGTGTCAAAAATCCTGGTGTATAGCGAGTGATGAGCTGAATACGGCCCCCGGGCCAGCTTATATTTTGATGGTCCCACCATGCGGTAAGCCCTAAGAGTATTGTATGGTCAATGCAATTTGTATATAAAATATACTTCAATCTGTTTACATTATGCATTGCCAGTCTCGATTCTACCGTCGTTAGCGACAGTCGTTTATCGTTGCCTTTGCGCTCGCTTATCAGTGTTTTTCGTAGTTGTTCCAATTCCGTACGCATACGAGTCATACTCCGGGCGTCCTTGAAAGCCGCCCGCCGGCATGCCGCCACCACCGTCGCCCGGCAAATATCACAACAAGTTCTCCACACTTAATCGTCCGCCCAATTTAAACATAGACGTTGATAATACCGACGTTGGAAAGAAAAACAAAAATTCATCTCCGGTGCTCACAAATGCTTCAAAAAAACCGAAAGTCTCAGGTAACCCCTCCACCGACTCAGTACCACCAACCTGCGATGTCACCATTGAGTATGAAAATCCAGGCGCCAACATAATACCTCTAAACGCACACTCCACCACGGATATCACCACCTCGTCTCCTAGTCTTTTTACATCGGAAACATTCGATGCAAATTTCTCCGGCCCATTTCACGTCGACTCTTCCAACAATACCAACATCGGGAACCTCCACCCTGTCAAGCTTGGGAAAATATTCACCAAACACTTCAACGGCATCCTGTACATCGCTCCCATCGGTTCTCGCAGAGTTAAAATAACCTTTGACTCCCTTCTCAATGCCAATGCATGCCTAGTTTCTCCGTGGACGAAAGAAAACAATTACGTCACATCAATCCCCAGCTCCCTCATATACAGTCTTGGAATCATACGCCTCGACACATGCATCTCGGAAGAAGACTTTCGGGATGGTCTTGAGTGCCAGTTTAAATTCATCGAATTCCGTCGCATAAACATCAAACGTGACGACAAATATTTACCATCCAAACTTGTCGAAATCAAATTCCTGTCCCCAAAGCTCCCCGAATCCTTGAGCATCTACAGAGTTATCCATGCTGTATCTCCCAGCATCCGCTCTCCTGTCCAGTGCCGCCGATGTCTCAGATTCGGCCACACTCAAAAGTTTTGCCGCAGCAAGCAACGTTGTGACCACTGTGGCAACTTCGACCACGGATCCGACACATGCGAAGCACTTCTCACAACTCCTCCTCGCTGTATACACTGCAATTTAGATCACTCTGTCACGGGAAAAGTGGTGTTCGGCGCATTATCGTACACACACTCACACTATTATTAGAGTAGATGAGGTTTTTAATGTTGATTTAAAAAGAAAACAATTAAATATAATAATTATTATAAAATATATATATATTAATATATATTGTTATATTTAAAAACCATTTAAATATAAAGGAATAAAATAAAACAAGTATCACAACAATGCAAACGTAACACGGTTCGAATAAAATATACGGCACGGAGACGGTTCGGAGATAGATAGATGCAGTCAGGGAGACAGCTAAAAGCGGACAGACTTGCCGTGCGCTCGCGGCGGTCGGATCACCGTCTCCAAAACTGGTTTGATTATCACTCGGGTTATCCCGGGTGATTATCGAACGTACGGCTGTACTAGGGCAAAGGGGTGTAGCAGGTGAACTCGCACGGTTACCGTGCGACACGACCGTGTCAACTCATCTTCTAACCGTTCGTGCAGTGAATGGACCCACCAAAAACAAATAAAAAAAATCATGGCAGTCGAAAATAAGTCATTCTCCGAAGCAGTTCTCATCAAAAATTCTGGTATCGTTAACAAAGCTCACACTTACTCCGAAATATCAAGCAATTTCAACATCCGTAATAATAACATTGTTAATAGTTTTCCACATGCACAGGAATCCAGCGTTCCCATCTCCTCCCAACTTTCATCTACCTCATCCTTTCCTCCCCTCCAAAATCATCAACAAACAGCCAAAAAAATAAATCAATCTGTTCGCAATTTTCCGAAAGCACCACAATTTCCTGTTCTTCCAAATCACAACATCACATCTTTCACCTCCAACGGTTGCGCGTTAAACAACCCTTTACCAAATAACAAGGATAATATATCGGACCCTACATGGATCTCGTCTCTCGCCGACCAAATATCCTCTGCATTAATTCAAACTCCTAATCCTCCCGACACCTTCCTACCATCAAATCTTTAATCGAGTCTTACCTCCATAGCTTCCTCTCTTCAATCTCTAATGATGACGTCAACCAATAACTCTCATAACTCTCTTCCACCTCAACCCTCCAATCCATCGTCGCACTATACAATTCTGAAGTGGAACGTAAGAAGTCTCAAGGCCCGCTCTTCCGATCTCTTTGCCCTACTTCACGAACATAAGTGTTCCTTCGCTCTATTATCCGAAACCTGGTTATCACCCAGTAGGAACGTATATCCAACCCACTTTCATCTCGTCCGCTCCGACCGCCCCGACGGTTATGGTGGGGTGGCTATCGTCGCCCATCACTCCATCAACATCGAACAAATTCCCATCGACCCGCTACTGGTGGACTTTATGTCTCAACATTCAATAGACCTAATCGGTATCGAAGCTTTCACCCACTCTCAAAGACCCCTCAAGCTCTGGTCTATTTATATCCCTCCGTCTTCCAACCCTCCTCCACGCCTCATTAACAGCATCTTCAATCTTTTCATGGAGAACTCAATAATTGGTGGCGACTTCAATGGCCACCACCCTTCTTGGTATTCCACTCACCATGACCACCGTGGTGATATCATTCATTCAGCATTATCCAACAGGAACCTAAGCCTAATCAACACAGCGTCTCCCACTCGTCTAAACCGTGCTCCACATCCGGACACCGCTGTTGACATCACCTTTAGCTCTCCCAACCTGTACCTCTCATTAAGTTGGTCCACATTGGATAACCCCAGAGGTAGCGACCATTTTCCTATCCTCGTCGAACACTTTGGACACTCTCCCTCGACTCACCAACCTCCGCCAAACACCGATCAGGACTCTCCACCTCGCTATAACTTTCGTAAGGCCGATTGGCTCCTCTTTGCTTCCCACTTGGATTCCCTTCACACAAAAATTTTCTTTTTCCCAATCTCCAACACATAATTATTCTTCTTTCATCGCTTCGATCCTCGAAGCCGCCAACATAGCCATTCCTTTCAAAAAAATTTCCAAAAAATATCCATCAACTTCCCCGGTTTGGTGGAGCCCTTTATGCACGGCAGCTGTAGTCGATCGCTCAGCAGCCTTCAGAAAGTACAGATCTTCCAAATCATTGACGGACTTCCTTTCTTATCAAAGAATTTGCGCGTCGACCCGGCGTATTTTCAAAAACGCTAAACGCCAATCATGGCAAACATTTTGTTCATCTCTGAATGCCACATACTCCTTAAAAGACCTATGGGCAGTATCCAAAAAATTCAAAAGATGTATTTCACAAACTACCACTCCACTAAACGAAAATTGGTTTCATTCCTTCTGCGACAAAGTGGCTCCCCCTTACGTCCCTTCATTACAAGAATCCAACCCTCTATCCCTTCCTGTTTACCCCTGCTTAAATCCCAGTTCTCATCCTCTCACTTCCCCCTTCACGAAAACTGAGTTAACCATGGCTATCTCTTCCCGTTCTTCTCCTTCCACTGGTTTGGATCTCATTTCCATCACTATGCTTAAACATCTCTCTGATAATGGTCTCGATATCTTACTTACTATCCTCAACTCTTTATGGCTCGGTGGAATAGTTCCTGAAGCATGGCTACACTTTCACATCATTCCTATTCCAAAACCCAACACCACTCCTACCGCATACCGTCCCATTGCCCTATCTTCCTCCCTATGTAAGCTTGTTGAGTATATACTAAAAAATCGCCTCGACTGGTACCTCGAAAAAAACAATTTCATCGCCGACAGTCTTTTTGGCTTCCGCAGAGGCCTCGGCACCATTGACTGCCTTTCTTCCTTTATAGGTAAAATATATCAATCGTTTTGCGATAAAAAATTCCTTGCTTCCGCATTTATCGACATCAAAGATGCATTTGATGCATACGAAATCGCGCGAAGTTTTCAAGGGACTTCCTCAAGGTAGCTGTCTCAGCTCATATTATTTAATGTATACATGAATTCAATCAGCCAAAATATCTCTTCCAAGGGATTTAACTCCTTCATCTATGCCGATGACATTGTTCTCTTTGCCTCCGACAAACTACTTGACCGAGCAGTTTCTGAATAAAACGATGCTATCTCCACTCTTTCCACATCCCTTCTTCTTTCACATTTTTTAATAGCCCATGACAAAAGCCAGTACATGATATTTACTCGCAAAAGAGTTTTAAGAATGCCTAACGTATTCATAGACAATCAACCTATTCACCGGGCCAACTCAGTAAAATATTTAGGCCTTCATCTCGACTCTAAACTTCGATGGGTCCCCCAGTTCCGATACCTGATAGGCCTAACTTCCAGATGGGCGAACTTTCTTCGAGCCTCAACAGGCACGCGTTGGGGAAACCATCCATCCGCACTGCTTCTTATTTTTAATGCAGTCATCAAAGCTAAAGCCGATTACGGCTCGTTCCTGTTCTCATCTGCCTCCCTCTGCCACAGGAAAAAACTTAACTCCATCTTAAACTCCTGCCTACGTACCATAATCGGGGCCATTCGTTCAACCCCACATCCAAGCATGGAGGTGGAATGCTCATGCCCTCCTATCGAGCTCCGCTGCAGACGACTTGCAGGTAAATTCATCCTTAAGCACATGTCCACTCCTAACTCATCACTCCTTCTAGATTTTACTCGAATTAAAAACTCGTGGAAGGATGTATCGAAATCTCTCCCCATTCTAGCATCAGTCGTGTCTACTCTTTCTCATTTTTCTACCATTGCTCACCATCCTCAATCTCGTTCCCAAATATATGATACACCCTTCTTTGCTCTAATTTTCAATCCCCCCATTACCATTTCTCCCAATTTCCTCAGACACTCTCCGAAAACTCTAGCCTCACTCCCAAATATCCTTGTTAACTATCTCTTCTCAGATTTCATCTCTTCCAATTTCCCACATTCTACCCTTGTCTTCACTGACGGATCATCATCCCTCCGTTCCGCAGGATTTTCCTTTTTCATACCTTCCAGTAATATATCGTTCTCTTCCAATCTTCATCCTTCGGCATCTTCATTTACTGCAGAAGCTTGCGCCATCATTCACGCCCTTCAGTTCATTTCCTCTCTAAACTCTCAAAAATTTCTTATTGTTTCCGATTCCCAATCATGCCTGCTCTCTATCCACTCTAACCCCTTCAATTCTCCTACTTCTCCTCTCATTTTCTTTATAAAATCTTTAATAATTAATCTTTTCTCATCCCAAAAATCTGTTGAATTTCTCTGGGTGCCTAGCCACGTCGGCATACTTGGCAACGAGACAGCTGACCGGTTAGCCACCTCCTCCAAAAACACAATTGTTCCTTCCCCGTTAAAAATTCCCATAACTGATTTCCTTCCTATCCTAAACAAAACTCTGAAGGAAGCATGGTCCTTCCTATGGTCTTCTCTTCCCCCGAACTTCGCCTCCTGGCACAGATCCATCTCTTCTTCTATCCCCAACTCCCCCTGGTTTCTGGATCTAGACCTTCCTCGTTCCTCAATAGTATCCTTTTCACGCCTTCGCCTCGGTCATAATCTTCTCCCTCCCCATTAATTTCTCCTTTCTCTTAATTCCTCTCCCCTTTGTACACTTCATAAATCCGAAGCCATCTGTGACCTCCAGCACATTCTTTTCTCTTGTCCTTCTCTTATGCATCTTTGCATTCCATTTCTATCCAAACTCTCTTCACTTGGTTACACCTCTCCGGACTTAATCCATCTCCTCAATTCTCGCTCCCCCTCCGTAATTTCCCTCATCATCTCTTTTATTTCTAACGCTGGTTTCCGCATTTAATCATTTTATATATTGTTCTTACACCTTTTTTTTTTTCTGTTTTTCTGTTTTTCTTCTCTTCATCTCTTTTTTGTATCATATTTAATTGTCATGCTATAATGTTTTTATGAGACAAAAGCAATAAAAAAAAATAAAAAAAATTATGCATTGCTGCCTTGGATCGTTTGGATTAAAATACTGCAGCCACTTCAGATATCAGTGTGATATACAGGGCCGCATTTAGGGGGGGGGGCACTGGCTACAACTGCCCCGGGCGCCAGTATGTTGGGGTGCCAAAATTTTTGGTCAGAAATTTGTTCATGTGTAAAAATTAAAACTTTTACAATTGAAATTATTTTAATAACAGTAATATATAATACATAATATTTATAATATTAATTGTTAGTGTTGTTTGGTGTTTGAATTATGGTGAATACTGAATTATGGTGTTTGAACTGTTTGAAGCTTAAACAACTAATGTATTTATAGCAATATATACTATCAGCGATCGAGTTATAAATATCCCAAATTTGTTGTGATTATGTCAATAGACATGGGTTATTTATAATAATACAGCATATTATTTTGTTATCGCGCGCGGCGTGCCTTTTTCTTACAAAAATACAATTATTATTTATTACTTATTTGTCAACGAATTCAGCGTTTCTACTTTCTAGCCACAGACTACAGTGGTTACTGGTTAGTACTTAGTACTGGTAGTAGGTACTTATGAGTGATACCAATGTGACAACTATTTAATTTACTATTCGCCATTCGCCATTCGGTGCTGTTAAGTATTTATTTATTATTATATTTATTTTATACTACTTTAATTATGACTGGGAAAAGAAAGTTAAGTGGATATCAAAATCGAAAACTAACTTTATTAAAACACCAAAAGCAACTTAATGTTATTAACAAATGCAGAAATATTCAAGATATGTTTCGTGAAAAAACCTCTACAGTTGAAAGTAAATATACATTATACAATATAAATTATACTTACAAGTTACAATAAATCTACCTATGTATTAATCAGAGCTCTTGACTTTGCACTATAAAGTTTAGAATGTGCAAAAATAAATGGTTAAAAATATGTAAAACCTTAAACTAATAAACCATGTACTTATTAAAACTTAATAAAATGTGTCTAGATAAATTTAATTTGTATTAGAATTGTATTATCAATCAAGTAGTTAGTAATTACAATACAATACAATACAATATAAACAAATAACCTGAGTATTTTACTAAAATATTTATTATTAATTAATTATTATAGTGTGACTTTAACATGTCTCTTTAGTTTATTTCCCTGTTTATCAAAAAGTTGAGTTATAATGTTAGAATATAATTTTATTATTGTATAATACTAACTCAAATCATTATTATTTCATTCATAAATAAGTATTTAAATTTTTTTTATTTTTATTAACAATATTATGTTCAAAAACAGAAGTCCCAGAATTACTTACTATTGAACGATTAGATACAAGCTTATTTTCATTAGTAACAGACACTATTTACATTGGTAATAACTAAAAAGATAATATTTTTTATAATTTTGATTATATATTTGTATTTAAATTAAAAATAATATATTTCAAAACAGAAATCCCTGAGGAAATAGAGATGGATATTCAAGAAATAGATCAAAATACATTTTCTAAAGAAGCAGAGACCTTTTACAATATCATTCCTGGGTAAGTCATAGATAAAAACTAAATAGTAATATATCATTAAATATATTTATTTGAAGTTCTAAAATGTTTTTACTGTAATTGGTTATTTATTTATAAATATTCATTATATATTTTATAAAAAACTATATAATTAAGTTAAAATAAAATGATACTAAAAGCAGCATCATCCATTTATAGAACTGCATAAACAAAATAACAAATTTGTGGAATGATTAACATTAATCAAACCAAAGTGTCTCCTTTTTTTGATAATGCTGTTGTATATGAGCTTAAATGTAATTGTGATAAATATTTATTGGTAAAACAAATAAAAATTTTACAACTAGATATTAAAATACATATACCTGCAATAAAATGTATATATCATACTTATTATACCATTTTATATTTTTAGGTCTGATTCAGCTCTATGGACCATAAACAGTTCTACTCAAGATTATTTGTGTATTCATGGTTTTTCTCAAAATGTTTCCAGTATGAATTTTTCAAAATCAAAAAGAGCCTATATTAAATCTCAAAAAGGTGTTAATAAAACCTACTACAGGTATTTTAATTTAAGCTATCTTCAGGTCACTTTAAAAAATGGAGAAAAATTGAAACGAGACTTTTTGATGTACTCTGAGAGCAAAGGTGTTATTTTTTGCTGCCCATGTCTTTTATTTGGTAACAAATCAGCATTTGCTACAACGGGTTTCTCTAATTGGCAAAAGGCTGAGGAGCGTATATTAGAACACACTAATTCTTCAAATCACCGTTCAAATATCTTAAAGATGAAAGATCGTGGCAATACTCTTAGTCGGATCGAAAACAATCTTGTAAGACAAGTAGAAACTCAACATACATATTGGGTAAATGTATTAAAACGAGTTGTGGCTGTTGTTAAACGTTTATCATCCAGGGGATTGGCATTTAGAGGAGCAACATCAAAAATAGGATGTAATAACAATGGTAATTTTCTTATGGCTCTTGAATTATTGGCTGAGTTTGATCCTTTTCTATCAAACCATTTAGAAACATATGGAAACCCAGGAAAAGGTAACACATCATATATATCATATAATGTATATGAGCAATTTATCAGTATAATGTCTAGACAAGTATTAAATACAATTATTCAAGAAGTTAAAGCTTCTCGATACTTCTCAATTAGTGTTGACTCTACATCAGACATATCACATATCGACCAGCTTTCGTTTTGCGTTCGATATGTCAACAATAAAGGGGAACCTGTCGAAAGATTTTTATGTTTTTTAGATCAAGTAGGACATAAATCGGAAGACATAGCAAATGCTGTATTTAGTGTATTTAAAAAATACAACTTAAATATTGATTATCTTAGAGGACAGTTCTATGATAACGCCAGTAATATGTCGGGGATTTATGCTGGACTACAGGCTAAAATTAAAAAAGTCAATCCCTTGGCAAAATTTGTTCCATGCGCTGCTCATTCCCTAAACTTGGTGGGAACCAATGCAGTTGATTGTTGTATTCAAGCTGTCTTATTTTTTGATTTACTTCAAAATATTTACACATTTTTAACGGCTTCTACTCACCGCTGGAAAGTTCTAAACACATCTATTAAAGGACTTTCTGAAACAAGATGGTCTGCCACAGATGATGCTTGCCAATATCTGAACAAAAACTGGTCTTTAATTATTGATGCGTTAAATCTAATAAAAAATGATGAAACTTAGAAAACACTTACACGAAATGAAGCTAGAGGAATTGTCAACAAATTAAATAATTTAGAAACTGCATTCTTATCGGTATTCTGGGGTCAAATATTACACCGATTTAACATAACAAGTAAGAAATTACAACCTGTCAATATCGATTTGGGTGTAGTGTGTGAATTGTATAAATCATTAATTACATATGTCATTGATTTACGTTGTAACAAAAACTATGAGCATTTTAAACAATGTGCGATTGAAAAAAGTAAAATCAAGCAGTTTCAATCCTGTACTAAAAGAACAAAAATAAGAAAACAATTTTTTGATGAAGAACCATCTAAAGAAACAACAGTCTAATACTCGGATTTTAAAGTCAATACCTATTTTGTTATACTTGATCAACTGCGGTCACAACTTGAAAAAAGAAATGTAAAATATGAGAATCTACTTGAAAATTACAACTTCTTTTTCAAATTAACAGAGATGACATCAATTAAAGTCCGAAAGAATGCTGAAGTACTTCAAAATGAATATAAAGATGATCTCAGTACTTTATTTGCTAATGAATGTGTTCATTTTAGGAGCCACTTATTAAGTATCGGTGATAATGCTCCTAAAACTATTCAAGATATGTATATAATCTTTACATAGATATATCTCTCAGTATGCTGTTATGTACTCCTGTTAGTAATTGCTCGACAGAACGGTCATTCTCGTGTTTAAAACGTGTTAAAACATATCTGAGGTCTTGTACAACTGAAAAAAGGCTAAATTGTTTAGCTATTTTTGACGTATTAATATTGTCTATTTGACAATGTACCTATATAATAAATTTCAATATTCGTCTTGTTTGAATACACAACAATACGATTGTCATATTTTGATCTAAATTGATCCTTTTGGGTATTATCCGAATATTTGTTACCTATAAAGCTATATCACAGAATAAATAGTACGGAAACTCTAAGCATAACAACTAAAATATTTCCGACATGTCTTAAAATTAACTATGATGCCAGGAAACATATATTTCCTTTTTATAACGTTTTCTGTGATTTTAGTAAATCATTTATTCAATATAAACCATAGCAACTCATGGAACAAAGAAAGCAGGACATAGGGCAACATATACCCATTAAAACATGGTCACATGTAGCATACTGACACATCGAAGGGTGACGCTCTACCTACATCGTTACTGTTTGATATATAAGACTAGTAGAGGCAAAGAACAAGACAGGAAAGGTGCAACTACCAGAAATTGAAACACCACGTGAACCATTGAACGATTTACTTATCGGCAAGGATCCAGATTCTAACGCGTTCCTGAAGTCAATTCGATCATTCAATTCATGTTTTAAAATGACTTCGTTCGGAGCAACAGAAATAGTTCATAATACTAATGCAATCGGTCAACAATAGAATTCTACATTCAAAATCAGAGGGCAAGTTTATCATAAAATGGGCTTATTACTGCCAATGTCAAACGAACCACATACATTTTTTCAGATCTACTTTATGGGCGTGATGGACGATTAAAATCCTACAGAGCTAAACGAGGTTTAGGCTATAAATATATTGAAAAATACATCTCGGCCAGCGATATACCAATTTTATTATGCTATCGCGTCGAACCAAAACTTAATTGGGTAAGATTGCGACGACGGCAATAATTAAGAGCTCAATAACAAAGAGCATTAGCGCATTCAATATTGTTATAGGTATTTATAGGTATTATTATAACATTTTATTTAATTAATTTTTTAATTTAATAAATTGTTATAAATTAAGATACCTATACCTAAAATTAAGATAGAGCGTTGAAAATTGCGATATTTACAAATTAACTATTTTAAAACTTTCGACCGTCATAAAAATGGCAATTTTGAAGATATCAACAAACTGTAAAGATCAAAGTTGTTCAGAAAAAATAAGGAAATCGAAATCAGGTCTCCAAAATAGTGGTTGCTATTTAAGAAATTTTTATTTTACTGCGCATGCGCTAATAAAAAAAAATTTAAAATTTGAATTAATTAAAAAAATATGTATTTAAAAGTCCTATATGCAGTATAAAAACCCCGAATCAAATTCAAGGTCACAGGATCGAAATATTTCCTGTTACCTTTAAAATTGAACACACGGTACCTATATATGTTGTACTTTATACATATACTTTTATAATTTTATTTCGTTTCTATCATATATTATAGCCATGATATGTTAGGACGTGTAGCCACGTGGAAGACATTAGCATATTTTAATTTATGAGACAATTTTATATTGGATCTACGATTAAAGATTTAGGATTTAAATCGTGATTGTATCAATGGTTCAGGAAATTTTAAAATAAATTCCGTACCAACTACAAATGTTTATCCAGTACGTCTATCAAATTGTATAATTCCATTTATGTTCGACTCAGCTATAATCTTAGCCTGAATTGTGTGTCAGTGCAGTAAACGAAGGCACAGAGCTAGTAAACACGAAATAAGCTGTATACTTCCCATATGTTATATATGTATAGTTTATATTAATTTCAATAACAAATTTTTTTACTTCGAACAAATAATACGAAAATCTTCAATTGAAACTGCTTCGATTGTATAGGATTCTTCATTTATATATGATCAAATAATTTTAAAATTTGAGTTAGACAATAAAAGGGATATATATCGTAGAAAGTGATAATTAAGTAAAATAGAAATACCTCTGCAATAAAAAACTTGAGGAAAAGTTTATACTTTAAAAATGTTTAAAAATTTGACGAATAAACTTTCACACATAACTGATAATACAGTTGCAATATTTATACGAAATACTCATTGGCATCACCAATTATATTATCAACATTTCAAAAGTTTTTAGTACCAAGTATAAACAATAATATTATTCCTTTATAAATATTATTTGTCTGTAGCATTCTCAACTGATGTAAAAGATTACATAACATTTCTTGAAAATTTAAAACCCGGTGAGTATCATGAACCACAAAATGTTGTGATTTAATACTTAGTAAAGTATTTAATATTCTACCCAGGAATAAAATGTATTATAACTCGATCCTGCCTTGACCATTTCTAATACGTATTCAATTTTAGAAATCTTCTGAGCAACATTCTAGCCCGATGGATAATCAGATATTGTTTTTTTCAGGTATTCGAACTGTGAGAAATGCTTTAAGCGAATATGTTGCATATATTCTGGCAAAACGAAACAATTATTTTTTCTAAGCTTTTTTCATTATAGCTACAACAAACAATTATTTTAAACTTATTTGATGCTTAATCATCTAGTTTCTTTTAAGAATATATAATGGAATATATGTTATTAATTCAGAAGGTAAAACTTTTCAAAAGTGCAATGTTAATGTCCTAATAAAATGAACTAATTGGCAATATTTGAGAGTTTATTATTGTATGTTATTATAAAATCATAATGATATGAAAAACGTGTTTTCCGAAGTATCTACCGTCTTTATCGTACCAGTATAACTTCATCTGTCGCCATCCATGACGAGCATTACCAACACGGTGTACGATAAGACATTAAATAATTGTCAATCTTACTGAATTAACAATGTAATGCAACTTGTCAATAATAATATGGTGTTGGTGTATTCTACTTAAGTTGTAAATTTAACTTTCAACAACCTACATTCAGTGTCAAAAATCCTGGTGCATAGCGAGTGATGAGCTGAATACGGCCCCCGCGCCAGCTTATATTTTGAGGGACCCACCATGCGGTAAGCCCTAAGAGTATTGTATGGTCAATGCAATTTGTATATAAAATATACTTCAATCTGTTTACATTATGCATTGCTGCCTTGGATCGTTTGGATTAAAATACTGCAGCCACTTCAGATATCAGTGTGACATACTGATATACTGATATGTGAATATTATGGTGCAATTGCATACAAAAAAATAATGCAGCTCGTCGATTGTACCATTTATAACATTGTATAAAATAAGTGAACGGTTTAGTGAATTATTTTTCGGGAAAATTGATGGTGATGGAGAATTAACAGTAAGTAATTTACCGATCACTATTTTCAATTAGATATTCTAGGTTGCCTATTTGACGTTACACAATGTATACTATACATGCCTATACTCAAATATGCCAGAAGAGCTTTGAAATAGATCAATATATGATTTAATAACAAACTATCGGGATGATATTATATGTGACTTCACGCGTTAGATTGTAAGTTTTCAAGATTATTTTGTCTCCAACTATCTTATCACCGACCTTAAGAAAATTAGTACTTATAAAAATTCAATCATTATTTATAATGAATAAAATACTAATAACATTTTTCCCAGATGTATTTACAGCAACGATGATATTCGTATAATTACACTGTTTATTTCAATATTTGCAGACAGGTCATTCTAAAACTTAAACAAATAAAAAATCCTTTACGTACTACTCCGTCTCGGAATAGATTATCAAACTTAGCCATATTAAATATTGAAGGATTTTGTACTGCTAAAATAGTACAGAGTACATAATATCATTTTTTGAAAATTCAAAATCCAGAAAAAGTAATTTTAGATTCTGAGTGAAACGAGTACCTAATGCATTGGTTTTATCATGATGTGTGTACTTCAACCAAAACGCACACATTGTCCCGGTGTCGTCCGACAAGATGTCTTAAATATTAATTAACAATGTGCTACCTCAGATCATTTGCTTCATTGGCCTATTTGACGTATTAATATTGTCTATTTGACAATGTATAATAAATTTCAATTTTCGTGTTGTTTGAATACACAACAATACGATTGTCATATTTTGATCTAAATTGATCCTTTTAGGTATTAACCGAATATTTGTTACGTATAAAACTATATCACAGAATAAATAGTACGGAAACTCTAAGCATAACAACTAAAAATTTTCCGACATGTCTTAAAATTAACAATGATGCCAGGAAACAGATATTTCCTTTTTATAACGTTTTCTGTGATTTATGGGTACATTGAAATGCTTTGATCAACAATATTTAACATTAACAAATTAACCATTATTAATATAGTGTTCTTTCTTAGATTTCTTACTTTAATTTATTTATTTCTAAATAATAATTGGTTTGAGTAAAAATTACCTTTGAAATTTCACCAAATGAACAATGCAACACAATATGACGATAAACTGAATGACTCCTGTTTATTGTGTGCTGATTAATTGTCAAAAAAACTGACAAAAAAATGTCTATAGATCTGTGGTTCTTAACCTTTTCCGAGTCATGGACCACATTAAGGTATAAAATATAGCCTCAGACTCCCTCACCTATTCAAATAATTTTAACAATTTTATGTTGATTTCAAACGGCGTTACTGTCATTATCAAACTACTACAAAAATTACAGATTGTTTGTAGCCAAATAATACTTGTAAACTGTAATTTTCATGTTATTTGAATAACAAATGCAGAGCCATTTCGCGGACCCCTTAAGGGTTCGTGGACCACCGGTTAAGAAACCCCGCTATAGATACTAGTTTATTAACAGGAAAATACAACAAATTACATTCAACCTAATCAATATTGCGAAATTGACAAATGAAAATGATAAACAAATTATAAATTATTTTGAAGACACAAAAAACTAATATAAGCCGAAAATTTACTTTTGATCTCATACATATCGTCTGCAAAAATTTTCAAGATAGTCTAAACTCTAAACACTCTAAGTGCGGTAAATTTTTTTTTTTTTTTTTATTAAATCATAGCAACTCATGGAACAAAGAAAGCAGGACATAGGGCAACATATAGCCATTAAAACATGGTCACATGTAGCATACTGACACATCGAAGGGTGATTCTCTACCTACATCGTTACTGTTTGATATATAAGACTAGTAGAGGCAAAGGATAAGACATGAAAGGTGCTACTACCAGAAATTGAAACACCACCTGAAACATTGAAAAGTTTACTTATCGGCATGGATCAAGATTCTAACGTGTTCCTGAAGTCAATTCGAATATTAAATTCATGTTTTCAAATGACATCGTTTGGAGCAACAGAATTAGTTCGAAATACTAATGCAAACGGTCAACAATACAATTCTTCATTCAAAATCAGAGGGCATGTTTATCATAAAATGGGCTTATTGCTGCCAATGTCAAACAAACCACATACATATTTTTGGATCAACTTTATGGGCGTGATGGACAATTAAAATCCTACAGAGCTAAATGTGGTTTAGGCTATAAATAGATTGGAAAATACATCTCGGCCAGCTATATCCCAACTTTGTTAAGCTATCGCGTCGAACCAAAACTAAATTGGGTAAGATTGCGACGACGGCAATAATTAAGAGCTCAATAACAAAGAGCATTAGCGCATTCAATATTGTTGAGCTTAATCGGGAGATGTCGCAGCGTGGCACGAGACGCGGGGACCACGGCGGATAAGTGTCTTGAGGAGTATATCCGTACGAGAGAACATGTTGACCCAGAGTCGTTGCGCTTCTGTTCAATTGACGAATCGTTATCTAATATTCTAATGTAACGGTAGAAGAAACTTCAGAGGCTCTGTACGACATGGGGACGGTTAACGCAGAAAAGAACCTGATCAACACGTACATGGAGCAGATGTTAGACCGACTGGAGGGGTTGGAATCGACGGTCGACAACCAGCAGCGAACAATCGCTAACCTCAGCGAGAGCATGGAACGCTTGGAGCGAGCGCTGTTCGAAGAAAAGCGGAAGTCAGACGAACGGGTGGTGCATGCAAGTGCGTTTCTCTTTCCTTGTGTCAACGATACCTAAATCTGTCACCCGCTATCCACTTGATTATAGATACAAGATTTTGCATAAAACTTTCATTGGAGGCAATGTTAATTGAATGTCGAAATATAATTTGTACTCGTCGTTTTATTTTTATAAAACAGTGTTTTTGTATACTTTTATCACACAGCTCTCACCTAAACGAAAAATTCAAAGTATTTTCGAGGTTTTAATAATAACTATAGTATCTGACATGAGCCTCGGAATTTTATGCGCCAAAAGACATTGAATTATATACATTATTACAAACCGTCGTTATATTCAACCAAAACAAATATGGAACATGGTTACTCATTTTTTTTCGAATAACGTTTGAATTGTAATTTTTTCCAACACAATCAAAAATAAGAATGTACTCGTATTTCATATAATTTTGTATTTTATTAGTGAGCCATTATTCCATCAATAATGATTTGTCTTACAACGTTTACACAAATAAATCGCTCTAATAATAAAAAATTATATTGCATATTTTATGGTTTTTTACGTGCATATTTGCATGTTTGTTTTACTATGTATAATGTATATTAATCCGGTCTTTAGTAATCAGTAATTACTAATGACGAATTCGGTTTTAACCGGCTTATACCGTTGTCCAGCTATTTGTTATTTTAAATATATGGAACAACCATTATTTACACCTAAGAACATTTTTATTATTTTACAAAAAACAATCAAATCTGAATTTTTTATATAATTTATCAGGGATATGATGTCATTGTCTACAGTTGTTCAAATCAAAGGAATAACTATTTACTTAAAAGTTTGAACATATCAATAGTCATTTACGACTTATTTTTTTATGAAATAATCGATATAAACATTACGTCATGTATAAAAATTATAGTCCGGTTACCCAAATTGTTTACAGGAAGTTTAAAAAATTAAAACGAATATAACTTAAAATTTCATTCGATTAATTTAAGTAGATTTATTTGGATTTTAGTGTATTAAAATTATTAAATTGTTTTTATTAATGCTGAAAGTCATGAGAATTTAATAAAACAAGTATAAAATACAACAATTTGCAATTATAAACATCAATAATTTTTATTGAAAGCCCTAAAAAACAAATATTTATGGTATTATTAGTATAAGTCCAATTATTAAATTATGTAATATTAAATCATAGTCAATAGTCATATCCAATATTCTACAAGGAAAACATATTTTAATTGTTAAAAATGAAATAGAAAATCTGTTTAAACTCTGTGTAAATTCTGAAGAGACATACTGTATATTTATTGAACAAATATGTAATACAATTTTATTTTAAGAACTATAATAGGTGAAAACCTAAAAAATGTTCTGAACTGTATATAATTTGTATTGGCATTAAAATGAAATTAGTATGTGTTTAAGCATTTAACTTTAAGGGGTGTGTGCGTTCGTGAGAATGAGATTATTTATGCGCATACGATGTCAACGTCAATAATCGTTTGGTGACTCTTGGGTCGTGAGATTTATAATATTCTGATAACAGGAAAAGGGATACTACCTAAAGATAATATAATACCTGGTGTTGTAAGGAATAATCAAAATATGGAGATCAAATCTTAAATAATGATTGAAAAATGAAGTTGTACATAAGTAAACAAGTCACACCCGTTTTTCTACAAAAAACGCAACCATAACGTTATTGCCTGTGAATGTTCAAACTGAATGCACAAACTCATGGGTTCAAATGCATATAACAATAGGTTATTGAAAAAGAAGTTAATAATTTACGTGGAATACACCAGAACCATATTATACACTAGTTGCATTATGTTGTCTGCTGTATGTAAAGCATAATACGGGGTCATAAAGTCACTGAAAATATATAAATGCGTATTTCGCATACTGCATCATATTATTTCAATAAACTTCATCAAGCAGGCCTAACTTAAAAACAGAATGAGTGTGCGACGTATGGTGATAAGAAAATGGTGACCGTACAATGAAGTTATTATACTCTGTACAACTAAAGGGTTTAGAATATAAACGGCATTCATAGCGACAAGATGAGCAAAATAAATTATGAATTCTGATATTTTTTATGAATTCTCAACACGTATGCCCACGTTTGTGAAATAAGATATGAACTAACATTCTGCATACATCCTGACTTAGGTAGTTCTACGGTTGCAAAAGTATTTGGTTTGAAGAAAAATTATAAAAAAAACATTTAAAAAGGGTAGAGAAAAAACTCATACATCGACCTGGTAACAAATTTATAAGGTACCTTATATATATTATATATATATCTACCTTGTATAGTTAAATTATACATGTGCTAATAGCAACCTAAACCCTTCACCAAACTTCCACGAAATATAGAAAAAAAACTCTGAAAGTAGTGATATATTTTTATAGCAAAGTCTTTTGACTATTCATAAAGATAAGCTGCTCATAATTGATCTTAGAATGGCGACATATATTTAAATCTTAAAATAAAGCATTTCCGTTTTTCATTCAAAATTGTTCGTAAGTCCTGATGCTTCTTGTAATTATACAAGCAGGCCGTGCACTGTATTGCCGATTCCTTAATTTTAAGGGGTTCTCTATTTTCTTTATTACTTAGCGTGACCCTGTTTGGTCGTAGGATATACTAATTTAAACATGTTTTAAGATTTTTGACTGAGCTTAGCCACTGACTCACATACCCTCCTTCACAAAGAATCGTTTCTCGGAACCAGCAGTGAATTAATTTAAAATTTATAAGAAAAATATTATTTATCTATTTCCATCCTATTTAATTTTAATTCTTAAATTATTGATATGGTAAAATGTATAATACATATAATAATATATATCTTAATACCTAAAATAGTAATATAATATGTTTTAAAACTTATCTTTATAAAATAATAAAAATCATTCGTGTTATTTTAAAGTTTGGCGATATTATATTATTTATACAGTGTTATTTGCTTTATATACAGTGAACAAGACAAAATAAGATAAATAGAATACTGTCATTATCTTCATAATATATTCAATAAAAAAATTACGTAATATTTACATGGCATTCAGCATATCGATATATAAGTCTATGTAAAACACGATTTTTAAAATTTGTTGGTTTGTGATCGTTTAAGTAGTCTTAACTGTCTTCTATAATAACAATATGAAATCGTCCAAATTTGATTTAACAGCAGTTATAGTGTTAACAATTACCATTTCCATCATCATTAAATATGGTAGTTATAATATAAATGTTTATTATATAATCTGGTTATATTTATAACGAAGATCATTTAGTTATATATATTTTTATATTGTATAAATAATTTATCATTGCTTTAAATCAATAACACATATTCACTAAATTTTAACAGAATAGTTTTAATTTTGAAAATAACCATTTACCAGGGTTGAGACTTTCAAATATTTTTTAAATACTTTTTGGATTAAACTTTATATAGCGATTATTATTCTTATAAATAATGACAATTATTTGCATAAAATATTTAAGTTTCGGAGGAGAATCATTTAAAATTTGTATCAAATCTGTGGGTCTTGTCCAGGTTATATTTAGTCTTTTAATTATGTATAAAATTAAATGATGAGTACGGCTTATACAAAAAAATTTTAACTTCTCATGTTTAATATTTTTTTCACTGTCAGTATTTAGAATCATTAATTTTCTTTTCATATAAATAGTTACTTTTGGTTATCCTTAATATATATTTTACATAATCGATGTATTAAAATATAATAATTAAAAAAATTATCATTTTTTTTTTTAGTTCAAGCCGCAACAAAAAAACTGGATGACCAAAGTAAATAACTGTATTTATTATTCAAATAGAAGTATATTAAAAATTGTACAGTTTGTTCTCAATGTTATAAAAAAAAAAAAAAAATCAAGTATCCTGAGTGGGGTGAGACTCCACGGTAGGGTGAGTTACAGGGATGGGTGAATAATACTGATATATTGCTCTTTTTAATTTGAAACCAATGTACCTATGCTTGTAAAAAGACAATTCTGAGTGAAAGAGGTCGGGAGTATCAGTTAATAATATATATTTATTTATAAGATGTAAAAAAATCACAGTTTATATAGGGATCCATACAAAAAATAGTGTTGATTTTCATTTTAACTTTTCGTGAATGTCAAATTTTCAAATTCTTACGCTTATTTATAAAATTGTGACTACAGATTTTTGAAATTTTTTCACTCCATAAGAACAATATATTGAAATTTCAAAATTTAAAAAAAAACAAAAATAGGTTTTATGAAATTTACGAAAATTGACTAAGAAAACAATTAAATTTTAAATAGCACAAAAAAATGTAAAACTGAATTTACACCATCCCTAAAAATAGCCATATTCAGTTTTCGTAAGAATTTCAAGTCCCTACAATCATAAGTTATTGAATTACAGTGCGGAAAAAAATTTTATTTGGAAAACTCTTAAGAAATTCATAAAATAATCTGTTTAAATACACTAACTAGGCAACATTTTAAATCTGAAACTTAAACTACTATTGTTGATAGGATAAGGCTTTCTTTGAAAGATCGTGATGACATACACAAAATCATGGTAAAATCAATATATTCCTCGTTTCACTCAGAATCTAAAATTATGTAGAATCAAGTCGAAGTACTGAGGTACTAGATATATTATTAATTTAAAATAAATATTATAATTTTCGATTTATTTGCTGGACGAGCAACAGTGCAACACGAATGTTCTCGCTTTCAAGTACAGAACGTTCAAGTTGTGTTTTTCTTTTCAATAAACTAATAAAATCAAAAAATATTACTATGTGCACTGAAAACCGGAAAGCGTCGACATAATATAATATTTAGTTGGTTAATCTTGCACAACAGCGTAACGGCAGCGGCGGTTCCCAATGTCACGCGAAGTGCGCATCTATGGGTACGTAGGATCTGCCGACAAACGATGTATGCATGTTGGTTCCCCAAAAATACGACCCTGTTTAGTAACATGAGACGATGGTGTATATAGGTCGTACGAAAGTAGTATTACGTCATTGTAACTACTATAATTTATGGCTTATAACATATTACGTAAGATATTATATTTGACACTAGTTGTCGTTTAATTAATGCGTACAAACACACACAACTTACGGTGATGCGTATGTAAAGGACATACAAATCATAATTGATACTTCTACTACTAAGTGCTTCCCAAAGTCTTAATTATGAAAATGAGGTAAAAAAAAATTATCATTATATACTTGGGCGAAGAGGGTACCGCTCATACTTAAAAGCAATCGTTAATAAAAACTGTTTGTTTAATATCAGTCGTTAGCAGTTCACACGAATTACACTTATTTTATTTTCTTGAGTGTATATTTTTTTGTCATAATTGTAAGCATAGTACCTAAAACCAATTTTTATCTTCATTTATTTGAATTTTTTCAACAGAATCGATTATGGCATATGGCTATAATGGTAAGTACCTACTCATTACTTAAATATTGATTTTTTTTTCTTTTTATAAAAAGACGTTAAAGCAAATCGATTATAAATTCAAAGCACTTATCTACAAATATACAGCCATAAACAATACAATATAAATAAATGATTAAACTAGGAAACCAGCAGTATTTAAAAAATTAAAGATAGAAGAAATAATGGAAATAGGGCCAGTTTTAAGAAAAATATTTGAGTCGGAAGTGATATAACCTAAGGATAGATATGAAAAAAAGGATTTTCGGCTTGAAAATTTGGTATTTAATATATTTACTTAAAAATAATGTATAAAATCATTGGAAAAACAAAATAAATGTGTTAATAAAATGGTATATTAATCGATAGAATTATGACGCGTAAAAAAAAAAAAAAAATAGAAGTAGTAAAGACGACGGGTTTGAGTGATAAAATACTATACTCGTATGTACAATGTACATCGTTGAATTTAATCGGGCAGTTATAGCATTTAAAGTTTGATCACTAAAAAAAATAGATTTAAACTTCATTCAAATTATATTATAAAAGTAAATCGTTTGCATTTCTCGGAATAGGTAAAAACCAAATTATGAAATTAATATGTAACAACTTAAATTTTTATAGGACGTTATTTACATGATAAGAATTTTACGCCATCACGTATGTTTAAAAAAATGTTCTTATTATTATCTTAAGTAGCTAAACACAGATTTTAATTTTGTTCGACAAATAGTTGTACAGTAAGAGTGAATTAAAATTAAAATCTAATGCCTAATATTAAATAATTGTTGAAAAATATGGATTCATAGAGATTGAAAGTTTTTAATGAAATCTTATGAGTCGACGTAAATCGCCTAGATTCAAAATATGCATATTTTAGCAAAAAAAATTTTAAAAAATTACTTGTTATGCATGTCTTAGGATCAAAAAATAATAATAAATGAAAATCAATAAAATATTAATACACACCTTTATCGTACAATTTGGTACGATATTTTGAAAATAAACAATGCTCTTTATTTACTCAATGACTAAAATTTAAAAAATGTTGTAAGTATATTCATGTATGAATAACTAAAACTTGTTTTATTTTTTAATGACAGTGACCCCATCAACTAATGGTACGTTTTATATAATTAAAAACCACTGACAAATGGCTATTAATCTCGTATAAAGTGGGATGTATCATGTTTGGGTATTGGTCACTCTAAAAATTTGAGTATAACAATACTACTTTATTATGAAAACAATCCTAATATTATAAAAGTATATTTATTAAATACTTAAATGATCATATAAATAATAATAATAAATGTCATATTGACCAATGTCATTTAATATGACTGATGTATACACCTTCACTGTTGGATCCGTGTAGAGTATAACTTTTTATTTAAGTTGTTTTACTTCGTTTTATACATGTATCTTATTTTTAAATAGACTTTCCCTTTATCGGTTTATTTACGACCTCGGTAAAGATGGTTTGTAATAGGAATGATTGTCTAGTTGGTGTATTCAAGATGTAATTTCATTTATATTCCCAATATTTTTCCAAAAAATTTAAAAATACTGATAACATTTATGGAGCACGGTTTATAACAAAATCCAAATGTCCTTCGTCGTAACTATTTACCCGTCTTTATAATTAGTATTGCTGTTGCAATATTCCATTTGACTTGAAAGTGGCCGAAACGCATACATTTCTGTAGATGGTTTGTTGGAAATATAGGAATCGAATTTTTATGGTTAAAACAAATGCAGATTTTGTGTAAATCAAAGACAATCAATCAAAAGTAATTTTAGATGAGGAGTTGTGAATATTTTCAAAGTGCCAAACATTATGAATATAAATTGGTGGCATTTTTGGTCCGTCCTGTATCTCTTGATAGTGAAGTATGTAGAAGGGGAGACTACTGAGTATCTAGATGAACCCCCGGGTCCCAGACATAAATTTACACTGTATTATACTGTATTACACTGTATTTATCTTATTGATTGATTTACATAAATATATTTTTTTTTTTGACATCCAAACGGTCACGATTATTTGTGCCTTTTCGTATTTGCAGTACTATTTGGTATTTTTAAGTAGGAGTACAGAAGGTTAAGTTCTTGATATAAACGAGTGAAAATTATGATTGAAATATACCGGCGCATTTAAAGGAAAACACACGCGTTTAGGTTAACTTGTCTCCACGGCTACTGCTAACCAACAGCAATTTAATAGAATTTAAAGCAAAATTTAAATCTTTATTTATTTCAGAAATCGCAGGAGAATACTCTAAATTTATAAAGTTTTTAAAATCAAAAGGTTGGTATGAATTATTATTAAAGAATAAAGAGAGGGTCCTTTTAAGATAAAATAAGTAAATAATTACATTATACAGTTGTATGTTGCTGAAACACTAAATAATACTAAATGTACGTCACTCAATTTTGTTTATCTAGTGATTATAACATTCATAGTTATGGTACTATGGATGACAATTATTTTTTTATTAATCAATTATTACGTATTTATCATATCAAAAGAAGTAGGTTAAAGCATAGTATAATAAAACAAGTAAAATTATTGCGCAAATTAGTATTACCCATCACAGTATACAGTGCAGATTTGATTGTTTTTTCTTGTTCACATTAGTCCGATAGATCGATGCGATACTCACATTTTTTTCCGAGTATAATACATCATGAACATACTGTACCCATTTTTGAAATCGCGTAAATGAGGATAACAAAATACAAAAACTTTAGTTACCTGAATCCCACTAATAATTTTCTAAATGTATTTAATACATAAACATTAAATTCAAATTCAAAGCTTAAATTACAAGGTACATAACTGGACCAACTTACATATTATGATGTATACATTTCAGATTTAATAATGCCGCAGCGTTCTGAGATAAACATCATTATTAAGTTCTGTTCTCACGCAGGTAACATAATACATTTAACTATTGTATAATTCAATATTAATTTTAAAAATTAGGAATCATAGCTTTATTATACATAATAATCTTATCATGTATATTATCGTAAATCATAATGGATAATTGTAATTTAATAAAAAAAAATATTCAAATACATAATCTTAAACTTGAATCAATTGCCATAAATTCTTAAACACTACAGTTTCCGAAGACATAATATTTACATTTAAATTTTTAAGAAAATACAAAATATATGTACAATTTACCATTATAAGATAAGAATAAAGCTTAACAAAATATACTTTAATTGATAAAAGAAAAATGTTTTAACAGTAGAACTCAGGAAAAATGGTTTCAAAGGTAGGTTTTTATATTTATCTATATAATAGAATAGTAAATTATATATAACTATTATTATGTGTTGGTATATCTAATACTAAAATATAAAATGTAACCCATACTCTGTAATTTAGGTTTATGCAAGAATACACTTAAATTAAAAATAGAAACATATTATAACTTAAATGCAGCATATAACTACGGAATATAACCCAGACGATATTTTTTTCTCCAATAGTATTCTTTTCCTGATCACAATACTATGAAAAAAATAGCTTTTCTCAGTAGGTACATTGATCAACTTTCTTTTTGATTAGGATTTTCAGTTGCTTAAGCAGCTTCTCATTGTTATATTAATTATTTCTGATAACTATCAGCATGTGTTTACGACAAAATATCATCTTCTATTTTAGTAATGTTATATTTTCTACTGCAAATTTTTTTTTCAGGAATATTGAGTGAAGACCAAAGAAAACCATTAAGTATATAAATTCTTACCAATTTTATATTTGTTATTAGTCACTTAATTTTTAATATACTGTTCATGAAATATATATTTATATGACTTAATCAATCGCTAAACTATACTATAGTACAGTGTACACTTATATTCTGTTAATAATATTGATCAATATAAATAAAATATGAATTTGAAAATCATTTTGAATGCAGTAGAAACCAGTGAAAATTTATACTGTTAAAGTTGAGATACTAGATTAAATCAGTGGTAACATTTATTTAAAATTTTTCGTTAATAATACAATTTTAAAATTTATTTTTTTAAATGTTATAACACATATCAAAATCCTTTAGTTTGAATAATTACGATTTCATAAGTACTTTTTTCCACGAAATGCACACGAACGAATAATTTAGGATAATTTTTTAATAATTTATTCAACCAATATATGTATACTCCGAATAACTCGGAACTATTTTCTTAAGTACGAAACGCAATAACAAAATGTTATACAGTATATCACTATTCACTATTTAAATAAAAGAACACAAAAGGAATCCCATTATATTGGACACTCAGAAGAGTACTGAAATAATATCATAAAGCGTACGATTAATAATGAGTCATTAAATAATTTGCTTTATTATTCGTTTTAACTTCAAAAAGTCTTTAGTTAATATAAATTATAAATATTATAAAAAATTAATGCTTAAATATATGATAGGAGTTCGAATAATATAATATTATCACAGCATATAAAGGAAACCAATAAATACCATGATTTGCTCGGAATTTTGACTGTGGACGTAATAATTCTTCCAGAAACATAAACTCAATCTATTTTAAAACTATTAAATTGTTTTTTTTCTTTTTCTATAGACGTAGGATCAGGTAAATATTTCTACAATAATTTTATTGAGACTTGTGATTCTGTTTTGCGTGAAATTTATTTTTTAAACTTTAATCATTGAAAAAACAAATATAATATGCTTTAAATTTATAAATTTTTAAATTAATGATGACTTGTCTCAATTATATTTCAAATTATTTGATGAATATATACATGAGTATAATAACTTAGACCAATTTAAATGCCATATCAATATTTTATCATGGAAAAAATAGTCTACAAAAAAACTTAATTTATCATTTGATTAAAGAATATTAGTAACAAATGTCCAAAATATTAAAATATCAATGTAATGTTAGATTATAAAATTTTCATTAAAATCGAATTTTATATTTTAAAATAATAAATACGATCAACTTATTTTAGTTAAAAAAATTTACAACCATAATAAGATTTTATAAATAATCAAGGACATTTTTCCTATGGCTATGCGATATAGAAAAAATAATTAGTATTAGTAAAATAATATTTAAATTTAAATTGAATTTAAATAAATTAATATTATTTACAAAAGTATAAAAATGTGTTTAAAATAATTATAATTGCGATATTTATGAGTTTTAGTTGAATCAAAAAACTATATACAGTATATCAATCAAATCAAAACTGGTAAATTTATATACATTTGAAATTATTTTAATTTGTATTGGAAAAACGTATAAGAGTCAATATATCTGTAAATCAAATGACAAACATAGGCAATTAATTAAATATGGGACTTCTTGCTTTCAAAACATGTAAAAATAATTGCAAATATGTTTCAAGAAACAACCAAATATGCACATAAATATAATCATAATATGATCATTTGTAGCACTAAATCTACATAACTCTAAAATATGCCATTATATGCAAAATAAAGCTTAAGGATTTACATTTCTTGAATCGTGAATAGTATTTTTATTTGACTCTGCCGTTTTCAAAGAAAATATCGAAATACTAGAAGTACCTAATCTTCCTAACAAACTTCTTGGTTTATTGATCCAAAAAAACTGAATTTTACAATAAATTTCAAATTATAATTTGATATATCCTTTGAGAAATTTGCTTAAGATATTTATATAAGATAAATTTTGTTCCCCTAAAATTTAATTAAACTATCCATGAATTATAAGTCTTATAACATAAATTAATATACTTTCCAAATCAATATAAATTATTCACAGCTCAAAATATAAATCGTGATTTCAGTTGAAGAGAAAAATTCCAATGTGTTGCATCAATATATATTTATGAAAATAAAAGAACTAATTAAATTTTATAATGGAGGTAACTTAATAAAAATTATAATAAATTAATAATCATGTTTTAAATTCCAAGTAGGACGAGGAATGTATTGGTCTTATTAACATTCGGGTTTTTTTGTTTTGTGCGTCTGTGTAAAGGACTTACACCGGAAGGATTGATCAGATGTATACAAATCGGATATTTTTATAAGGATCTTTCTTCCGGTTGGTACCATACAGAGATTTTTTTTTATTTTCACAACAGTTTTCCAATGTTATGAGAAAACAGTGCAAAAAAGTGCCAACAATCGAAATCAAGAGTCGAACTATATACCGTTTCTAATATTTTCGTTACGCGCTTTCAACTTCTAAATTTTTCATGAATACAATATAATTAGTCGGTATTTCAAAAATATTAATCATAAACATCCAAAACATACATTTATTATCGATGTCTCGATATTAAATCGATATTTGCTTTTAATAGAAATAATATAATTATTATCGAAACATATTTTAATTACTTGATACGGCTTGAACTTGACGCCTAGATTGCTTTCAAGATCTACGAAGTGTTACAAATCTTTTGCTCAATATGATAAGCCCTGACGGGGGATATCCAGAAGCGCGTAATTTCGGAAGCACAAAACACGTGCTTAGACTCCATAATCCATATTGGTATACCGAAATAGTACCGGATAATAAATAATAATCGAAAATAATTGATGCAAAAGCCGAAGACGGAGGCGGTGTAACCTGGCGTGGGCATACATCGACGATTATACATTATTCAATATGTTTGGTAGGAGTCTATAGTAACTTAAGTTACTAGTTGAAAAATCAACCAATCGGGATTAACAATAATTTATCAATAGTTAAATCGTTAAAAAATTAAACTGGTACAACCTAATGAAGATATTTTATTTAAATAGTAAAAATGTATAAATGTATAATTTAAGAAATATAAAAATGGTTACGATAATAACACCACCATATATCGGGTAAAAAATGTATTTTGTAATGTTGAATACAGCTTATTGTATGAATAAAAAAAAATATTTGTGATTAATTTAGCTTTAAACATACAAGTTCTAAAGGAATAAACCTAATATCATTATAAGCGAATAACATATTGTTTTAATAATATGAAAATCTAATAATTTTGTTTTATATGTATTAATTTCACGGATAGAATAAATATAAAGTACTTTGACTCATATATAATTTGACAAACTAAAGGTACTAAATATTTTTACAACATATTTAAAATTCATATAAAATTATTATAATAATAGACCATAATTGAAAATATTAAAAAGTAGTTTAAAATTTGAACTCAATAATAGGTTATTATAATACATATAACTTATTATTATTAATAATTAACCACTTTATTTGTTCCAGTTAATTATAATATTAAATATTGTGAAGGTATATTATTCATTAGATTATAAAAATTATCATAATAGAAAATGAAAAAATTAGAATTAAAAACGGTAAAATATATTATAATGAATCATTGTAAATAAAGAACACAAAATATACTGATGACATTCTCAGATTTCCAATTTAAAAATTGTATAATTTGAATATCAAACATGAAATAAATGTCACGTTAATTTAATTTGATAATATAAGAAATAAATATGTATATATTTACCTATTAGGTATTAAGGAGAGTGCTCGACACTGTATGTTATTAGCCTACAATATGCATATTTTTGGGTATGGAGTGTGAATAGTTTTATTGTTTTATATAATTGTTCGTATGGTTTGAATAGAAATCTGTATTCAGTTTATTTTAACATATAATTTATATTTATTTAAAACGAAAAATTTTTTTTTAAAATTAAATCTCCAAAAACACCAATAAAACTATGCTATCAATTTTTCATTTTCTATCTTTTTCATCAGCATTATTAACAATAACAAATTTATTTTAATTGAATGTTTCGATTATCATGACAGTTATATTAGATAAAGAATTTCAATGTAAGTACTAATTTTTAGTTGGATAAAAAAATTTTAAATTCGTCTTTGCTTATTATTAATTTATTTGTTATTTATACGGACAATCATCCAAATTCAAATACAATAATGTGAATCACTCTCTACCCTCACCAGCATTCGAAACCACCACACAACATTATACATTGCCAGAAAAATCCAAAATACACATCCGAACACAACAGTTAGGAATATAACATCATGTACACCAGGATCCTTGAGCACAGTAGGTATATCAGGGTAACGAACAAGCGGACGGGAGCGCCAAAACCATCTATTATTCAATCGATGCCATCTCATTACCACTCTTCTTATATAACGAAGTAATGCGAATCATTCATGGTGACACTTTACACCGGTTACAAAAGGAATGGAACTGAATAGACTCGAAGTTAAATGAAATAAAGACTATCATTAAACCGTTTCCCTTCATACAAAACACCACAAGGAAAATCAAGCCGTCCATCAACCGTCTCAGGATTGGTATCACACCTTATGAGAGAGGAGGACCACCCCCCCCCCTTTTCGCGTGCTTTAGGGTCCAAATTACCGTCAAAAACATACTCACAGAATGCCAAACCTACGACACCACAAGGACAAAACACCGAATCACCGACCACTTCACAGACAACCTCAACCCAGAACCCGACAACATCCAAAAAATGACACAGTTCCTTGAAAACTCACTTATCATCAATAAAATATAATAAATACAAAATGTAAATAATATTATAATGTATACAATGTAAATGATTGACGTCCAATGGCCCTGTTGCCGCGGACTATTTGTTTAATAAAAAAAAATATTAATCAAAATAGTAAATGAAAATATAGATACTTTAAAGTGTATAGATACATCAAGATGCCTTGTATTTTTAGCATAACAATATTTGGGAAAAATTTGAATAGGATATGAAATGAAACAAAACAAATAAAGCATACAGAAGTAGTAGTTTGAAAAATAAATTTGTTTATAACTGTTTCTTCCTGCCATTTAAAGTCATTAAATTGAAAAAGTTTCGAAAATCTTCATATACAGAGTGAAAGATTCAATGTACTTTTATAACACATAAGACATAACATTATATTTTATATTTTTTCTATTTGTTCAGTAAGGCCCATGTTTTATATTTTCCAAATTATCGGGACGTATTCCAATATAGGGCAAATTATGTGATTGGCTAATAGTTTTTTTTACTCTAGTTTTTAAAAAAATAACTTATTGTAAATCGTTTGTTAATATTTAATTATAATGTTAACTAAGCTCAATACTTTGTCCAGGAGATATATTTGAGTACGACGAAATGTACATTTATTAATTTTGTTTATTTTTTATTTTTTTAGTAAATAGATCACTATCAAGTATGGACAATTTTAAAATACTAATAAATATAAATTTTATTACATATTGTAGATAAATATAATGTGAAATCATATGATGTAGACGTCGTAGTAATAACATATAAAGCCCTTTGCACAGCTAAATTTTTATATTTTGCCATAAGTATGTACTATATACGTATATAATATTTAATTTAATATGAAATTAATTATAAATTTATTTAATTGGATTAAATCAACAATAATTTCAACAGTTAGTTATTAGTTATTAGTTTGTGTTCGAATTGTAACGCTTCTTATGATCTTTACAGGAAAATGGTTAAGCTTTGGCAGTTCTTTAAGTAAATATTTATTTTTAATACAATAATATACTTAAATTTTTTCTGCAAGATATAATACAGATTTTTCCAATGGTTCTAAATTTTATGACATAATAGGTTTATTTTTATAACTTAAAATATGGTTGAATAAATAGTTAATGTTGTTTTAAAAGTGCGACTTTATCAACAATGTTTTTTTTGTTTAACTATAAGGTTCACTGATCCCCCCGCCCCCCCCCCCCTACAAATAAAATATAAAATGTTGAGAAAATTTGTTTTCTTAATAAAAATAGTGTTTTTCCTGGAATAAATATAATTATTATTTATAAAAAAGTTCGTAAAAAATTTAATATATTTAAAATTTTTCAGCCTGTGGAAGTAAAGCAGAAAAATCTACAAAGTGTATGTAAAAGATATTTTTTAAGAGTGCGATAAGCTTATACAATAGTAATTTGTACATCCATCGCCAATGTTAAGTCAAACAAACGTGATACCTAATTATCTACTGAAAGAATTGGTACCTAGTAAATTGCAACACACCAAAATTAATGTGCAGATGATATTTTTGTAAAAATCATCTGAATCGTAGTACAGATATAAATTTAAATAAAACGTTCAAACTTTTTCGTGAGAAATTGTGATTTATTCACGAAGCGACGTTCAGTGGGGACAAATGTTGTTATTGATGTACCTGTATGTTTTGGGATCTTGGCACGCTTGCGCTGCAAACAACACTGTGTCCGTAAGCCCTATCCCGTGGTCTATGCCAGGCCAGCAATAACGCGACTTGAGTGCCCAGGTATGCTGCGGAAAGATCGTGATCGTACGTGCTATAGCTGGTCCCGGCACCAGACAAATTCTTAGACAAAAAAACGAGAGATCGCCAGCCGTCATCAGATTTTTTTTCCGCAACTTTGCACTTATTTATATCTGCAGAGATGGACGCGTCTTTGCTCCGACGTAGCTGTGTCGAATCTTGGGTATGATGTGATATCGGCAGTGTGAATACTGAAGTGGACCGTCACTGTTTCGAATCAGTGAGGTGATATCGTAGAGCGGGGCTTACATTTTAGCTGAATTAAGTGTGTTAACGTCTATAGAAGTTGATAGACGCCGAAAATATCTGCAGGCTTTTCTCAGTCGACGGTATTGACCAATCTTTGGTAGCAGTAACGATTTCCGGATTTGGTAGACAAATGTTCTGGTCTAAAGTATTATGTACATATAATACACAGTAAATTTTCTAAGATAAAATTCTATAAATGTATCCATATAAACGTAATTTTTTGTAATTGTTGAAAATTTGTGAAATTTATAATTAATCAATCATACAATTGCTATCAATATTTGTTTGCAGATACCTTGATGATTGAAAATTTTTCAAGTGTACAGAAAATATTAAAAAATAAATTTAAATCAGGTTTGTATGATCGGGATAAAATAAAAAAAATACAACAGTATAAGGATTAATGAATATTATTTAAATAAAATATTTCTAGTATACACACATGTCTTCCAAAAATATCAAATACTTATTATCAGTTATCATTAATAACAGATGTAGAAGAATAATTATGTACAATAAAATGAAATTTTAACGAAATTGGATATTTTGGTATAAGTTTGTTCACATAACGGTGTACTTCAAATTTAAACACAAACAAATCTGTATTAAAATAGTTTTTTAACAAACTGTTTATTGAAATATAACGCTAGTAAATTCGACAATGAGGTTATTGCTAAATAATTTAATGAAAATTGAGTTTTCATAGTGTTATTGAATCGTATCTTTTCTGTGACTAACTACTCATTTCGCATTGGCTACCCAAGACGCTAACAAAAAATAATATTCTGTTTACTTCTGAATAACTTATATATTATTCCTATACATGTAACCAAGGGTACATAACAATTTCAACGAATTTCAATTACATTATATTAGCTGTTTCAAAACCTTATTTGGTTTTTGTTCTAAAATTATTAACTGCATAGCGCCAAAAACATTTACTGAGTACTTGTATAAGAATTTGATAGATATTTAAGATTTTCGAAAAAAAATTGTATTTTCTTTTTTCAAAAGTTGAACATCATAATTTGGACCTATGTTATTATAAAATGTAACACTATAACTATACTCCTATCACCTATCATTAGAAATAAAAATTGATCTAACTGACCTTTTACATAGAATTGTTTTTTTCGTGAGAAATGGTGCATTGGCTTTACGTTTTAAAGACCCATCCCCATATCTTACCCGACCGTGGATTATCACTCAAATACCCAACCAAGAAGATTCTTCCGTTTTTAATATAATAATGATAAATAAAAAAACTACTTATTAATATCTATAGTATTATTAAACTATCTGATCATTATTAACACATTAATTATGAACATTATTTAAATACATTTTTTTAGAAATATTTAGAAATGTTGTCTTATCTGATGGCCCTCTTTCACTCAGAATAAATAATTAATTCGAAAACTATGGACAATAATACATAGGTTCAAAAGACTAATAAAGCAATATCATTCACCCATCCCTGTAGGTCATCCGACCGTGGACTGTGGAGACTCAACTGACCTAAAGTAGTTTCCCCCTTTTATATTATTATATTTTAAAAGAAATAAAAGCAATAAGTACCTAATAACAAATTAATGACTAACATACGAGTACTTCTAAGAATAACTGTAGTGAGTGCATTTTAAAAAGTGTGTAGGAAGGTTATACAAGGAAACGATCATCTTGTCGTTGGTAAAACTATTACAGTTATAATATTTGATTATAAAAGTTTTACAAGGTTTGTAGTGTTGTAAAATTGTTCACGTCCGCAGTGAATGTTTGTCCTAATCCGTTGATTTCAGATCATTGGTTATATACGTACGATAATTTATTTACAGATGAATACACCAGGCTCCAAATAAGACTAAATTTGAATCGGATTTTTTGTCATTATAACGGTATACCATACATTTTACAATTATAATAGAAATTTAAGTGGATAAAGAATTACAAAATGTATTAGCTACATAAGTTATCAATAAAATTTAATTATTATAAAGACTAAAATGATGCAATAAAATTGTATATAATATAATTTTAAATGTTTTTATAGAAATCTTCGATTCTATTGGTTTCACTGGTAATTCAAATTATTTTACCGAATAGAAGTATACACGTTATAAAAAAAAATGTTAATTTACTTAAATAAGCTTTCTAATATTTGTTTGGGCCGGGCGCATACAATTATAATATGCCCGGGACGGTCACCGATTTCTGTGTTGTGCACCACCTATCGATCTTGTTTGTATGGTGCGTCGTGTGTACTGTTTTATAGCTGAACTAGCAGTGTTTGGGTTCGTCGCGCAAAGACTAGTGAGCTATATGGTGGTATAAATGTGTGAGTGTCTATCGTGTGTACTCAAAAACTAGTGTAAAAAATGGGAACTTAAATATGAACAATACAATGATAAATACGATGTTATATATGTGGCTGTGTTGTAATAATTAAATAACACACAAGTAAAAAATCAAAGCAACACAGAAAAATTCAATAGTAAAAATAATAATAATAATAATAAAAATATGACAATATTTAGCCCTTATAGCTCCACAATAAAGCATGAAAACTCACTAATTGGTGGAGCGCAGACTGGTCAGCTCTAGCTATCTAAAATCCTTAAAAACACCGTTTTTGGTATACTATACTTCACTAGACACTCAAAAAGTAACATTAACAAAAAATACAATATAAAATGTATGGCGACTAGCGCAGGCGGAGTAATAATAAAAATATATAATAAACAATTGGCGATTAGCGTACAGCTTTACTATTTATGGTGATTAACGCCTACAAGGAATAATATAAATAAAAAATCAATGAAGATGATATAATATCACAAATTTGACAATTATGGTGAATTGCCCACATAAAAACGATTTAAAAAACAAAAATATGAAATGAATAATTTAAAAAAAAACTTACGGACGTCGTTCTTCACTTCACGCTGGTTTTTGCTCGACAAAGGTAAAATTCACCCACGTATATTACAATAAAACACACACATATCGGCCTTTTCGGTTACATAATAATTCACGACACATGATTATGACCATTTATTAAAATTAACTAAAAATCACATGTGCGTGGATATTTATGTGTCTGTGTGTGTGTGTGGGTGTGTACGGCTGATATTTATGATAAAAGAAAACAATATATAACAAAAAGTTATACCAAGTTCAAATGTAATTATATTTTATATTTGTTCTTGACTTTTTTAGGATTCTACAATGAAGATTCAAAAATTTCATGGGGTGAGTACAATTAATATCTAAGTACATAAAATATTAAATAAAAAACATTGTATTTATATACTATCATCGTATTGGTACTATAGTCTGGTAGTAGAGAAGATACTTCTGTGCACCGTGATACTAGTATATTAATTCAGATGTGTATTAAGTATTTAAGAGAGATAACATAATGATTTAAATTAAATAGGGAAAAGCGAAAAGGACATCATTGGTAGTTATTAGAAACCGTTTTGAAATGTGATATCAAATCACATGAACCTATCGGGTATGGAGAGTTCATTGTTTTTTATTTTAGAGAGCTTCATGTATTATGATTACCAATTTTTGTCAAATAATATTTGTTGTTAAAATTAAATAAAGTCTAGTTGACAGAGTCCACTAGTCCTAACCTAACGAGTCCGTACGTCACGTTTGAAACAGTGTCCCGAGAAAATTCAAACGAGACGGTTTTTATCCCGTTTTTTGAAGATAGTCCTGTTTTTATCCTGTTATTTCCATATTATTAAATAATCAATAAATTAATATAATATTACAACTATGTTATATTATTGAAATGTATTGAGCTTTAAATATGTTTTATTTCATGCCAAGTAAATTAAAAATCATTTATGAAAAATGTAAGAGGAATAACCGGGGGAAATATACGAGTATGTGCATGTATAATTTATAGTAACAAACCGAATAGAATGTGGATAAAGATTTTTTTTCGATGAATTTATTCATGTAGTTAATGTTATAATTCATCCAAAAATTATGGGTCCCGTTTTTTTTATATAAATATGGTCATCCTAGACTAATTATACAGACAACCGGCTATGTTCTTTATTCGTTAAAACAACAAAGAACACTGACGAGTTAGGACATGTTTCAAAACTAGTTAGGGTCTCAAGATTTAGAAAATGATAAATATAGTACCTGATTCATTTCTCGGTAAATTAGTTACTAATTTACTAATCAGAGTAATCACTTAAAACAATCGTGGACACATAGAAAATATCTATGTCATTTAAATGTTAAAATTGAGTATATAACATACGAAATTCACGTTTAATTTTCTTTCTAACTTATATGGTTGAAGTTGAGTTTAAATATTTGTTGTTCTTCCTTGATGAGATCTAAGTGACCATCTGTATAGCAAGTACGCAATTAACGTATTGAAAAAACTATGAAATTAAAAGCACTAAAAAATGTAGGTACTTATGATGTTTTATATATTTTACAGAAAGAATTGTGAACAGTAGTAAGTTATTCGATTCTTAAACACAATAATTTAACACAACTTTCACTTAACTTTTAAATTCCAGTGCATAGTATGGTGTGGTTGTCTAAATAAAATTATTAATCTGTTTATTTTACAATGTGATATTTGGACAAAAATGCAATTTCAATATAGTTTCCACAAACACGAACTCGACGGGACCGCAAAATAACCTGTTCGTGTTAAAAAAATGTGTGTTAACCGATACGCTTTGACACGGCAGTCGTTATCACGACGACTGTCGACAATCGTAATCATCTTCTCTAATAAACCACCAGACCGTGGAACGCACCGTCAACGCGATACCCAGGTTCCCATCCATCGTAGGAAGGGGACGTGGAAATGTCGTGGTGACGGCCGTTACCTACCGCGACTCGCTTCTCTCTCGCGCAAGAAACGTCGTACGGACTAAACCTTTTCTTGATTGTCATTACAGACGCATATTTCTATTCATTGTGTGTAACATCACCTGTTATTTTTTTTTCTCTGTGTTTTTTTGTGTGCGTGCGTTATTACTGAACGTCGTACCACCGGCAAATAAAAAAAAAACAAACATTACAAATAAACCAATCGTGTCGGCGTTGTTAAAATCCGCACGACCTCAACCTGGTGCTGGAACGGAGCCACAACCGCTCCACATCAGCTTAACACGAATTTGTTCGCGTTAAGTGAATTATGCTTACACAAACGAAATAGCGTTATTAGAGGAAGTTGAAAAAAATAGACCTACTACAATATATGATCAATTACATTAAATGGAAAATTAAAATTGTATTACAATGCATACATATAATAAATATTTATAATTTAAATAAAAAGTTGGTGATGGATGTCTGCGTGAACGTTACTTGATAATTTTCCAGGCATTGTTTTCTGATGCTGTTTAACTGGTCGTCGAACTTGCAGTCCACCTCTGCACTGGTTTGGGAAATTTTGACGAGGGTATCAAAGGCTGCCAACACATCAGCTCGAGAAGGTTTATCCACTAGTGGTTCAGTAGATTCGAGTTCTTGAGATGAGATTTAGGGATTTTCGTTCTCTTCAGCATTTTCATTACAGATATCAACATCATTATCCAATAATATAAAACTTGTAAAAGAAATCGCATTTTCATCAGAAATCGAAACAACAGCTAACAATTTATTCCAATCTTCGTCAGCAGTATTCTTTACTGTACTAGGTATTTCAGGGATTAAAGTGACTTCGTTTCCAAGTCCATGCTTTTTTAAAACAGTTACTGATCGTTGTCGCAGTAACATCACTCCATGATACAGCCATTGCCCTCATCGCTTGTAAAATATTCCATTTTAAACATGGTTGATTAGAATCAAAGCATAAAAGTGCATGGCGTACAAATCTAGTCTTGAAATATCGTTTAAAAGCAGCAATTATCCCTTGACCCAGTGGTTGTAGCCTGGATGTACAGTTTGGAGGAAAATAAACTATTTTTACGTTTGGCAGTTCCAGGTCACCAATATTCTTATGAGCACTGCAATTATCCATAGTCAAAAGTACATGTCTATTCTGAAGTGCCATTTTTCGTTAAAATTTTACTAACCATAGGCGAAAAGATGCTGAATCGACCCACGCATTTTTTGTTGAGTGTATTCAAATGAAAGACTAAGCCTATTTACATTTTTAAAACATCTGAGGTTTTGATATTTGCCTATTACCCAAATCTTGAGTTTTTCTGAGCCAGTAGCATTGCAGCACAATACAACAGTCAAAAAGAAAAATATAAAATGATATTTTTCTGTTCGTGTTAATCAATAAAACGACAATATGGTTCCTAAAATTTGTCCGAGTTTCGTGTTAACCGAAAAATTTGTGTAAACCGAAGAAATAAAAAAAAACCTACCTTAAAGTATATGGCTTTTATTGGGACCGGAAAACTAGTTCGCATTATCCAATAGTTCGTGTTAACCGAGTTCGTGTTAACGAGGGAGTACTGTAATATGTATCATTTATCATTTCAATACGCTATTTGCAAGAAATTATTTTGTGAAGAAGACTTTATTAAACACATTATGCTACATAATTATTACAAGTTAATCATTTATATGCAAAAATATAAGTTATAAAATGGATTAAATAAAATAACATAAGAGTGATCTTTAAATAAAACACTAAATATAAAAATTGATAATTGTTTTAAAAATTAAAATTAAGTAAGAAAATCATATGTTTAGATTTCCAAGCTGCAATAGGAACTTACCATAACTTTCCAGTATTTTTTTACAGTACGTATCTACCACTAATTTAAATAATCCATATTATTCTATAACTGAATAAATTATAAATTTAAAATAATCATTTAATTATATGTTGATCAAATATATGTGTATTATATGTATTCTTAAGACTGTTTACATTCATATTATGTACTTATAGTTTATACTTATTAGTTATTAGAATATGATTTCCAGTTCTTGAAGTATGCATGATTCATGAAACCCTTACATTATTATTTGTCATAGGGATAAAAAACTGGGTTATAAATAGACAGTCGATTGCAGGATAACCTTGTAGATAATGCTACTTATATTTCAAATTCTAAAACTTTTAACATTGTAAATAATTAATATCCACAAAACCGAAACCTTCTGTTATATTACTTCACATACTTCTAAAAATGATGTAACTATTAAGCTAGTTTCACTCAATAATTATTGACGAATATATATAAATATATATAAATTATAAATACATTTTTATGTTAAATAATAATTACATTTATAACATAATTTATAAATAATATTTATTATGTTTTCGAGGCCTAAATACAAATTATTATATTTATGTATGTGATTGGGTCAAAATTCGTCAAATTTTCAATAAATATACATAATTCATTACATAATTAAGAACTAAATTAACCTAATATTTAATAATAAATTAATTATAATAAAGGTTTATTATATGTATGGTACATACTACATAAGTTGTTTTAAATATTTCAAAAAATACTATTAAAAATTAAATTATTATTTACGATTTCCTGATTTATTTTTCCCGGGGAGGGGGAGGAAGCAAAAACCTTCTAATCCATAACTCACTGATTGCATAATATTATATTTATTTCAATCAAAATGCCAAGAAAAATTATTTACATCTGGGTTTAAAATGTAAGTTATGAGATTTTATTGAAAAATTTCACAGAAAACACTAATTAATTTTATAAAAAAAAAGTCTCTTTCATTTAGGAAATGCATTAATGTACGAAATTAAAAAATGCAAAACTACTAAAATAGCATACTTTGATGTTGTATTCACATATATGTTTCAGACGAGAAACAAAAAAAACCGCATAATATTAAAAATGAATATATTGTAAAAATAGCTTCTGAAATTTTTAAAATTAATAATGAAGGTAAATATTAAATAATATTGTTCAAGTTATATGCCATAAACTAAAATAGATATTATATAAATAGGTTTTTTTAAAGTTATTCCTTAACATATTGAAGTTATAATTTAAGTACAAGAACACATAATAAAATTATTCTATATCCTTTTGTTTTATAAATGGACGTATAAACACCTCGCGACGGTACTGCTACAACACCCCAACTGACGTTGAGGATTAGCGAGTTACTCTGTATGTGATACACACTTCTTCCTAAGGTCGTTGTACCGTCCACTCGCGATCGCATTAACATAATATCGATATTAGTAATAATAATAATCAGGTTACCACAACATTTTAAATATTATGAAAATTTTAACTACTGTTCATCATTATTTATTTTTTTGTAACTTTTCTTATTTTTTTTATATATTTTTTTTTTTTTAATTTTGTTAAACAATTAATTTCGTCAGTTATAACTAGAGTAACAAAATTAAATTTAAAAGCTAGACTAGGAGAAAAGGATAGTGAAGGGATTATGATTTTTTCTAGTTGAGTTAAAAATATATAAGGTACACCCAAGACAATATTAGAGGAGTTGCAAAGGATTATTAAATTAGCTCATTGAGTTGATAGTATAGGACAATTTAATATGAGGTGGGGGACGGCACAGATTAAAGGATTGTTATCAAGTTTGCATAGAGGAGAACTGATTAATGAAAGTTTAAAAGCATGTGCAGGAAATAATATATGACCAAAGATAGACATGAGAACGAAATAATCTGTTTTCTAGAGAACTTAAAATTATGGAACAAAGGTTGTGATGAGATGGTAGGCGAGATTTTCCGGTACCAACTGTCGAAATTTATAGTATTTAGTTATTTTTATTAGTTTTGAGAAAATGTATTTAATTTATATTTGTGGACATTTTATACATTTTATGATTCATATTTTCTAGTTTCCAAAGTTTATGATGAGTGTAAAAGTAATATCATTTGTTCTATAATTATATAATTGATTATCGTTCTTAAAATTTTGAGATGAAATTTTGATAAATAAACGACAATCGTACTCTCTATATATATTAGTGATATGAGAAAGTTCCTTTATTTCAAATCTTTTAGTTCACGAAATTTGTAGAAGCATTATATATATTTTCAATAACAATTTGTTTCACAAAACCCTATACCACAAAAGTGAAATTCACGTAAACTAATCAAATTTTATAGCTAACGATGAACCAGATTTTGTAATTATACTATACCTAGATTAAAATAAGAAATGTAGAAGAACAAAATATTGAATGAAAGATAACCAATTATCAAAAAAGTAGCTTACAGTTTTTATAAACAATTTCCTAATACATAAATATAAAACAAATCACTGTGCAGCATAATCAGTTGTACAAACCATATTATGCCTGAAGGTCTATACTCTAGAGTCTAGACATACTGATCCAAAAAAAATCAGCAATTGAAGTCCATGGGAGACTAAAAAATGTATTTCTTATAAAAATAGATGTATTTACAACTTTATTGCACTGTTAATAATATTTCTTAGTATTCAAAGAGCTGTTAAACAACCTATAATAAATTAAAAATCTCTAATATATTACTTATAATTGTAAATATTTGTTATCTGATAACAATTATTTAGTTTACACTTTACGATTATATCAAAAAACTAATTGAATGCGTAATATTCTCACCAGAATTTTTGAAAAATAGAGGGTACACTGGTAAGTTGAAAGTTTTGTTCAATTTTTACTCAATATTTTTATATTAACATTTGTTCCTATACAACTAATACAGTGATAAATATTTTACATATTTTAAGGAGACTTAATTTCTGATAAAAAGTTTATTAGCAGTATGTATTATTAAAACTAAATGTTAATAGTCATCTATTTTATTTTAAGCTTTTACCTTTACACAAAAATACTAACTACAACGGAGGTTTTAGTTAAATATGATAGACTGTCACCACTGGATAACGATAAAACAGTAAATACGAGTAGAATCTAAGATAATTTAAATTCAGTTGGTATTATTTCTGATTTAACTGAAGTGCACATATCTATCTCATATTTATGAAACATCACTATTGACTGCGGGGAAGTGGTGAATTGACGATTAATTTTCTAATTCTTTATTCTTAAGAAGCTAATAGATCTAGTTTTGGAAATTCACATGAATCCAATCTTTAAGTGAAATAATTTATTAAATGTCCCAGAAAGTCGTTACGAAAAAGACAAATGTGATACATAGTATCAAAAAATAGTATAGGTATAATAGTTATAAGATATAACTTATAACCTTTCCAATGCTATAAACACAAAAGTAATAAAAAGTTATTAAAAATGGCATCTTAACAAATTGTTTCTGGATCGATTAGTCTAAGGTATGAACGAAAATAGTTTGATGCAGCATGCTACAAACGATAAAATAAATAACAAATGCATATTTTTATTTTTCGTAGTGCACTAAGTATATTGTAGTGCACACAAAAATATCCAATAATTCTAATAGTATCTAATTCGTTTTAATACGAAAATATTTATTAATTTGACTATTTATTTCAGGACAATTTACTGACCATGATTACAGAATCTTTGTCGAACATTTAGAAACTTTTAGTGGTTCGTATTTTGTAAATTAAAATTTTATTAAAATATAGATATCTGTTTTTGCATCCAATCTTAAGACCTTATACAACATAATCTATAGAAATCTATAATATTATAAAGTATAATCTACAACCTGTTTTTTCTCTCCCTTGAAGTACCTTCTTCATTAAACACGCAGTAAATAATAGCAGTATATCATAAATTATACACATTCACACGAATCAAACATGTCTTATACTGAAGATTATTTACAAATACAAAAGTCAGGCATTTCAATAAATCAATCAAGAATATTGAAGGAAATCGTTCATAGATATTAAAACCATATAAAATATGAGGCTTTGTGACGATCAATAATATAACGATATGCTTGTCGTATTGTAAATAACAAATATTTTGTACACATCGGTGACAACAATTATAATTGTATTAATTGCTTAAACTATAATATTTCAAAATATAAATGCATATTATAAGGGAATAGTTTTTATTTATTTAGTTTTATAGATACCTATTTCATCAATAAATCAATTAAGAACGACGCCCTATATAGGTTACCTCAAAGCACAATGAATGATGATTTTTACCTAAATTATATATTGGACTAGCTGAATAACCCGGCTTCGCTCGTGTGCAGTTATTGCTTTCTCTAGATGAAATTCTTAAATCAGATGTTTATTATTTACCTTCTTTCTTTTTTTCCGTCCCCTAGCCACATTCCTTAAATAAACGACGTGCATTTTCAAACGAAAATAATAGCACGTAGGTTGTACAGTTAGAGTTAGTTTTATAATAATTAATAGCCGGCCCCTGTGCGCTTAGCAGCACCAAAACAAATATACAATAAAAATCATATAATTTTTCCCAGAAAATCATTTTTTTTTTCAAATTCTTTATTATCAATCCAACACATTTTGGTAAACAATATTCTTTGTTTGTCCATTTGTGGCATACACAGATAAACAATTTGGAGTGCCAACTCTTGAACAGGCCACGTATAGTTGCCCTAGTTGGCTCCTCAAAATTCAAACCGCATACTTGGAGCGTTTGTCCTTGTTCCTTATTGGTGGAGATGGCGAATGATAGACACACGAGGAATTGCAATCGTTTGAATTCAAATGGCATGTCTGTTGGTATCAGAGGAATACGTGGGATGAGTACAACTTCCCCCTTCGCTTTGCCAGTCAATATTGTGGCTTCGATTAAATTCGGCATCAATCATTTTACAGCTAATCTTGTGCCGTTGCACATTTTTGGTGCATTCGAATTCCGTAGTAAAATAATTGATGAGCCGACCTTCAAATTCTAGTAATGCGGCGGCATACCAGACGTCAATATCAACCAATTGTGATTCCTGTGATTTTGGACAATATTCGGAAACACTTGATCAATCAGTTCTTCTTTTGATTGGCGAATTGTACAAAAATTGTTTGGCCAACTAATTAAACCGTTTTTGTTATCGATTCGAACTTTGCCATTTCCGATTTCCAACAATTGCTTCGAAAACCTATCTGCAGATTGATCATTGTGCAACTAAACACGCATGTTTATGATTAGCGTCAATTTTCGCACATATCTCCACATGAAAGAATTCTTTAGGCACGCATTGATCTCATCTGACGGTGTTGAGCGTGGAATTACGGGCAGTGTTTGTCTAAAATCACCTGGCAATAATATCAATGCACCACCTAAAATGTTTTGGTTGCCACGTAGATCTTGTATCGTGCGGTGTATTGCTTCAAGTGATTTTTTATGCGCCATCGTACATTCATCCAATAAAATAATTGCTGTTTGCTGCAAATCTCTCGCAGTATCAGAATTTCTTGATATATTGCACGTGGGATTCTCAATCACCTGTAATACATTAAAAATAATTACATCCCATTTAATGCAAATGCACTTCAAGCCAATAGATCAATAAATACAAACAAACCTGCACATTTAACGGCAATTTTAATGCACAGTGTGCTGTTAGTATGCCATCCAACAGAGTAGCAGCTGCTCTAGACAAAGCAAGTGCCAATGCAATTTTTCCTTGCGCTCGAATGTTTGCCAAAATGAGAGATATTACAAATGTTTTACCTGTACCACCAGGCGCATCCAAAAACTACAATCCGCATGCTTCATTTTGTACAGCTTGCATAATGGTATCGTACACATTTTTTTGATGGTCATTTAATTTGGGAACATTTATATTCACAAATTTTTGCAATTCATTGATATCATATTGTTGTTCTCGTCGCAATTCTCGATCGAACAAATCATGCATTGGACGATTGGGTGAAATCATACCTAATTTTCCCAATGCTTTATTAGCGATCGTAAGGCACATATCTTCAATCGCTATTAATGCCTCATTATACATTTCCAATGTTATGATCAAATCAGAGTTTCCTGTGTGATGGGGCATTCGAATCAAAACGTCTTCTGCAATAAAATCTCGATATTTATTCCACAATTCAATCGGATTCGATGGGAAACATGTTGATATTAATATGGCATACAGCATACGTATTTGATGTGGATATGAAGCGATCGATGCATCATGAAGTGAGGAATCCCAATGTGCATCATTTTCCAGTAAACCCAATGCTCACACGTTTCACGATACGTAGCGCATAAATGACCATTAACTATTCGCAAATCTTCAAATGTACTCGGCCCCACAACATTCACTAACAACAGCCGCAAATAATAACATTCTACCATATTTGGATGAACTGTGTATAATCGCCCCATAGTTTGTGCATAGAAAAGACCTGGATAGCCATCAACTGCTGTTCCCTGTTTACGCCGTTGCCATGTTTTTTGTGCAGCCCAAGTGTAATAATGCGTTACATCTGAATACAGCAAAGTTCTGGCAAATTAATCACTTAAAGAGGACATAACTCCGGAACCACTTATTGCACAGTGTACAAACTTCACAGAAACTATCTACATATCAATCCTAATATTCCCTGAAATTGTTATTGAAATCGGTTTGGTGGATCTTGAGTTATAAAATTTATTCAAAATGTACACTTATTTATATAAATATATATTTTATTATATATTTTAATATACTAACTCATTAAGCCATAACTCGTTCGTCATGTTATAAATTTTCTCATCTTAAAAAAAAAATCCCGGAAAATTACCTCAACTAAATATTTATGTTTGTAGATAGTAAATAAATATTTTATAGGTTGTGTGATTTACGGTGAAAAAAAAAACAAAACAAAATTTTTATAAGATTAATTTCGAGGTTGAACTATTTAAAAATTGTTGGATTGAGAATAGTAGTTTATGCTATATGCTTATAAAAAAAACAAAACAAAATTTTTATAAGATTTATTTCGAGGTTGAACTATTTAAAAATTGTTGGATTGAGAATAGTAGTTTATGCCACTTTTATTCAGTTTTTATCTAAAATTTCTAAGACTGTTTTATAACTATGGTTCTAGAAATTAATATTTAACACAACTATCTTTATTTATTTTAGATTTTCCAGACAAAAAATGTAAATACTCTAAAGATTTGTATAAATAATTTTAAAGCTGCCGTGAATTGATTTAATTATATTTCTTTTTCGGCTTTTTGGTGTTAAGATTCTATAACTTTAGCTGAAATTATATGCAATTTATTTCTTCTAGATATGAAGGACGCGAAAGGAAAAAATGTTACTAAAATCGCATTTATAAATATTAACTTACATAATAAAGGTGTTTTATAACATATTCTTTGAATGTAATTATTTTGTAGTTTTGTAACTTGCTGTGATTAAAGGGCATTGTAAACAACGGTTTGCTGTATTTGTCATATTTTCATAAGTGTATTATAGAAATGTACTAGTTTAATTTGCCAATTCTGCAAATTGATCAAGTCACTCGATTAATGTATTATCAAAAAATTGTTTAATTTAGACATTTTCACAATTCAGATCTTAACTTTCTTGAAAGTAAAATTAATAATTGAGAAAATAAATAAATGAAAAATAAATAATCGAAAATACGAGATAAATTTGAATTTAATAATCCTTTACACAGTTAAATTATAACTATTATTTTACGGAAATTTAAAACTTTATAGACATATGTATAAATAATATTTGAACAAATAAAGTATTATTCAACACTAAGTAGCCAAAATAGCGATTTCAAAGGAGTGCACCGCGCCTTCAACCGTTATCTGGTTTTCCATTGTAATTTTTCTAGTTTTATTTATACAAAAAAAAATGTCATCAGTCTTATCAAGGGTACCATGGCCCATGAGATAATCTCAGATCTATAAAGGCGCGTGAATAGAAAAAGTTTGGAAATCGCTGGCTTAAAGGTTATCATCTTTCATTTCATCCATCAAAAAGCGATCATATAACGTTTGACATGTTTTTCGTCTTTTCATTTCATTCTATCATAAGTTCAGGTATAATTCAAATTCAAAGATTTAAGAACTTCTAGAATATAATTTTAATTATAGAAAAAAAAATGAAAGTAGAAATATATTTTAAAAAGACAATTTCTTACTGAGTAATCCATATTTGGTATAAATATATATTAAAACTATTCACCTTGTTTTACCAACAAAAAAAATTGAATCATTATAGTATTATAATTTATTTCGCTTTAAAATGATTTAATAAACACTTCTAAATGACTGTACATTTTTTTTAGTGATTCATGCTATCCCAGAGCCTACAGATAATTTAGCACATTTCTTCTGTGACAAAACAAGTAATATAACCAAACTTGTCTTTTGATATACATATTTATAGTTTTTAAGCGTTGGATAAATATTGTTAAAAAATTTAATTACATATGGTTAATTATCAATCTGTGATTTAATCAATTTCGAATAAATATTGATTCAATTTTATACAGAGAGTCTGACGCAGATTGGCTATAACGGTAAGTTGGTTAGTTGGTTTTAAAGGTTGTACCTTTATGAAGATCTAATGTATAAATCTTAGAAAAGTAGATATTAAATATACTAAAAGTCAATAGTTTAACTTATTTTTGTTACATAGAAGATTATTTTATAATAAATTACAATAAAAAGAGATACAAACAACAAACTGAACTTGCAATCTGTATATAAAATATAATAAATGAAAACAAAAGTGCGTTCTCATGACCTGATTTGGTATTTTAAATCTTCACCGGCAGTGCATTTTTGCACATATTGTACAACAATACTCCTAGCCAGAATATTTTCATTTATACATTTTCAATTTTTTTACATACCTAAAATATAAATTTTATTTACATTAATATTATTAGAAATATTGAATGATTTCTTAATAATTTATTTTATGTTTAAGAGGAATTAAAAAGAAATTGTTTTATTCTGAAATATAAATTGTTTTTCAGGGTTATTATCGCATGATATAGGTTATATCTCAAGTAAGTTCAATAACCTGCTTATTTTAACTAATATTTCTTTACAAATAATTTTTAATATAAGTAAAATTAATTTTTCATACTTGCATTATTATTTAAAATCAGTATTTAGTTATTACGTAGTACCAACACAAATTTATATATCATAATAAATAATTACATATAATAATATATAATTTATTCTTCGAAACCATTTTACCTCAGGACACGAAATTATAAATATTTTACACATTATATATTATATAACAATATATTATCCATGTGTTTCGATCCCCGACGTTGACCCGTAGAATGAATAGTACAAATTTGAATTGTAATGATATAAACTTTAAATATATTTACTTATATCCGAATTGTATGTTCCCTAAGGATATATTAAACTCTAGGTACTTCCTTGAACAAGCGTGACACTTTACCGTAATAATGTTTTATTTTGTTTGGTAAAGGTGACATAGCTTGTAAGACATTATTTATGTACAAAATAGGATAAATAATTAATAATAGGATGAGATGCATGTTTAAAATAATAAAAAAATGTTTCATCTCACTTATTTGCTTAACTTAATATAGGTATTTAATTTGACTAACGGATAGTATAATGGCATAAAAATGTAATTCATTGACTGTTTGCCTACCTATTGAGTAAACTGGCGTATTTGATTACATGCCTACGACATACTCGTATCTATATATATATATATATATATATATATATATATATATATATATATATATGTGAATATTAAATATGCGATTATATGTGTTATAATTTATAAATGAAATATATTTAATTACAGATTACCATTCACTAGATGGTAAATATTCAATTTTTCTTTTATTCAATTAAGGTATTTTAGCAAAAGAAACCAATATTATACGCTGATTAGTGATTATAGCGCCAACTATAAAAGTATATGTATAAAGTACAACATATATAGGTACCGTGTGTTCAATTTTAAAGGTAACAGGAAATATTTCGATCATGTGCCCTTGGATTTGATTCGAGGTTTTTATACTGCATATAGGACTTATAAATACATATTTTTTTATTAAATTCAAATTTTTAATTTTTTTTTATCAGCGCATGCGCAGTAAAATAAAAATTTCTTAAATAGCAATTAATATAGGTTTATTAATTTATATTATTTAATTTATAGGTATTTATAGGTATTATTATAACATTTTATTTAATTAATTTTTTAATTTAATAAATTGTTATAAATTAAGATACCTATACCTAAAATTAAGATAGAGCGTTGAAAATTGCGATATTTACAAATTAACTATTTTAAAACTTTCGACCGTCATAAAAATGGCAATTTTGAAGATATCAACAAACTGTAAAGATCAAAGTTGTTCAGAAAAAATAAGGAAATCGAAATCAGGTCTCCAAAATAGTGGTTGCTATTTAAGAAATTTTTATTTTACTGCGCATGCGCTAATAAAAAAAAATTTAAAATTTGAATTAATTAAAAAAATATGTATTTAAAAGTCCTATATGCAGTATAAAAACCCCGAATCAAATTCAAGGTCACAGGATCGAAATATTTCCTGTTACCTTTAAAATTGAACACACGGTACCTATATATGTTGTACTTTATACATATACTTTTATAATTTTATTTCGTTTCTATCATATATTATAGCCATGATATGTTAGGACGTGTAGCCACGTGGAAGACATTAGCATATTTTAATTTATGAGACAATTTTATATTGGATCTACGATTAAAGATTTAGGATTTAAATCGTGATTGTATCAATGGTTCAGGAAATTTTAAAATAAATTCCGTACCAACTACAAATGTTTATCCAGTACGTCTATCAAATTGTATAATTCCATTTATGTTCGACTCAGCTATAATCTTAGCCTGAATTGTGTGTCAGTGCAGTAAACGAAGGCACAGAGCTAGTAAACACGAAATAAGCTGTATACTTCCCATATGTTATATATGTATAGTTTATATTAATTTCAATAACAAATTTTTTTACTTCGAACAAATAATACGAAAATCTTCAATTGAAACTGCTTCGATTGTATAGGATTCTTCATTTATATATGATCAAATAATTTTAAAATTTGAGTTAGACAATAAAAGGGATATATATCGTAGAAAGTGATAATTAAGTAAAATAGAAATACCTCTGCAATAAAAAACTTGAGGAAAAGTTTATACTTTAAAAATGTTTAAAAATTTGACGAATAAACTTTCACACATAACTGATAATACAGTTGCAATATTTATACGAAATACTCATTGGCATCACCAATTATATTATCAACATTTCAAAAGTTTTTAGTACCAAGTATAAACAATAATATTATTCCTTTATAAATATTATTTGTCTGTAGCATTCTCAACTGATGTAAAAGATTACATAACGTTTCTTGAAAATTTAAAACCCGGTGAGTATCATGAACCACAAAATGTTCTGATTTAATATTTAGTAAAGTATTTAATATTCTACCCAGGAATAAAATGTATTATAACTCGATCCTGCCTTGACCATTTCTAATACGTATTCAATTTTAGAAATCTTCTGAGCAACATTCTAGCCCGATGGATAATCAGATATTGTTTTTTTCAGGTATTCGAACTGTGAGAAATGCTTTAAGCGAATATGTTGCATATATTCTGGCAAAACGAAACAATTTTTTTTTCTAAGCTTTTTTCATTATAGCTACAACAAACAATTATTTTAAACTTATTTGATACTTATTCATCTAGTTTCTTTTAAGAATATATCATGGAATATATTATGTTATTAATTCAGAAGGTAAAACTTTTCAAAAGTGCAATGTTAATGTCCTAATAAAATGAACTAATTGGCAATATTTGAGAGTTTATTATTGTATGTTATTATAAAATCATAATGATATGAAAAACGTGTTTTCCGAAGTATCTACCGTCTTTATCGTACCAGTATAACTTCATCTGTCGCCATCCATGACGAGCATTACCAACACGGTGTACGATAAGACATTAAATAATTGTCAATCTTACTGAATTAACAATGTAATGCAACTTGTCAATAATAATATGGTGTTGGTGTATTCTACTTAAGTTGTAAATTTAACTTTCAACAACCTACATTCAGTGTCAAAAATCCTGGTGCATAGCGAGTGATGAGCTGAATACGGCCCCCGGGCCAGCTTATATTTTGAGGGACCCACCATGCGGTAAGCCCTAAGAGTATTGTATGGTCAATGCAATTTGTATATAAAATATACTTCAATCTGTTTACATTATGCATTGCTGCCTTGGATCGTTTGGATTAAAATACTGCAGCCACTTCAGATATCAGTGTGACATACTGATATACTGATATGTGAATATTATGGTGCAATTGCATACAAAAAAATAATGCAGCTCGTCGATTGTACCATTTATAACATTGTATAAAATAAGTGAACGGTTTAGTGAATTATTTTTCGGGAAAATTGATGGTGATGGAGAATTAACAGTAAGTAATTTACCGATCACTATTTTCAATTAGATATTCTAGGTTGCCTATTTGACGTTACACAATGTATACTATACATGCCTATACTCAAATATGCCAGAAGAGCTTTGAAATAGATCAATATATGATTTAATAACAAACTATCGGGATGATATTATATGTGACTTCACGCGTTAGATTGTAAGTTTTCAAGATTATTTTGTCTCCAACTATCTTATCACCGACCTTAAGAAAATTAGTACTTATAAAAATTCAATCATTATTTATAATGAATAAAATACTAATAACATTTTTCCCAGATGTATTTACAGCAACGATGATATTCGTATAATTACACTGTTTATTTCAATATTTGCAGACAGGTCATTCTAAAACTTAAACAAATAAAAAATCCTTTACGTACTACTCCGTCTCGGAATAGATTATCAAACTTAGCCATATTAAATATTGAAGGATTTTGTACTGCTAAAATAGTACAGAGTACATAATATCATTTTTTGAAAATTCAAAATCCAGAAAAAGTAATTTTAGATTCTGAGTGAAACGAGTACCTAATGCATTGGTTTTATCATGATGTGTGTACTTCAACCAAAACGCACACATTGTCCCGGTGTCGTCCGACAAGATGTCTTAAATATTAATTAACAATGTGCTACCTCAGATCATTTGCTTCATTGGCCTATTTGACGTATTAATATTGTCTATTTGACAATGTATAATAAATTTCAATTTTCGTGTTGTTTGAATACACAACAATACGATTGTCATATTTTGATCTAAATTGATCCTTTTAGGTATTAACCGAATATTTGTTACGTATAAAACTATATCACAGAATAAATAGTACGGAAACTCTAAGCATAACAACTAAAAATTTTCCGACATGTCTTAAAATTAACAATGATGCCAGGAAACAGATATTTCCTTTTTATAACGTTTTCTGTGATTTATGGGTACATTGAAATGCTTTGATCAACAATATTTAACATTAACAAATTAACCATTATTAATATAGTGTTCTTTCTTAGATTTCTTACTTTAATTTATTTATTTCTAAATAATAATTGGTTTGAGTAAAAATTACCTTTGAAATTTCACCAAATGAACAATGCAACACAATATGACGATAAACTGAATGACTCCTGTTTATTGTGTGCTGATTAATTGTCAAAAAAACTGACAAAAAAATGTCTATAGATCTGTGGTTCTTAACCTTTTCCGAGTCATGGACCACATTAAGGTATAAAATATAGCCTCAGACTCCCTCACCTATTCAAATAATTTTAACAATTTTATGTTGATTTCAAACGGCGTTACTGTCATTATCAAACTACTACAAAAATTACAGATTGTTTGTAGCCAAATAATACTTGTAAACTGTAATTTTCATGTAATTTGAATAACAAATGCAGAACCATTTCGCGGACCCCTTAAGGGTTCGTGGACCACCGGTTAAGAAACCCCGCTATAGATACTAGTTTATTAACAGGAAAATACAACAAATTACATTCAACCTAATCAATATTGCGAAATTGACAAATGAAAATGATAAACAAATTATAAATTATTTTGAAGACACAAAAAACTAATATAAGCCGAAAATTTACTTTTGATCTCATACATATCGTCTGCAAAAATTTTCAAGATAGTCTAAACTCTAAACACTCTAAGTGCGGTAAATTTTTTTTTTTTTTTTTATTAAATCATAGCAACTCATGGAACAAAGAAAGCAGGACATAGGGCAACATATAACCATTAAAACATGGTCACATGTAGCATACTGACACATCGAAGGGTGATTCTCTACCTACATCGTTACTGTTTGATATATAAGACTAGTAGAGGCAAAGGATAAGACATGAAAGGTGCTACTACCAGAAATTGAAACACCACCTGAAACATTGAAAAGTTTACTTATCGGCATGGATCAAGATTCTAACGTGTTCCTGAAGTCAATTCGAATATTAAATTCATGTTTTCAAATGACATCGTTTGGAGCAACAGAATTAGTTCGAAATACTAATGCAAACGGTCAACAATACAATTCTTCATTCAAAATCAGAGGGCATGTTTATCATAAAATGGGCTTATTGCTGCCAATGTCAAACAAACCACATACATATTTTTGGATCAACTTTATGGGCGTGATGGACAATTAAAATCCTACAGAGCTAAATGTGGTTTAGGCTATAAATAGATTGGAAAATACATCTCGGCCAGCTATATCCCAACTTTGTTAAGCTATCGCGTCGAACCAAAACTAAATTGGGTAAGATTGCGACGACGGCAATAATTAAGAGCTCAATAACAAAGAGCATTAGCGCATTCAATATTGTTGAGCTTAATCGGGAGATGTCGCAGCGTGGCACGAGACGCGGGGACCACGGCGGATAAGTGTCTTGAGGAGTATATCCGTACGAGAGAACATGTTGACCCAGAGTCGTTGCGCTTCTGTTCAATTGACGAATCGTTATCTAATATTCTAATGTAACGGTAGAAGAAACTTCAGAGGCTCTGTACGACATGGGGACGGTTAACGCAGAAAAGAACCTGATCAACACGTACATGGAGCAGATGTTAGACCGACTGGAGGGGTTGGAATCGACGGTCGACAACCAGCAGCGAACAATCGCTAACCTCAGCGAGAGCATGGAACGCTTGGAGCGAGCGCTGTTCGAAGAAAAGCGGAAGTCAGACGAACGGGTGGTGCATGCAAGTGCGTTTCTCTTTCCTTGTATCAACGATACTTACATCTGTCACCCGATATCCACTTGATTATAGATACAAGATTTTGCATAAGACTTTCATTGGAAGCAATATTAATTGAATGTCGAAAAAAAATTTGTACTCGTCGTTTTATTTTTATAAAACAGTGTTTTTGTATACTTTTATCCCACAGCTCTCACCTAAATGAAAAATTCAAAGTATTTTCGAGGTTTTAATAATAACTATAGTATCTGACATGAGCCTCGGAATTTTATGCGCCAAAAGACATTGAATTATATACATTATTATAAACCGTCGTTATATTCAACCAAAACAAATATGGAACATGGTTACTCATTTTTTTTCGAATAACGTTTGAACTGTAAATTTTTCCATCACAATCAAAAAAAAGAATGTGTTTCATATAATTTTGTAGTTTATTAGTAAGCCATTATTTCATCAATAATGATTTGTCTTACAACTTTTACACAAATAAATCGCTCTAATAATAAAAAATTATATTGCATATTTTATGGTTTTTTACGTGCATATTTGCATGTTTGTTTTACTATGTATAATGTATATTAATCCGGTCTTTAGTAATCAGTAATTACTAATGACGAATTCGATTTTCTTTTTAATTTCAATTAAAGTTTAGGTTTTAACCGGCTTATACCGTTGTCCAGCTATTTGTTATTTTAAATATATGGAACAACCATTATTTACACCTAAGAACATTTTTATTATTTTACAAAAAACAATCAAAACTGAATTTTTTAGATAATTTATCAGGGATATGATGTCATTGTCTACAGTTGTTCAAATCAAAGGAATAACAGTTTACTTAAAAGTTTGATCATATCAATAGTCATTTACGACTTATTTTTTTATGAAATAATCGATATAAACATTACGTCATGTATAAAAATTATAGTCCGGTTACCCAAATTGTTTACAGGAAGTTTAAAAATTTAAAACGAATATAACTTAAAATTTCATTCGATTAATAAATGTAGATTTATTTGGATTTTAGTGTATTAAAATTATTAAATTGTTTTTATTAATGCTGAAAGTCATGAGAATTTAATAAAACAAGTATAAAATACAACAATTTGCAATTATAAACATCAATAATTTTTATTGAAGGTCCTAAAAAACAAATATTTATGGTATTCTTAGTATAAGTCCAATTATTAAATTATGTAATATTAAATCATAGTCAATAGTCATATCCAATATTCTACAAGAAAAACATATTTTAATTGTTAAAAATGAAATTGAAAATCTGTTTAAACTCTTTGTAAATTCTGAAGAGACATTCTGTATATTTATTGAACAAATATGTAATACAATTTTATTTTAAGAACTATAATAGGTGAAAACCTGAAAAATGTTCTGAACTGTATATAATTTGTATTGGCATTAAAATAAAATTAGTATGTGTTTAAGCATTTAACTTTAAGGGGTGTGTGCGTTCGTGAGAATGAGATTATTTATGCACATAAGATGTCAACGTCAATAATCGTTTGGTGACTCTTGGGTCGTGAGATTTATAATATTCTGATAACAGGAAAAGGGATACTACCTAAAGATAATGTAATACCTGGTGTTGTACGGAATAATCAAAATATGGCGATCAAATCTTAAATAATGATTGAAAAATGAAGTTGTACATAAGTAAACAAGTCACACCCGTTTTTATACAAAAAACGCAACCATAACGTTATTGCCTGTGAATGCACAAACTCGTGAGTTCGAATGCATATAACAATAGGTTATTGAAAAAGAAATTAATAATTTACGTGGATTAAACCAGAACCATATTATACACTAGTTGCATTATGTTGTTTGCTGTATTTAAAGCATAATACGTGGTCATAAAGTCACTGAAAATATATAAATGCGTATTTCGCATACTGCATCATATTATTTCAATAAACTTCATCAAGCAGGCCTAACTTAAAAACAGAATGAGTGTGCGACGTATGGTGATAAGGAAATGGTGACCGTACAATGCTGTTATTATACTCTGTACAACTAAAGGGTTTAGAATATAAACGGCATTCATAGCGGCAGGATGAGCAAAATAAATTATAAATTCTGATATTTTTTATGAATTCTCAACACGTATGCCCACGTTTGTGAAATAAGATATGAACTAACATTCTGCATACATCCTGACTTAGGTAGTTCTACGGTTGCAAAAGTATTTGGTTTGAAGAAAAATTATAAAAAAACATTTAAAAAGGGTAGAGAAAAAACTCATACATCTACCTGGTAACAAATTTATAAGGTTCCTTATATAGGTATATCTACCTTGTATAGTTAAATTATACATGTGCTAATATCAACCAAAACCCTTCACAAAACTTCCACGAAATATTGAAAAAAAACTCTGAAAGTAGTGATATATTTTTATAGCAAAGTCTTTTGACTATTCATAAAGATAAGCTGCTCATAATTGATCTTAGAATGGCGACATATATTTAAATCTTAAAATAAAGCATTTCCGTTTTTCATTCAAAATTGTTCGTAAGTCCTGATGCTTCTTGTAATTATACAAGCAGGCCGTGCACTGTATTGCCGATTCCTTAATTTTAAGGGGTTCTCTATTTTCTTTATTACTTAGCGTGACCCTGTTTGGTCGTAGGATATACTAATTTAAACATGTTTTAAGATTTTTGACTGAGCTTAGCCACTGACTCACATACCCTCCTTCACAAAGAATCGTTTCTCGGAACCAGCAGTGAATTAATTTAAAATTTATAAGAAAAATATTATTTATCTATTTCCATCCTATTTAATTTTAATTCTTAAATTATTGATATGGTAAAATGTATAATACATATAATAATATATATCTTAATACCTAAAATAGTAATATAATATGTTTTAAAACTTATCTTTAAAAAAAAATAAAAATCATTCGTGTTATTATAAAGTTTGGCGATATTATATTATTTATACTGTGTTATTTGCTTTATATACAGTGAACAAGACAAAATAAGATAAATATAGTACTGTCATTATTTAATAAATTATTCGTATTGATTATATGATTCATAATATGTTCAATAACAAAATGACGTAATATTTACATGGCATTCAGCATATCAATATATAAGTCCTTGTAAAACACGATTTTTAAAATTTGTTGGTTTGTGATCGTTTAAGTAGTCTTAACTGTCTTCTATAATAACAATATGAAATCGTCCAAATTTGATTTAACAGCAGTTATAGTGTTAACAATTACCATTTCCATCATCATTAAATATGGTAGTTATAATATAAATGTTTATTATATAATCTGGTTATATTTATAACGAAGATCATTTAGTTATATATATTTTTATATTGTAAAAATAATTTATCATTGCTTTAAATCAATAACACATATTCACTAAATTTTAACAGAATAGTTTTAATTTTGAAAATAACCATTTACCAGGGTTGAGACTTTCAAATATTTTTTAAATACTTTTTGGATTAAACTTTATATAGCGATTATTATTCTTATAAATAATGACAATTATTTGCATCAAATATTTAAGTTTCGGAGGAGAATCATTTAAAATTTGTATCAAATCTGTGGGCTTGTCCAGGTTATATTTAGTCTTTTAATTATGTATAAAATTAAATGATGAGTACGGCTTATACAAAAAAATTTTAACTTCTCATGTTTAATATTTTTTTCACTGTCAGTATTTAGAATCATTAATTTTCTTTTCATATAAATAGTTACTTTTGGTTATCCTGAATATATATTTTACATAATCGATGTATTAAAATTTAATAATTAAAAAAATTATCATTTTTTTTTTTAGTTCAAGCCGCAACAAAACAACTGGATGACCAAAGTAAATAACTGTATTTATTATTTAACATTGTAGTATATTAAACATTGTACAGTTTGTTCTCAATGTTTTGAAAAAAAAAAAAATTAAGTATCCTGAGTGGGGTGAGAATCCACGGTAGGGTGAGTTACAGGGATGGGTGAATAATACTGATATATTGCTCTTTTTAATTTGAAACCAATGTGCCTATGCTTGTAAAAAGACAATTCTGAGTGAAAGAGGTCGGGAGTATCAGTTTATAATATATATTTATTTATAAGATAAAAAAAAATCACAGTTTATATAGGGATCCATACAAAAAATAGTATTGATTTTCATTTTAACTTTTCGTGAATGTCAAATTTTCAAATACTTACGCTAATTTATAAAAATTGTGACTACAGATTTTTGAAATTTTTTCACTCCATAAGAACAATATATTCAAATTTAAAAATTTAAAAAAAAAAAAAAATAGGTTTTATGATATTTACGAAAATTGACTAAGAAAACAATTAAATTTTAAATAGCACAAAAAAATGTAAAACTGAATTTAAACCATCCCTAAAAATAGCCATATTCAGTTTTCGTAAGAATTTCAAGTCCCTACAATCATAAGTTATTGAATTACAATGCGGAAAAAAATTTTATTTGGAAAACTCTTAAGAAATTCATAAAATAAACTGTTTAAATACACTAACTAGGCAACATTTTAAATCTGAAACTTAAACTACTATTGTTGATAGGATAAGGCTTTCATTGAAAGATCGTGATGACAAAATTAATACACATCATGGTAAAATCAATATATTCCTCGTTTCACTCAGAATCTAATAAATTATGTAGAATCAAGTCGAAGTACTGAGGTACTAGATATATTATTAATTTAAAATAAATATTATAATTTTCGATTTATCTGCTGGACGAGCAACAGTGCAACACGAATGTTCTCGCTTTCAAGTACAGAACGTTCAAGTTGTGTTTTTCTTTTCAATAAACTAATAAAATCAAAAAATATTATTATGTGCACTGAAAACCGGAAAGCGTCGACATAATATAATATTTAGTTGGTTAATCTTGCACAACAGCGTAACGGCCGAGGCGGTTCCCAATGTCACGCGAAGTGCGCATCTATGGGTACGTAGGATCTGCCGACAAACGATGTATGCATGTTGGTTCCCCAAAAATACGACCCTGTTTAGTAACATGAGACGATGGTGTATATAGGTCGTACGAAAGTAGTATTACGTCATTGTAACTACTATAATTTATGGCTTATAACATATTACGTAAGATATTATATTTGACACTAGTTGTCGTTTAATTAATGCGTACAAACACACACAACTTACGGTGATGCGTATGTAAAGGACATACAAATCATAATTGATACTTCTACTACTAAGTGCTTCCCAAAGTCTTAATTATGAAAATGAGGTAAAAAAAAATTATCATTATATACTTGGGCGAAGAGGGTACCGCTCATACTTAAAAGCAATCGTTAATAAAAACTGTTTGTTTAATATCAGTCGTTAGCAATTCACACGACTTACACTTATTTTATTTTCTTGAGTGTATATATTTTTTTGTCATAATTGTAAGCATAGTACCTAAATCCAATTTGTATCTTCATTTATTAATGAATTTTTTTAACAGAATCGATTATGGCATATGGCTATAATGGTAAGTACCTACTCATTACTTAAATATTGATTTTTTTTTCTTTTTATAAAAAGACGTTAAAGCAATCGATTATAAATTCAAAGCACTTATCTACAAATATACAGCCATAAACAATACAATATAAGTAAATGATTAAACTAGGAAACCAACAGTATTTAAAAAATTAAAGATAGAAGAAATAATGGAAATAGGGCCAGTTTTAAGAAAAATATTTGAGTCGGAAGTGATATAACCTAAGGATAGATATGAAAAAAAGGATTTCCGGCTTGAAAATTTGGTATTTAATATATTTACTTAAAAATAATGTATAAAATCATTGGAAAAACAAAATAAATGTGTTAATAAAATGGTATATTAATCGATAGAATTATGACGCGTAAAAAAAAAAAAAAAATATAGAAGTAGTAAAGACGACGGGATTGAGCGATAAAATACTATACTCGTATGTACAATGTACATCGTTGAATTTAATCGGGCAGTTATAGCATTTAAAGTTTGATCACTAAAAAAAATAGATTTAAACTTCATTCAAATTATATTATAAAAGTAAATCGTTTGCATTTCTCGGAATAGGTAAAAACCAAATTATGAAATTAATATATAACAACTTAAATTTTTATAGGACGTTATTTACATGATAAGAATTTTACGCCGTCACGTATGTTTAAAAAAATGTTCTTATTATTATCTTAAGTAGCTAAACACAGATTTTAATTTTGTTCGACAAATAGTTGTACAGTAAGAGTGAATTAAAATTAAAATCTAATGCCTAATATTAAATAATTGTTGAAAAATATGGATTCATAGAGATTGAAAGTTTTTAATGAAATCTTATGAGTCGACGTAAATCGCCTAGATTCAAAATATGCATATTTTAGCAAAAAAAATTTTAAAAAATTACTTGTTATGCATGTCTTAGGATCAAAAAATAATAATAAATGAAAATCAATAAAATATTAATACACACCTTTATCGTACAATTTGGTACGATATTTTGAAAATAAACAATGCTCTTTATTTACTCAATGACTAAAATTTAAAAAATGTTGTAAGTATATTCATGTATGAATAACTAAAACTTGTTTTATTTTTTAATGACAGTGACCCCATCAACTAATGGTACGTTTTATATAATTAAAAACCACTGACAAATGGCTATTAATCTCGTATAAAGTGGGATGTATCATGTTTGGGTATTGGTCACTCTAAAAATTTGAGTATAATAATACTACTTTATTATGAAAACAATCCTAATATTATAAAAGTATATTTATTAAATACTTAAATGATCATATAAATAATAATAATAAATGTCATATTGACCAATGTCATTTAATATGACTGATGTATACACCTTCACTGTTGGATCCGTGTAGAGTATAACTTTTTATTTAAGTTGTTTTACTTCGTTTTATACATGTATCTTATTTTTAAATAGACTTTCCCTTTATCGGTTTATTTACGACCTCGGTAAAGATGGTTTGTAATAGGAATGATTGTCTAGTTGGTGTATTCAAGATGTAATTTCATTTATATTCCCAATATTTTTCCAAAAAATTTAAAAATACTGATAACATTTATGGAGCACTGGTTTATAACAAAATCCAAATGTCCTTCGTCGTAACTATTTACCCGTCTTTATAATTAGTATTGCTGTTGCAATATTCCATTTGACTTGAAAGTGGCCGAAACGCATACATTTCTGTAGATGGTTTGTTGGAAATATAGGAATCGAATTTTTATGGTTAAAACAAATGCAGATTTTGTGTAAATCAAAGACAATCAATCAAAAGTAATTTTAGATGAGGAGTTGTGAATATTTTCAAAGTGCCAAACATTATGAATATAAATTGGTGGCATTTTTGGTCCGTCCTGTATCTCTTGATAGTGAAGTATGTAGAAGGGGAGACTACTGAGTATCTAGATGAACCCCCGGGTCCCAGACATAAATTTACACTGTATTATACTGTATTACACTGTATTTATCTTATTGATTGATTTACATAAATATATTTTTTTTTTTGACATCCAAACGGTCACGATTATTTGTGCCTTTTCGTATTTGCAGTACTATTTGGTATTTTTAAGTAGGAGTACAGAAGGTTAAGTTCTTGATATAAACGAGTGAAAATTATGATTGAAATATACCGGCGCATTTAAAGGAAAACACACGCGTTTAGGTTAACTTGTCTCCACGGCTACTGCTAACCAACAGCAATTTAATAGAATTTAAAGCAAAATTTAAATCTTTATTTATTTCAGAAATCGCAGGAGAATACTCTAAATTTATAAAGTTTTTAAAATCAAAAGGTTGGTATGAATTATTATTAAAGAATAAAGAGAGGGTCTTTTTAAGATAAAATAAGTAAATAATTACATTATACAGTTGTATGTTGCTGAAACACTAAATAATACTAAATGTACGTCACTCAATTTTGTTTATCTAGTGATTATAACATTCATAGTTATGGTACTATGGATGACAATTATTTTTTTATTAATCAATTATTACGTATTTATCATATCAAAAGAAGTAGGTTAAAGCATAGTATAATAAAACAAGTAAAATTATTGCGCAAATTAGTATTACCCATCACAGTATACAGTGCAGATTTGATTGTTTTTTCTTGTTCACATTAGTCCGATAGATCGATGCGATACTCACATTTTTTTCCGAGTATAATACATCATGAACATACTGTACCCATTTTTGAAATCGCGTAAATGAGGATAACAAAATACAAAAACTTTAGTTACCTGAATCCCACTAATAATTTTCTAAATGTATTTAATACATAAACATTAAATTCAAATTCAAAGCTTAAATTACAAGGTACATAACTGGACCAACTTACATATTATGATGTATACATTTCAGATTTAATAATGCCGCAGCGTTCTGAGATAAACATCATTATTAAGTTCTGTTCTCACGCAGGTAACATAATACATTTAACTATTGTATAATTCAATATTAATTTTAAAAATTAGGAATCATAGCTTTATTATACATAATACTCTTATCATGTATATTATCGTAAATCATAATGGATAATTGTAATTTAATAAAAAAAAATATTCAAATACATAATCTTAAACTTGAATCAATTGCCATAAATTCTTAAACACTACAGTTTCCGAAGACATAATATTTACATTTAAATTTTTAAGAAAATACAAAATATATGTACAATTTACCATTATAAGATAAGAATAAAGCTTAACAAAATATACTTTAATTGATAAAAGAAAAATGTTTTAACAGTAGAACTCAGGAAAAATGGTTTCAAAGGTAGGTTTTTATATTTATCTATATAATAGAATAGTAAATTATATATAACTATTATTATGTGTTGGTATATCTAATACTAAAATATAAAATGTAACCCATACTCTGTAATTTAGGTTTATGCAAGAATACACTTAAATTAAAAATAGAAACATATTATAACATAAATGCAGCATATAACTACGGAATAAAACCCAGACGATATTTTTTTCTCCAATAGTATTCTTTTCCTGATCACAATACTATGAAAAAAAATAGTTTTTCTCAGTAGGTACATTGATCAACTTTCTTTTTGATTAGGATTTTCAGTTGCTTAAGCAGCTTCTCATTGTTATATTAATTATTTCTGATAACTATCAGCATGTGTTTACGACAAAATATCATCTTCTATTTTAGTAATGTTATATTTTCTACTGCAAATTTTTTTTTCAGGAATATTGAGTGAAGACCAAAGAAAACCATTAAGTATATAAATTCTTACCAATTTTATATTTGTTATTAGTCACTTAATTTTTAATATACTGTTCATGAAATATATATTTATATGACTTAATCAATCGCTAAACTATACTATAGTACAGTGTACACTTATATTCTGTTAATAATATTGATCAATATAAATAAAATATGAATTTGAAAATCATTTTGAATGCAGTAGAAACCAGTGAATATTTATACTGTTAAAGTTGAGATACTAGATTAAATCAGTGGTAACATTTATTTAAAATTTTTCGTTAATAATACAATTTTAAAATTTATTTTTTTAAATGTTATAACACATATCAAAATCCTTTAGTTTGAATAATTACGATTTCATAAGTACTTACTTCCACGAAATGCACACGAACGAATAATTTAGGATAATTTTTTAATAATTTATTCAACCAATATATGTATACTCCGAATAACTCGGAACTATTTTCTTAAGTACGAAACGCAATAACAAAATTTTATACAGTATATCACTATTCACTATTTAAATAAAAGAACACAAAAGGAATCCCATTATATTGGACACTCAGAAGAGTACTGAAATAATATCATAAAGCGTACGATTAATAATGAGTCATTAAATAATTTGCTTTATTATTCGTTTTAACTTCAAAAAGTCTTTAGTTAATATAAATTATAAATATTATAAAAAATTAATGCTTAAATATATGATAGGAGTTCGAATAATATAATATTATCACAGCATATTAAGGAAACCAATAAATACCATGATTTGCTCGGAATTTTAATTGTCGATGTAATAATTCTTCCAGAAACATAAACTTAATCTATTTTAAAACTATTAAATTGTTTTTTTTTCATTTTCTATAGACGTAGGATCAGGTAAATATTTCTACAATAATTTTATTGAGACTTGTGATTCTGTTTTGCGTGAAATTTATTTTTTAAACTTTAATCATTGAAAAAACAAATATAATATATGCTTTAAATTTATAAATTTTTAAATTAATGATGACTTGTCTCAATTATATTTCAAATTATTTGATGAATATATACATGAGTATAATAACTTAGACCATTTTAAATGCCATATCAATATTTTATTATGGAAAAAATAGTCTACAAAAAAACTTAATTTATCATTTGATTAAAGAATATTAGTAACAAATGTCCAAAATATTAAAATATCAATGTAATGTTAGATTGTAAAATTTTCATTAAAATCGAATTTTATAATTTAAAATAATAAATACGATCAACTTATTTTAATTAAAAAAATTTACAACCATAATAAGATTTTATAAATAATCAAGGACATTTTTCCTATGGCTATGCGATATAGAAAAAATAATTAGTATTAGTAAAATAATATTTAAATTTAAATTGAATTTAAATTAATTAATATTATTTACAAAAGTATAAAAATGTGTTTAAAATACTTATAATTGCGATATTTATGAGTTTTAGTTGAATCAAAAAACTATATACAGTATATGAATCAAATCAAAACTGGTAAATTTATATACATTTATATACATTTATGTATATTGTATATACATTTGAAATTATTTTAATTTGTATTGGAAAAACGTATAAGAGTCAATATGTCTGTAAATCAAATGACAAACATAGGCAATTAATTAAATATGGGACTTCTTGCTTTCAAAACATGTAAAAATAATTGCAAATATGTTTCAAGAAACAACCAAATATGCACATAAATATAATCATAATATGATCATTTGTAGCACTAAATCTACATAATTCTAAAATATGCCATTATATGCAAAATAAAGCTTAAGGATTTACATTTCTTAAATCGTGAATAGTATTTTTATTTGACTCTGCCGTTTTCAAAGAAAATATCGAAATACTAGAAGTACCTAATCTTCCTAACAAACTTCTTGGTTTATTGATCCAAAAAAACTGAACTTTACAATAAATTTCAAATTATAATTTGATATATCCTTTGAGAAATTTGCTTAAGATATTTATATAAGATAAATTTTGTTCCCCTAAAATTTAATTAAACTATCCATGAATTATAAGTCTTATAACATAAATTAATATACTTTCCAAATCAATATAAATTATTCACAGCTCAAAATATAAATCGTGATTTCAGTTGAAGAGAAAAATTCCAATGTGTTGCATCAATATATATTTATGAAAATAAAAGGACTAATTAAATTTTATAATGGAGGTAACTTAATAAAAATTATAATAAATTAATAATCATGTTTTAAATTCCAAGTAGGATGAGGAATGTATTGGTCTTATTAACATTCGGGTTTTTTTGTTTTGTGCGTCTGTGTAAAGGACTTACACCGGAAGGATTGATCAGATGTATACAAATCGGATATTTTTATAAGGATCTTTCTTCCGGTTGGTACCATACAGAGATTTTTTTTTATTTTCACAACAGTTTTCCGATGTTATGAGAAAACAGTGCAAAAAAGTGCCAACAATCGAAATCAAGAGTCGAACTATATACCGTTTCTAATATTTTCGTTACGCGCTTTCAACTTCTAAATTTTTCATGAATACAATATAATTAGTCGGTATTTCAAAAATATTAATCATAAACATCCAAAACATACATTTATTATCGATGTCTCGATATTAAATCGATATTTGCTTTTAATAGAAATAATATAATTATTATCGAAACAAATTTTAATTACTTGATACGGCTTGAACTTGACGCCTAGATTGCTTTCAAGATCTACGAAGTGTTACAAATCTTTTGCTCAATATGATAAGCCCTGACGGGGGATATCCAGATGCGCGTAATTTCGGAAGCACAAAACACGTGCTTAGACTCCATAATCCATATTGGTATACCGAAATAGTACCGGATAATAAATAATAATCGAAAATAATTGGTGCAAAAGCCGAAGACGGAGGTGGTGTAACCTGGCGTGGGCATACATCGACGATTATACATTATTCAATATGTTTGGTAGGAGTCTATAGTAACTTAAGTTACTAGTTGAAAAATCAACCAATCGGGATTAACAATAATTTATCAATAGTTAAATCGTTAGAAAATTAAACTGGTACAACCTAATGAAGATATTTTATTTAAATAGTAAAAATGTATAAATGTATAATTTAAGAAATATAAAAATGGTTACGATAATAACACCACCATATATCGGGTAAAAAATGTATTTTGTAATGTTGAATACAGCTTATTGTATGAATAAAATAAAATATTTGTGATTATTTAAGCTTTAAACATACAAGTTCTAAAGGAATAAACCTAATATCATTATAAGCGAATAACATATTGTTTTAATAATATGAAAATCTAATAATTTTGTTTTATATGTATTAATTTCACGGATAGAATAAATATAAAGTACTTTGACTCATATATAATTTGGCAAACTAAAGGTACTAAATATTTTTACAACATATTTAAAATTCATATAAAATTATTATAATAATAGACCATAATTGAAAATATTAAAAAGTAGCTTAAAATTTGAACTCAATAAAAGGTTGTTATAATACATATAACTTATTATTATTAATAATTAACCACTTTATTTGTTCCAGTTAATTATAGTATTAAATATTGTGAAGGTATTATTATTCATTAGATTATAAAAATTATCATAATAGAAAATGAAAAATTTAGAATTAAAAACGGTAAAATTTATTATAATGAATCATTGTAAATAAAGAACACAAAATATACTGATGACATTCTCAGATTTCCAATTTAAAAATTGTATAATTTGAATATCAAACATGAAATAAATGTCACGTTAATTTAATTTGATAATATAAGAAATAAATATGTATATATTTACCTATTAGGTATTAAGGAGAGTGCTCGACACTGTATGTTATTAGCCTACAATATGCATATTTTTGGGTATGGAGTGTGTATAGTTTTATTGTTTTATATAATTGTTCGTATGGTTTGAATAGAAATCTGTATTCAGTTTATTTTAACATATAATTTATATTTATTTAAAACGAAAAAGATACTGTTTAAAATTAAATCTCCAAAAACACCAATAAAACTATGGTATCAATTTTTCATTTTCTATCTTTTTCATCAGCATTATTAACAATAACAAATTTATTTTAATTGAATGTTTCGATTATCATGACAGATATATTAGATAAAGAATTTCAATGTAAGTACTAATTTTTAGTTGGATAAAAAAATTTTAAATTCGTCTTTGCTTATTATTAATTTATTTGTTATTTATACGGACAATCATCCAAATTCAAATACAATAATGTGAATCACTCTCTACCCTCACCAGCATTCGAAACCACCACACAACATTATACATTGCCAGAAAAATCCAAAATACACATCCGAACACAACAGTTAGGAATATAACATCATGTACACCAGGATCCTTGAGCACAGTAGGTATATCAGGGTAACGAACAAGCGGACGGGAGCGCCAAAACCATCTATTATTCAATCGATGCCATCTCATTACCACTCTTCTTATATAACGAAGTAATGCGAATCATTCATGGTGACACTTTACACCGGTTACAAAAGGAATGGAACTGAATAGACTCGAAGTTAAATGAAATAAAGACTATCATTAAACCGTTTCCCTTCATACAAAACACCACAAGGAAAATCAAGCCGTCCATCAACCGTCTCAGGATTGGTCACACACACGTATCACACCTTATGAGAGAGGAGGACCACCCCCCCCCCTTTTCGCGTGCTTTAGGGTCCAAATTACCGTCAAAAACATACTCACAGAATGCCAAACCTACGACACCGCAAGGACAAAACACCGAATCACCGACCACTTCACAGACAACCTCAACCCAGAACCCGACAACATCCAAAAAATGACACAGTTCCTTGAAAACTCACTAATCATCAATAAAATATAATAAATATAAAATGTAAATAATATTTTAATGTATACAATGTAAATGATTGACGTCCAATGGCCCTGTTGCCGCGGACTATTTGTTTAATAAAAAAAATATTAATCAAAATAGTAAATGAAAATATAGATACTTTAAAGTGTATAGATACATCAAGAAGCCTTGTATTTTTAGCATAACAATATATGGGAAAAATTTGAATAGGATATGAAATGAAACAAAACAAATAAAGCATACAGAAGTAGTAGTTTGAAAATAAATTTGTTTATAACTGTTTCTTCCTGCCATTTAAAGTCATTAAATTGAAAAAGTTTCGAAAATCTTCATATACAGAGTGAAAGATTCAATGTACTTTTATATTTTCCAAATTATTGAGACGTATTCCAATATAGGGCAAATTATGTGATTGGCTAATAGTTTTTTTTACTCTAGTTTTTAAAAAAATAACTTATTGTAAATCGTTTGTTAATATTTAATTATAATATTAACTAAGCTCAATACTAGTTTTGTCCAGGAGATATATTTGAGTACGACGAAATGTACATTTATTAATTTTGTTTATTTTTTATTTTTTTAGTAAATAGATCACTATCAAGTATGGACAATTTTAAAATACTTATAAATATAAATTTTATTACATATTGTAGATAAATATAATGTGAAATCATATGATGTAGACGTCGTAGTAAATGATTGACGTCCAATGGCCCTGTTGCCGCGGACTATTTGTTTAATAAAAAAAAATATTAATGAAAATAGTAAATGAAAATATAGATACTTTAAAGTGTATAGATACATCAAGAAGCCTTGTATTTTTAGCATAACAATATATGGGAAAAATTTGAATAGGATATGAAATGAAACAAAACAAATAAAGCATACAGAAGTAGTAGTTTGAAAAATAAATTTGTTTATAACTGTTTCTTCCTGCCATTTAAAGTCATTAAATTGAAAAAGTTTCGAAAATCTTCATATACAGAGTGAAAGATTCAATGTACTTTTATAACACACAAGACATAACATTATATTTTATATTTTTTCTATGTGTTCAGTAAGGCCAATGTTTTATATTTTCCAAATTATTGAGACGTATTCCAATATAGGGCAAATTATGTGATTGGCTAATAGTTTTTTTTACTCTAGTTTTTAAAAAAATAACTTATTGTAAATCGTTTGTTAATATTTAATTATAATGTTAACTAAGCTCAATACTTTGTCCAGGAGATATATTTGAGTACGACGAAATGTACATTTATTAATTTTGTTTATTTTTTATTTTTTTAGTAAATAGATCACTATCAAGTATGGACAATTTTAAAATACTAATAAATATAAATTTTATTACATATTGTAGATAAATATAATGTGAAATAATATGATGTAGACGTCGTAGTAATAACATATAAAGCCCTTTGCACAGCTAAATTTTTTAATTTTGTCATAAGTATGTACTATATACGTATATAATATTTTATTTTATAAATTATTTAATTGGATTAAATCAACAATATTTAGAAAAGTTGTTTGTAATTGAATTGTAACGCTTCTAATGATATTTACAGGAAAATGGTCAAGCTTTAGCAGTTCTCTCAGTAAATATTTATTTTAATATACATAATTTTTCTGCAACTTATGATACAGATTTTTTCAATAGTGCTAAATTTAATGAAATAAAAGGTTTATTTTTATTACATTAAAATTTGGTTGATTAAATAGTTTATGTTGTTTTAAAATTACAACTTTATCAACAATGTTTTTTTTGTTTAATTATAAGGTTCACTGACACCCCCACCCCTCCCACAATAAAAGATAAACTGTTGAGAAAATTTGTTTTCTTAATAAAATTGGTGATTTTTCCAGGAATAAATATAATTATTATTTAAAGACAGTTCCTAAAATATTGTATTTATTTAAAATTTTTTAGACTGTGGAAGTAAAGTGGAAAAATCTACACAACGTATGTAAAAGATATTTTTCAAGAATGTGATATGCTTTTACAATAGTTATATGTACATCCATCGCAAATGTTAAGTAAAACAAACGGTATACCTAATTATCTAATGACAAAATTGGTACCTAGTAAATTGCAAAACATCAGAGTAACTGTGAAGATGATATTTTTGATAAAGATATAAATTTAAATAAAACGTTCAAAAGTTTTAATGAGAAGTTCTGCATTAAGCATGAATTGACGTTCAGTGGGGACAAATGTTGTTATAGATGTACCTGTATGTTTTTAGATCTTTCCGCGCAGGCGTTTCAAACAACACTTAGTCCGTATGCCCTATCTCGTGATCTATGCCAGGCCAGCAATAACGCGACTTGAGTGCCCAGGTATGCTGCGGAAAGATCGTGATCGTACGTGCTATAGCTGGTCCCGGCACCAGACAAATTCTTAGACAAAAAAAACGAGAGATTGCCAGCCGTCATCAGATTTTTGTTCCGCAACTTTGCACTAATTTATATCTGCAGAGATGGACGCGTCTTTGCTCCGACGTAGCTGTGTCGAATCTTGGGTATGATGTGATATCGGCAGTGTGAATACTGAAGTGGACCGTCACTGTTTCGAATCAGTGAGGTGATATCGTAGAGCAGGGCTTACATTTTAGCTGAATTAAGTGTGTTAACGTCTATAGAAGTTGATAGACGCCGAAAATATCTGCAGGCTTTTCTCAGTCGACGGTAATGACCAATCTTTGGTAGCAGTAACGATTTCCGGATTTGGTAGACAAATGTTCTGGTCTAAAGTATTATGTACATATAATACACAGTAAATTTTCTAAGATAAAATTCTATAAATGTATCCATATAAACGTAATTTTTTGTAATTGTTGAAAATTTGTGAAATTTATAATTAATCAATCATACAATTGCTATCAATATTTGTTTGCAGATACCTTGATGATTGAAAATTTTTCAAGTGTACAGAAAATGTTAAAAAATAAATTTAAATCAGGTTTGTATGATCGGGATAAAATAAAAAAAATACAACAGTATATGGATTAATGAATATTATTTAAATAAAATATTTCTAGTATACACACATGTCTTCCAAAAATATCAAATACTTATTATCAGTTATCATTAATAACAGATGTAGAAGCATAATTATGTACAATAAAATGAAATTTTAACGAAATTGGATATTTTGGTATAAGTTTGTTCACATAACGGTGTACTTCAAATTTAAACACAAACAAATCTGTATTAAAATAGTTTTTTAACAAACTGTTTATTGAAATATAACGCTAGTAAATTCGACAATGAGGTTATTGCTAAATAATTTAATGAAAATTGAGTTTTCATAGTGTTATTGAATCGTATCTTTTCTGTGACTAACTACTCATTTCGCATTGGCTACCCAAGACGCTAACAAAAAATAATATTCTGTTTACTTCTGAATAACTTATATATTATTCCCATACATGTAACCAAGGGTACATAACAATTTCAACGAATTTCAATTACATTATATTAGTTGTTTCAAAACCTTATTTGGTTTTTGTTCTAAAATTATTAACTGCATAGCGCCAAAAACATTTACTGAGTACTTGTATAAGAATTTGATAGATATTTAAGATTTTCGAAAAAAAATTGTATTTTCTTTTTTCAAAAGTTGAACATCATAATTTGGACCTATGTTATTATAAAATGTAACACTATAACTATACTCCTATCACCTATCATTAGAAATAAAAATTGATCTAACTGACCTTTTACATAGAATTGTTTTTTTCGTGAGAAATGGTGCATTGGCTTAACGTTTTAAAGACCCATCCCCATATCTTACCCGACCGTGGATTATCACTCAAATATCCAACCAAGAAGATTCTTCCGTTTTTAATATAATAATGATAAATAAAAAAACAACTTATCAAAATCTATAGTATTATTAAACTATCTGATCATTATTAACACATTAATTATGATCATTATTTAAATACATTTTTTTAGAAATATTTAGAAATGTTGTCTTATCTGATGGCCCTCTTTCACTCAGAATAAATAATTAATTCGAAAACTATGGACAATAATACATGGGTTCAAAAGACTAATAAAGCAATATCATTCACCCATCCCTGTAGGTCATCCGACCGTGGACTGTGGAGACTCAACTGACCTAAAGTAGTTTCCCCCTTTTATATTATTATATTTTAAAAAAAATAATAGCAATAAGTACCTAATAACAAATTAATGACTAACATACGAGTACTTCTAAGAATAACTGTAGTGAGTGAATTTTAAAAAGTGTGTAGGAAGGTTATACAAGGAAACGATCATCTTGTCGTTGGTAAAACTATTACAGTTATAATATTTGATTATAAAAGTTTTACAAGGTTTGTAGTGTTGTAAAATTGTTCACGTCCGCAGTGAATGTTTGTCCTAATCCGTTGATTTCAGATCATTGGTTATATACGTACGATAATTTATTTACAGATGAATACACCAGGCTCCAAAGAAGACTAAATTTGAATCGGATTTTCTGTCATTATAACGGTATACCATACATTTTACAATTATAATAGAAATTTAAATGGATAAAGAATTACAGAATGTATTAGCTACATAAGTTATCAATAAAATTTAATTATTATAAAGATTTAAATGATGCAATAAAATTGTATATAATATAATTTTAAATGTTTTTATAGAAATCTTCAATTCTATTGGTTTCACTGGTAATTCAAATTATTTTACCCAATAGAAGTATACACGTTATAAAAAAAAATGTTAATTTACTTAAATAAGCTTTCTAATATTTGTTTGGGCCGGGCGCATACAATTATAATATTCCCGGGACGGTCACCGATTTCTGTGTTGTGTACCACCTATCGATCTTCTTTGTATGGTGCGTCGTGTGTACTGTTTTATAGCTGAACTAGCAGTGTTTGGGTTCGTCGCGCAAAGACTAGTGAGCTATATGGTGGTATAAATGTGTGAGTGTCTATCGTGTGTACTCAAAAACTAGTGTAAAAAATGGGAACTTAAATATGAACAATACAATGATAAATACGATGTTATATATGTGGCTGTGTTGTAATAATTAAATAACACACAACTAATAAATCAAAGCAACACAGAAAAATTCAATAATAATAATAATAATAAAAATATGACAATATTTAGCCCTTACAGCTCCACAATAAAGCATGAAAACTCACTAATTGGTGGAGCGCAGACTGGCCAGCTGTAGCTATCTAAAATCCTTAAAAACACCTTTTTTTGGTATACTATACTTCACTAGACACTCAAAAAGTAACATTAACAAAAAATACAATATAAAATGTATGGCGACTAGCGCAGGCGGAGTAATAATAAAAATATATAATAAACAATTGGCGATTAGCGTACAGCTTTACTATTTATGGTGATTAACGCCTACAAGGAATAATATAAATAAAAAATCAATGAAGGTGATATAATATCACAAATTTGACAATTATGGTGAATTGCCCACATAAAACTGATTTAAAAAACAAAAATATGAAATGAATAATTTAAAAAAAAACTTACGGACGTCGTTCTTCACTTCACGCTGGTTTTTGCTCGACAAAGGTAAAATTCACCCACGTATATTACAATAAAACACACACATATAGGCCTTTTCGGTTACATAATAATTCACGACACATGATTATGACCATTTATTAAAATTAACTAAAAATCACATGTGCGTGGATATTTGTGTGTCTGTATGTGTGTGTGTGGGTGTGTACGGCTGATATTTATGATAAAAGAAAACAATATATAACAAAAAGTTATACCAAGTTCAAATGTAATTATACTTTATATTTGTTCTTGATTTTTTAGGAATCTACAATGAAGACTCAAAAAATTCATGGGGTGAGAACAATTAATATCTAAGTACATAAAATATTAAATAAACAACATTGTCTTTATATACTATCATCGTATTGGTACTATAGTCTGGTAGTAGAGAAGATACTTCTGTGCACCGTGATACTAGTATATTAATTCAGATGTGTATTAAGTATTTAAGAGGGATAACATAATGATTTAAATTAAATAGGGAAAAGCGAAAAGGACATCATTTGTAGTTATTAGAAACCGTTTTGAAATGTGATATCAAATCACATGAACCTATCGGGTATGGAGAGTTAATTGTTTTTTATTTTAGAGAGCTTCATGTATTATGATTACCAATTTTTGTCAAATAATATTTGTTGTTAAAATTAAATAAAGTCTAGTTGACAGAGTCCACTAGTCCTAACCTAACGAGTCCGTACGTCACGTTTGAAACAGTGTCCCAAGAAAATTCAAACGAGACGGTTTTTATCCCGTTTTTTGAAGATAGTCCTGTTTTTATCCTGTTATTTCCATATTATTAAATAATCAATAAATTAATATAATATTACAACTATGTTATATTATTGAAATGTATTGAACTTTAAATATGTTTTATTTCATGCCAAGTAAATTAAAAATCATTTATGAAAAATGTAAGAGGAATAACCGGGGGAAATATACGAGTATGTGCATGTATAATTTATAGTAACAAACCGAATAGAATGTGGATAAAGATTTTTTTTCGATGAATTTATTCATGTAGTTAATGTTATAATTCATCCAAAAATTATGGGTCCCGTTTTTTTTATATAAATATGGTCATCCTAGACTAATTATACAGACAACCGGCTATGTTCTTTATTCGTTAAAACAACAAAGAACACTGACGAGTTAGGACATGTTTCAAAACTAGTTAGGGTCTCAAGATTTAGAAAATGATAAATATAGTACCTGATTCATTTCTCTGTAAATTAGTTACTAATTTACTAATCAGAGTAATCACTTAAAACCATCGTGGACTCATAGAAAATATCTATGTCATTTAAATGTTAAAATTGAGTATCTAACATACGAAATTCACGTTTAATTTTCTTTCTATCTTATATGGTTGAAGTTGTGTTTAAATATTTGTTGTTCTTCCTTGATGAGATCTAAGTTACCAACTGTATAGCAAGTACGCGATAAACGTATTAAAAAAACTATGAAATTATAAGCACTAAAAAATGTAGGTACTTATGATGTTTTATATTTTTTACAGCAAGAATTGAGAACAGTAGTAAGTTATTCGATTTTTAAACACAATAATTTAACACAACTTTCACTTAACTTTTAAATCCCAGTGCATAGTATGGTGTGGTTGTCTAAATAAAATTATTAATCTGTTTATTTTACAATGTGATATTTGGACAAAAATGCAATTTCAATATAGTTTCCACAAACACGAACTCGACGGGACCGCAAAATAACCTGTTCGTGTTAAAAAAATGTGTGTTAACCGATACGCTTTGACACGGCAGTCGTTATCACGACGACTGTCGACAATCGTAATCATCTTCTCTAATAAACCACCAGACCGTGGAACGCACCGTCAACGCGATACCCAGGTTCCCATCCATCGTAGGAAGGGGACGTGGAAATGTCGTGGTGACGGCCGTTACCTACCGCGACTCGCTTCTCTCTCGCGCAAGAAACGTCGTACGGACTAAACCTTTTCTTGATTGTCATTACAGACGCATATTTCTATTCATTGTGTGTAACATCACCTGTTATTTTTTTTTCTCTGTGTTTTTTTGTGTGCGTGCGTTATTACTGAACGTCGTACCACCGGCAAATAAAAAAAAAACAAACATTACAAATAAACCAATCGTGTCGGCGTTGTTAAAATCCGCACGACCTCAACCTGGTGCTGGAACGGAGCCACAACCGCTCCACATCAGCTTAACACGAATTTGTTCGCGTTAAGTGAATTATGCTTACACAAACGAAATAGCGTTATTAGAGGAAGTTGAAAAAAATAGACCTACTACAAAATATGATCAATTACATTAAATGGAAAATTAAAATTGTATTACAATGCATACATATAATAAATATTTATAATTTAAATAAAAAGTTGGTGATGGATGTCTGCGTGAACGTTACTTGATAATTTTCCAGGCATTGTTTTCTGATGCTGTTTAACTGGTCGTCGAACTTGCAGTCCACCTCTGCACTGGTTTGGGAAATTTTGACGAGGGTATCAAAGGCTGCCAACACATCAGCTCGAGAAGGTTTATCCACTAGTGGTTCAGTAGATTCGAGTTCTGGAGATGAGATTTAGGGATTTTCGTTATCTTCAGCATTTTCATTACAGACATCAACATCATTATCCAATAATATAAAACTTGTAAAAGAAATCGCATTTTCATCAGAAATCGGAACAACAGCTAACAATTTATTCCAATCTTCGTCAGCAGTATTCTTTACTGTACTAGGTATTTCAGGGATTAAAGTGACTTCGTTTCCAAGTCCATGCTTTTTTAAAACAGTTACTGATCGTTGTCGCAGTAACATCACTCCATGATACAGCCATTGCCCTCATCGCTTGTAAAATATTCCATTTTAAACATGGTTGATTAGAATCAAAGCATAAAAGTGCATGGCGTACAAATCTAGTCTTGAAATATCGTTTAAAAGCAGCAATTATCCCTTGACCCAGTGGTTGTAGCCTGGATGTACAGTTTGGAGGAAAATAAACTATTTTTACGTTTGGCAGTTCCAGGTCACCAATATTCTTATGAGCACTGCAATTATCCATAGTCAAAAGTACATGTCTATTCTGAAGTGCCATTTTTCGTTAAAATTTTACTAACCATAGGCGAAAAGATGTTGAATCGACCCACGCATTTTTTTGTTGAGTGTATTCAAATGAAAGACTAAGCCTATTTACATTTTTAAAACATCTGAGGTTTTGATATTTGCCTATTACCCAAATCTTGAGTTTTTCTGAACCAGTAGCATTGCAGCACAATACAACAGTCAAAAAGAAAAATATAAAATGATATTTTTCTGTTCGTGTTAATCAATAAAACGACAATATGGTTCCTAAAATTTGTCCGAGTTTCGTGTTAACCGAAAAATTTGTGTAAACCGAAGAAATAAAAAAAAACCTACCTTAAAGTATATGGCTTTTCTTGGGACCGGAAAACTAGTTCGCGTTATCCAATAGTTCGTGTTAACCGAGTTCGTGTTAACGAGGGAGTACTGTAATATGTATCATTTATCATTTCAATACGCTATTTGCAAGAAATTATTTTGTGAAGAAGACTTTATTAAACACATTATGCTACATAATTATTACAAGTTAATCATTTATATGCAAAAATATAAGTTATAAAATGGATTAAATAAAATAACATAAGAGTGATCTTTAAATAAAACACTAAATATAAAAATTGATAATTGTTTTAAAAATTAAAATTAAGTAAGAAAATCATATGTTTAGATTTCCAAGCTGCAATAGGAACTTACCATCACTTTGCAGTATTTTATGACAGTACGTATCTACCACTAATTTAAATAATCCATATTATTCTATAACTGAATAAATTATAAATTTAAAATAATCATTTAATTATATGTTGATCAAATATATGTGTATTATATGTATTCTTAAGACTGTTTACATTCATATTATGTACTTATACTTATTAGTTATTAGAATATGATTTCCAGTTCTTGAAGTATGCATGATTCATGAAACCCTTACATTATTATTTGTCATAGGGATAAAAAACTGGGTTATAAATAGACAGTCGATTGCAGGATAACCTTTCTTATTTAAAAGTCCGAACTACTAATATAATGCTACTTATATTTCAAATTCTAAAACTATTAACATTGTAACAAATTAATATCCACAAAACCGAAACCTTCTGTTATATTACTTCACATACTTCTAAAAATTATGTAACTATTAAGCTAGTTTCACTCAATAATTATTGACGAATATATGTAAATATATATAAATTATAAATACATTTTTATGTTAAATAATAATTACATTTATTACATAATTTATAAATAATATTTATTATGTTGTCGAGGCCTAAATACAAATTATTATATTTATGTATGTGATTGGGTCAAAATTCGTCAAATTTTCAATAAATATACATAATTCATTACATAATTAAGAACTAAATTAACCTAATATTTCATAATAAATTAATTATAATAAAGGTTTATTATATGTATGGTACATACTACATAAGTTGTTTTAAATATTTCAAAAAATACTATTAAAAATTAAATTATTATTTACGATTTCCTGATTTATTTTTCCCGGGGAGGGGGAGGAAGCAAAAACCTTCTAATCCATAACTCACTGATTGCATAATATTATATTTATTTCAATCAAAATGCCAAGAAAAATTATTTACATCTGGGTTTAAAATGTATGTTATGAGATTTTATTGAAAAATTTCACAGAAAACACTAATTAATTTTATAAAAAAAAAAGTCTCTTTCATTTAGGAAATGCATTAATGGACGAAATTAAAAAATGCAAAACTACTAAAATAGCATTCTTTGATGTTGTATTCAAAAATATGTTTCAGGCCGGAAACGTGAAAAACCGCATAATATTAAAAATGAATATATTGTAAAAATAGCTTCTGAAATTTTTAAAATTAATAATGAAGGTAAATATTAAATAATATTGTTCAAGTTATATGCCATAAACTAAAATAGATATTATATAAATAGGTTTTTTTAAAGTTATTCCTTAACATATTGAAGTTATAATTTAAGTACAAGAACACATAATAAAATTATTCTATATCCTTTTGTTTTATAAATGGACGTATAAACACCTCGCGACGGTACTGCTACAACACCCCAACTGACGTTGAGGATTAGCGAGTTACTCTGTATGTGATACACACTTCTTCCTAAGGTCGTTGTACCGTCCACTCGCGATCGCATTAACATAATATCGATATTAGTAATAATAATAATCAGGTTACCACAACATTTTAAATATTATGAAAATTTTAACTACTGTTCATCATTATTTATTTTTTTGTAACTTTTCTTATTTTTTTTATATATTTTTTTTTTTTTAATTTTGTTAAACAATTAATTTCGTCAGTTATAACTAGAGTAACAAAATTAAATTTAAAAGCTAGACTAGGAGAAAAGGATAGTGAAGGGATTATGATTTTTTCTAGTTGAGTTAAAAATATATAAGGTACACCCAAGACAATATTAGAGGAGTTGCAAAGGATTATTAAATAACCTCATTGAGTTGATAGTATAGGACAATTTAATATGAGGTGGGGGACGGCACAGATTAAAGGATTGTTATCAAGTGTGCATAGAGGAGAACTGATTAATGAAAGTTTAAAAGCATGTGCAGGAAATAATATATGACCAAAGATAGACATGAGAACGAAATAATCTGTTTTCTAGAGAACTTAAAATTATGGAACAAAGGTTGTGATGAGATGGTAGGCGAGATTTTCCGGTACCAACTGTCGAAATTTATAGTATTTAGTTATTTTTATTAGTTTTGAGAAAATGTAATTTATTTATATTTGTGGACATTTTATACATTTTATGATTCATATTTTCTAGTTTCCAAAGTTTATGATGAGTGTAAAAGTAATATAATTTGTTCTATAATTATATAATTGATTATCGTTCTTAAAATTTTGAGATGAAATTTTGATAAATAAACGACAATCGTACTCTCTATATACATTAGTGATATGAGAAAGTTCTTTTATTTCAAATCTTTTAGTTCACGAAATTTGTAGAAGCATTATATATATTTTCAATAACAATTTGTTTCACAAAACTCTATACCACAAAAGTGAAATTCACGTAAACGAATCAAATTTTATAGCTAACGATGAACCAGATTTTGAAATTATACTATACCTAGATTAAAATAAGAAATGTAGAAGAACAAAATATTGAATGAAAGATAACCAATTATCAAAAAAGTAGCTTACAGTTTTTATAAACAATTTCCTAATACATAAATATAAAACAAATCACTGTGCAGCATAATCAGTTGTACAAACCATATTATGCCTGAAGGTCTATACTCTAGAGTCTAGACATACTGATCCAAAAAAAATCAGCAATTGAAGTCCATGGGAGACTAAAAAATGTATTTCTTATAAAAATAGATGTATTTACAACTTTATTGCACTGTTAATAATATTTCTTAGTATTCAAAGAGCTGTTAAACAACCTATAATAAATTAAAAATCTCTAATATATTACTTATAATTGTAAATATTTGTTATCTGATAACAATTATTTAGTTTACACTTTACGATTATATCAAAAAACTAATTGAATGCGTAATATTCTCATCAGAATTGTTGAAAAATAGAGGGTACACTGGTAAGTTGAAAGTTTTGTTCAATTTTTACTCAATATTTTTATATTAACATTTGTTCCTATACAACTAATACAGTGATAAATATTTTACATATTTTAAGGAGACTTAATTTCTGATAAAAAGTTTATTAGCAGTATGTATTATAAAAACTAAATGTTAATGGTCATCTATTTTATTTTAAGCTTTTACCTTTACACAAAAATACTAACTACAACGGAGGTTTTAGTTAAATATGATAGACTGTCACCACTGGATAACGATAAAACAGTAAATACGAGTAGAATCTAAGATAATTTAAATTCAGTTGGTATTATTTCTGATTTAACTGAAGTGCACGTATCTATCTCATATTTATGAAACATCACTATTGACTGCGGGGAAGTGGTGAATTGACGATTAATTTTCTAATTCTTTATTCTTAAGAAGCTAATAGCTCTAGTTTTGGAAATTCACATGAATCCAATCTTTAAGTGAAATAATTTATTAAATGTCCCAGAAAGTCGTTACGAAAAAGACAAATGTGGTACATAGTATCAAAAAATAGTATAGGTATAATAGTTATAAGATATAACTTATAACCTTTCCAATGCTATAAACACAAAAGTAATAAAAAGTTATTAAAAATGGCATCTTAACAAATTGTTTCTGGATCGATTAGTCTAAGGTATGAACGAAATAGTTTGATGCAGCATGCTACAAACGATAAAATAAATAACAAATGCATATTTTTATTTTTCTTAGTGCACTAAGTATATTGTAGTGCACACAAAAATATCCAATAATTCTAATAGTATCTAATTCGTTTTAATACGAAAATATTTATTAATTTGACTATTTATTTCAGGACATTTTACTGACCATGATTACAGAATCTTTGTCGAACATTTAGAAACTTTTAGTGGTTCGTATTTTGTAAATTAAAATTTTATTAAAATATAGATATCTGTGTTTGAATCCAATCTTAAGACCTTATACAACATAATCTATAGAAATCTATAATATTATAAAGTATAATCTACAACCTGTTTTTTCTCTCCCTTGAAGTACCTTCTTCATTAAACACGCAGTAAATAATAGCAGTATATCATAAATTATACACATTCACACGAATCAAACATGTCTTATACTGAAGATTATTTACAAATACAAAAGTCAGGCATTTCAATAAATCAATCAAGAATATTGAAGGAAATCGTTCATAGATATTAAAACCATATAAAATATGAGGCTTTGTGACGATCAATAATATAACGATATGCTTGTCGTATTGTAAATAACAAATATTTTGTACACATCGGTGACAACAATTATAATTGTATTAATTGCTTAAACTATAATATTTCAAAATATAAATGCATATTATAAGGGAATAGTTTTTATTTATTTAGTTTTATAGATACCTATTTCATCAATAAATCAATTAAGAACGACGCCCTATATAGGTTACCTCAAAGCACAATGAATGATGATTTTTACCTAAATTATATATTGGACTAGCTGAATAACCCGGCTTCGCTCGTGTGCAGTTATTGCTTTCTCTAGATGAAATTCTTAAATCAGATGTTTATTATTTACCTTCTTTCTTTTTTTCCGTCCCCTATCCACATTCCTTAAATAAACGACGTGCATTTTCAAACGAAAATAATAGCACGTAGGTTGTACAGTTAGAGTTAGTTTTATAATAATTAATAGCCGGCCCCTGTGCGCTTTGCAGCACCAAAACAAATATACAATAAAAATCATATAATTTTTCCCAGAAAACCATTTTTTTTTAAATTCTTTATTATCAATCCAACATATTTTGGTAAACAATATTCTTTGTTTGTCCATTTGTGGCATACACAGATAAACAATTTGGAATGCCAACTCTTGAACAGGCCACGTATAGTTGCCCTAGTTGGCTCCTCAAAATTCAAACCGCATACTTGGAGCGTTTGTCCTTGTTCCTTATTGGTGGAGATGGCGAATGATAGACACACGAGGAATTGCAATCGTTTGAATTCAAATGGCATGTCTGTTGGTATCAGAGGAATACGTGGGATGAGTACAACTTCCTCCTTCGCTTTGCCAGTCAATATTGTGGCTTCGATTAAATTCGGCATCAATCTTTTTACAGCTAATCTTGTGCCGTTGCACATTTTTGGTGCATTCGAATTCCGTAGTAAAATAATTGATGAGCCGACCTTCAAATTCTAGTAATGCGGCGGCATACCAGACGTCAATATCAACCAATTGTGATTCCTGTGATTTTGGACAATATTCGGAAACACTCGATCAATCAGTTCTTCTTTTGATTGGCGAATTGTACAAAAATTGTTTGGCCAACAAATTAAACCGTTTTTGTTATCGATTCGAACTTTGCCATTTCCGATTCCCAACAATTGCTTCGAAAACTTATCTGCAGATTGATCATTGTGCAACTGAACACGCATGTTTATGATTAGCGTCAATTTTCGCACATATCTCCACATGAAAGAATTCTTTAGGCACGCATTGATCTCATCTGACGGTGTTGAGCGTGGAATTACGGGCAGTGTTTGTCTAAAATCACCTGGCAATAATATCAATGCACCACCTAAAATGTTTTGGTTGCCACGTAGATCTTGTATCGTGCGGTGTATTGCTTCAAGTGATTTTTTATGCGCCATCGTACATTCATCCAATAAAATAATTGCTGTTTGCTGCAAATCTCTCGCAGTATCAGAATTTCTTGATATATTGCACGTGGGATTCTCAATCACCTGTAATACAATAAAAATAATTACATCCCATTTAATGCAAATGCAGTTCAAGCCAATAGATCAATAAATACAAACAAACCTGCACATTTAACGGCAATTTTAATGCACAGTGTGCTGTTAGTCTGCCATCCAACAGAGTAGCAGCTGCTCCAGACAAAGCAAGTGCCAATGCAATTTTTCCTTGCGCTCGAATGTTTGCCAAAATGAGAGATATTACAAATGTTTTACCTGTACCACCAGGCGCATCCAAAAACTACAATCCGCATGCTTCATTTTGTACAGCTTGCATAATGGTATCGTACACATTTTTTTGATGGTCATTTAATTTGGGAACATTTATATTCACAAATTTTTGCAATTCATTGATATCATATTGTTGTTCTCGTCGCAATTCTCGATCGAACAAATCATGCATTGGACGATTGGGTGAAATCATACCTAATTTTCCCAATGCTTTATTAGCGATCGTAAGGCACATATCTTCAATCGCTATTAATGCCTCATTATACATTTCCAATGTTATGATCAAATCAGAGTTTCCTGTGTGATGGGGCATTCGAATCAAAACGTCTTCTGCAATAAAATCTCGATATTTATTCCACAATTCAATCGGATTCGATGGGAAACATGTTGATATTAATATGGCATACAGCATACGTATTTGATGTGGATATGAAGCGATCGATGCATCATGAAGTGAGGAATCCCAATGTGCATCATTTTCCAGTAAACCCAATGCTCACACGTTTCACGATACGTAGCGCATAAATGACCATTAACTATTCGCAAATCTTCAAATGTACTCGGCCCCACAACATTCACTAACAACAGCCGCAAATAATAACATTCTACCATATTTGGATGAACTGTGTATAATCGCCCCATAGTTTGTGCATAGAAAAGACCTGGATAGCCATCAACTGCTGTTCCCTGTTTACGCCGTTGCCATGTTTTTTGTGCAGCCCAAGTATAATAATGCGTTACATCTGAATACAGCAAAGTTCTGGCAAATTAATCACTTAAAGAGGACATAACTCCGGAACCACTTATTGCACAGTGTACAAACTTCACAGAAACTATCTACATATCAATCCTAATATTCCCTGAAATTGTTATTGAAATCGGTTTGGTGGATCTTGAGTTATAAAATTTATTCAAAATGTACACTTATTTATATAAATATATATTTTATTATATATTTTAATATACTAACTCATTAAGCCATAACTCGTTCGTCATGTTATAAATTTTCTCATCTTAAAAAAAAAATCCCGGAAAATTACCTCAACTAAATATTTATGTTTGTAGATAGTAAATAAATATTTTATAGGTTGTGTGATTTACGGTGAAAAAAAAAACAAAACAAAATTTTTATAAGATTTATTTCGAGGTTGAACTATTTAAAAATTGTTGGATTGAGAATAGTAGTTTATGCTATATGCTTATAAAAAAAACAAAACAAAATTTTTATAAGATTTATATCGAGGTTGAACTATTTAAAAATTGTTGGATTGAGAATAGTAGTTTATGCCACTTTTATTCAGATTTTATCTAAAATTTCTAAGACTGTTTTATAACTATGGTTCTAGAAATTAATATTTAACACAACTATCTTTATTTATTTTAGATTTTCCAGACAAAAAATGTAAATACTCTAAAGATTTGTATAAATAATTTTAAAGCTGCCGTGAATTGATTTAATTATATTTCTTTTTCGGCTTTTTGGTGTTAAGATTCTATAACTTTAGCTGAAATTATATGCAATTTATTTCTTCTAGATATGAAGGACGCGAAAGGAGACAATGTTACTAGAATCGCATTTATAAATATTAACTTACATAATAAAGGTGTTTTATAACATATTCTTTGAATGTAATTATTTTGTAGTTTTGTAACTTGCTGTGATTAAAGGGCATTGTAAACAACGGTTTGCTGTATTTGTCATATTTTCATAAGTGTATTATAGAAATGTACTAGTTTAATTTGCCAATTCTGCAAATTGATCAAGTCACTCGATTAATGTATTATCAAAAAATTGTTTAATTTAGACATTTTCACAATTCAGATCTTAACTTTCTTGAAAGTAAAATTAATAATTGAGAAAATAAATAAATGAAAAATAAATAATCGAAAATACGAGATAAATTTGAATTTAATAATCCTTTACACAGTTAAATTATAACTATTATTTTACGGAAATTTAAAACTTTATAGACATATGTATAAATAATATTTGAACAAATAAAGTATTATTCAACACTAAGTAGCCAAAATAGCGATTTCAAAGGAGTGCACCGCGCCTTCAACCGTTATCTGGTTTTCCATTGTAATTTTTCTAGTTTTATTTATACAAAAAAAAATGTCATCAGTCTTATCAAGGGTACCATGGCCCATGAGATAATCTCAGATCTATAAAGGCGCGTGAATAGAAAAAGTTTGGAAATCGCTGGCTTAAAGGTTATCATCTTTCATTTCATCCATCAAAAAGCGATCATATAACGTTTGACATGTTTTTCGTCTTTTCATTTCATTCTATCATAAGTTCAGGTATAATTCAAATTCAAAGATTTAAGAACTTCTAGAATATAATTTTAATTATAGAAAAAAAAATGAAAGTAGAAATATATTTTAAAAAGACAATTTCTTACTGAGTAATCCATATTCGGTATAAATATATATTAAAGCTATTCACCTTGTTTTACCAACAAAAAAAATTGAATCATTATAGTATTATAATTTATTTCGCTTTAAAATGATTTAATAAACACTTCTAAATGACTGTACATTTTTTTTAGTGATTCATGCTATCCCAGAGCCTACAGATAATTTAGCACATTTCTTCTGTGACAAAACAAGTAATATAACCAAACTTGTCTTTTGATATACATATTTATAGTTTTTAAGCGTTGGATAAATATTGTTAAAAAATTTAATTACATATGGTTAATTATCAATCTGTGATTTAATCAATTTCGAATAAATATTGATTCAATTTTATACAGAGAGTCTGACGCAGATTGGCTATAACGGTAAGTTGGTTAGTTGGTTTTAAAGGTTGTACCTTTATGAAGATCTAATGTATAAATCTTAGAAAAGTAGATATTAAATATACTAAAAGTCAATAGTTTAACTTATTTTTGTTACATAGAAGATTATTTTATAATAAATTACAATAAAAAGAGATACAAACAACAAACTGAACTTGCAATCTGTATATAAAATATAATAAATGAAAACAAAAGTGCGTTCTCATGACCTGATTTGGTATTTTAAATCTTCACCGGCAGTGCATTTTTGCACATATTGTACAACAATACTCCTAGCCAGAATATTTTCATTTATACATTTTCAATTTTTTTACATACCTAAAATATAAATTTTATTTACATTAATATTATTAGAAATATTGAATGATTTCTTAATAATTTATTTTATGTTTAAGAGGAATTAAAAAGAAATTGTTTTATTCTGAAATATAAATTGTTTTTCAGGGTTATTATCGCATGATATAGGTTATATCTCAAGTAAGTTCAATAACCTGCTTATTTTAACTAATATTTCTTTACAAATAATTTTTAATATAAGTAAAATTAATTTTTCATACTTGCATTATTATTTAAAATCAGTATTTAGTTATTACGTAGTACCAACACAAATTTATATATCATAATAAATAATTACATATAATAATATATAATTTATTCTTCGAAACCATTTTACCTCAGGACACGAAATTATAAATATTTTACACATTATATATTATATAACAATATATTATCCATGTGTTTCGATCCCCGACGTTGACCCGTAGAATGAATAGTACAAATTTGAATTGTAATGATATAAACTTTAAATATATTTACTTATATCCGAATTGTATGTTCCCTAAGGATATATTAAACTCTAGGTACTTCCTTGAACAAGCGTGACACTTTACCGTAATAATGTTTTATTTTGTTTGGTAAAGGTGACATAGCTTGTAAGACATTATTTATGTACAAAATAGGATAAATAATTAATAATAGGATGAGATGCATGTTTAAAATAATAAAAAAATGTTTCATCTCACTTATTTGCTTAACTTAATATAGGTATTTAATTAGACTAACGGATAGTATAATGGCATAAAAATGTAATTCATTGACTGTTTGCCTACCTATTGAGTAAACTGGCGTATTTGATTACATGCCTACGACATACTCGTATATATATATATATATATATATATATATATATATATATATGTGAATATTAAATATGCGATTATATGTGTTATAATTTATAAATGAAATATATTTAATTACAGATTACCATTCACTAGATGGTAAATATTCAATTTTTCTTTTATTCAATTAAGGTATTTTAGCAAAAGAAACCAATATTATACGCTGATTAGTGATTATAGCGCCAAGTAGAAAAATGTGTTTATAGCAACATATATAACTGCTAGATGCCAGGCTATATTCTGATAAAATATTAAGAATATCATGAGCTGGTCAATAAATGTATACCGTGTGTTCAATTTTAAAGGTAACAGGAAATATTTCGATCCTGTGACCTTGGATTTGATTCGAGGTTTTTATACTGCATATAGGACTTATAAATACATATTTTTTTATTAAATTCAAATTTTTAATTTTTTTTTATCAGCGCATGCGCAGTAAAATAAAAATTTCTTAAATAGCAATTAATATAGGTTTATTAATTTATATTATTTAATTTATAGGTATTTATAGGTATTATTATAACATTTTATTTAATTAATTTTTTAATTTAATAAATTGTTATAAATTAAGATACCTATACCTAAAATTAAGATAGAGCGTTGAAAATTGCGATATTTACAAATTAACTATTTTAAAACTTTCGACCGTCATAAAAATGGCAATTTTGAAGATATCAACAAACTGTAAAGGTCAAAGTTGTTCAGAAAAAATAAGGAAATCGAAATCAGGTCTCCAAAATAGTGGTTGCTATTTAAGAAATTTTTATTTTACTGCGCATGCGCTAATAAAAAAAAATTTAAAATTTGAATTAATTAAAAAAATATGTATTTAAAAGTCCTATATGCAGTATAAAAACCCCGAATCAAATTCAAGGTCACAGGATCGAAATATTTCCTGTTACCTTTAAAATTGAACACACGGTACCTATATATGTTGTAAAATATACATATACTTTTATAATTTTATTTCGTTTCTATCATATATTATAGCCTTGATGTGTTAGGACGTGTAGCCACGTGGAAGACATTAGCATATTTTAATTTATGAGACAATTTTATATTGGATCTACGATTAAAGATTTAGGATTTAAATCGTGATTGTATCAATGGTTCAAGAAATTTTAAAATAAATTCCGTACCAACTACAAATGTTTATCCAGTACGTCTATCAAATTGTATCATTCCATTTATGTTCGACTCAGCTATAATCTTAGCCTGAATTGTGTGTCAGTGCAGTAAACGAAGGCACAGAGATAGTAAACACGAAATAAGCTGTATACTTCCCATATGTTATATATGTATAGTTTATATTAATTTCAATAACAATTTTTTTTACTTCGAACAAATAATACGAAAATCTTCAATTGAAACTGATTCGATTGTATAGAATTCTTCATTTATATATGATCAAATAATTTTAAAATTTGAGTTAGAAAAGAAAAGGGATATATATCGTAGAAAGTGATAATTAAGTAAAATAGAAATACCTCTGCAATAAAAAACTTGAGGAAAAGTTTATACTTTAAAAATGTTTAAAAATTTGACGAATAAACTTTCACACATAACTGATAATACAGTTGCAATATTTATACGAAATACTCATTAGCATCACCAATTATATTATCAACATTTCAAAAGTTTTTAGTACCAAGTATAAACAATAATATTATTCCTTTATAAATATTATTTGTCTGTAGCATTCTCAACTGATGTAAAAGATTACATAACATTTCTTGAAAATTTAAAACCCGGTGAGTATCATGAACCACAAAATGTTGTGATTTAATACTTAGTAAAGTATTTAATATTCTACCCAGGAATAAAATGTATTATAACTCGATCCTGCCTTGACCATTTCTAATACGTATTCAATTTTAGAAATCTTCTGAGCAACATTCTAGCCCGATGGATAATCAGATATTGTTTTTTTCAGGTATTCGAACTGTGAGAAATGCTTTAAGCGAATATGTTGCATATATTCTGGCAAAACGAAACAATTTTTTTTTCTAAGTTTTTTTCATTATAGCTACAACAAACAATTATTTTAAACTTATTTGATGCTTATTCATCTAGTTTCTTTTAAGAATATATCATGGAATATATTATGTTATTAATTCAGAAGGTAAAACTTTTCAAAAGTGCAATGTTAATGTCCTAATAAAATGAACTAATTGGCAATATTTGAGAGTTTATTATTGTATGTTATTATTAAATCATAATGAAATGAAAAACGTGTTTTCCGAAGTATCTACCGTCTTTATCGTACCAGTATAACTTCATCTGTCGTCATCCATGACGAGCATTACCAACACGGTGTACGATAAGACATTAAATAATTGTCAATCTTACTGAATTAACAATGTAATGCAACTTGTCAATAATAATATGGTGTTGGTGTATTCTACTTAAGTTGTGAATTTAACTTTCAACAACCTACATTCAGTGTCAAAAATCCTGGTGTATAGCGAGTGATGAGCTGAATACGGCCCCCGGGCCAGCTTATATTTTGAGGGACCCACCATGCGGTAAGCCCTAAGAGTATTGTATGGTCAATGCAATTTGTATATAAAATATACTTTAATCTGTTGACTCGCAATTACATTATGCATTGCTGCCTTGGATCGTTTGGATCAAAATACTTCAGCCACTTCAGATATCGGTGTGATATGTGAATATTATGGTGCAATTGCAAACAAAAAAAATTATGCAGCTCATCGATTATACCATTTATAACAAGTGCTGTACATTTTTTTTTTTTTTTATTAAACCATAGCAACTCATGGAACAATGAAAGCAGGACATAGGGCAACATATAGCCATTAAAACATGGTCACATGTAGCATACTGACACATCAAAGGGAGACTCTCTACCTACGTTGTTACTGTTTGATATACAATACTAGTAGAGGCAAAGTACAAGACACTTACATTTGGACTTGTGCTTAGACTTGTAAGATGCAATGACAAATTGTGCGAGGCGTAGTCAAGTTATGTCTTTTACATAGTAAATGTACGCCTTAATACTTAAACAGTGATTTTTATTTGATTTGTCAAAATAAAATAACAGAAGTATAATTAACACAAGTTGTTGGTTATTTATTATAATCAAATCTACACCTTCCTCAATGTTGCTGACGAATTACCAGGTTCACAATAGTATTACCTATTGACTATTAATTTATTTAGTTTTCTCAAGTAACGTAAAATTTAATTATTTATCCTACAAAATTAAAATTAAACCAAAGTATGTATTAAAAAACGATTCATTTTGGGATTTAATACTTGTGAAAAATAGTATTTCTATTTCTTACTTGAGATACTTAAGTTATGAGAATATTTTTATAATTTTTACGTTTTCTCATTAATTTGAAATGTAAAAGAATATTACAGCTATAACAAATGTTTTCTCGAAATTTAAATCACCGCTTTCTCAATCTTATACCTTAATATAATCTTATAATATAATCTTATAATCTTAATACCTTATATAATCTTATAAGTGTACCGAACAAAATTCTAGCCTAGCAACTAGCCAGAAAAATATTTCTTAGAAGTCATATTGATTTAACTAAAATGAATACTATTTTTAGTTACAATTTTTGTATTTTGTTTTTGACACAAGATTATTACAACAAATCAGTTAAATTACAATACAAGTTTACTAAATTAAGTTATAACAATGCACAAAATATCTAGATAAGAGGATAGCAATTATAATACTTAATATTATTTCTTCTTTGAATATTTATTTTATCTTGACTATAAATTTGTAAAGGAAAAATGTTATTTTGATATCCAAATAGAACGTAGTTTTTTACATTATTTGAGTTTTTATTCTTTGATGCCCTTATAAAATTGAATAATCTTAAAAAATATTAAATATAAAATATTAAATTTTCAAAAGTATAAATAAATTGTCTTAATCTTACCAATAATAAATAAAGCACAACATTTGGCCAACAGATTATACAGCCGACTGCTGAAGAGGACAAACAATGTATCAGGCAGACAGACAATACAGCTAATTGCCAATGGGCTGAATACATAATAATTGATCAATAAAATCAATTTTTTTTATTCTTAAAAATAATGAACTCAATTATTAAAAAAATTTATTTTGCATATTAATTTAAAATGTAGAAGAAAATATTTATTAAAAATTTAAAGATTTAAAATAAAAGAAAATATATAAAATTTAAAATACCTAATATATTTATAACTATAGGTTTATGGCTAAATATATACCTTTTAAAATAATGAATAATGTAAAATTGTAAAAATTATATTATATTATAATTTGTTGGCCCATTGACCCATCCCAATACTTAACACTTCAACCTCCACACCATTCGAACTACAAAACAGTTGTAAAAACCAACCTAACTTAACTAGTGTGTTAACCTTACTACTTAAAGCTCCATATTACATGCTACACATTACCCAATAATAACTAATACTAATCATTGATATAAAAACGTAGTTCAATTAGTTTTGGTTAATAATCTGCTATTATAATTAAAACAACCACTTTCATTAATCACCAAAAGATTTTGGCTGCATGGAAACTAAATCATTATCACTAACATTTAAATTATTATCGGTAACAGGCACATTGCAAATAATGTTACTCGTATCCATAAAATTTGTCTCGTCTGTATCTGTATTATCAGAAACAAATACTGTTTGAATGGGTTTTGAGTTATTTTGAGCAACATTTTTGTCCGTTTGAGATGATCCTGCATCATTAGATGACTTACCGCTTTCAATAAGAGAATTTTGAAATAATTTGAAACCATCTTCTAAATACTTTTGAGAGAATTTTCTTTCTTCAGGATCAATATCGGAATCGGAATCAGAATCATGTTCTACAACTTTGGATGGAAATAGGGGAGCCCCAAAAAGCATCACTTTATCATAGTCCACCAACATTCCTGCTTTTAACCGCTCATCATAACTCATTCTACCAGGGGGATTAAACTCTCTTAACATTTCTTCTTTATCTATAGGTTTAGGGAACAATAAATTAAATTTATATCCCTTTGTTTCATTTATTTGATCTTCTTCAGAAACAGTTATTGGTTTCAAAAGCTCATTATAAAGATCAGTATTATCATTATAAAGTTCTTTTATTTTAGTAGCAACAGATTTTGTGTTATTAATTTTTTGATCTTTAATTTCCATTACATTAGTTTTAACACATTCAATGCCCCTTAAACTGCTACCAATTATGGGTTCAAATTCTGATGTACTTTCAAGGTAGTTTGGTTCTGTCAGCTCAAGTTCAGTATTCGATATATTTTCTTCTGTTATTGGTTGGCTTTCATTTTCAACTTCTTCCAATAATGATTGGAATTCAGCATTAACTTCTACTATAGATTCAGTTTCTTTGATAATATCTGATGTTGGTACATTATCATAATTTTGTAAAATTTCATTTGCTAAGGTTTCATCTACAAAATTCTCGTTAGTTACATATTGATTTGAAATTCTATTGTCATGTTGCATACGTTCGACATACTGATCAATGACCTTTTGCAAATGTTGACATTTGTTCATAAGCTTTTCACGTCTATCAAATATATCATTTTTATAATGTTGCATCACTTCTTTTACTCCACCTTCAACACCCATCTGAAGAAAAATCAAAATGAATTATTGATGAATTAAAATTTTAAGATTAAATACTAACAGTAAATTTGATTTATCAAAGAAAAGAAAATGTAATTAATTTTAATAACCATGTTTTTAAATAACATATCTAACTTGTTCCTTAAACTTATATGTGAAAAATGATTTCGTTTTTTTTTTATATTAGTAGGTTATTGGTAGAATTTGGTACGCATAATGTGTACTTCTAAACCTTTAATTATTTTATTTGATTCTAATGCAATAAAATGTACAAAAACTAGGTACAAATGGTACAATAGTTCTCTTAAGACTCAGTCTTCAAATAATTGACTTGACTGTATAATATTGTAATACCAATCTAATGGTACTCAATTATTGAACTCTCTGACAAACAAAACCCTTTTATGCAATAGGTTTTTTTTTTTTTTACTCTCAACTTAAAATATTTTCAATGGAAATTTGGAATTTACCAACCGATGAAAATTGTGCTGCGACTTAAAGTTAAACCCCAAAACTATGTCATAATTTAATAAAAACATGTGTTTTCCAACTCAAATTATAGTTTGAAACACAAATATTTTATTAATTAGAAGTAAATTTACATGTTGAAAATGGTTTGTTGTAGCCTTAAATAAGTTGATTCACTTTAAAATTATTAGTCAGAGGAAAGTTACCTTTTAAAACAGCATATGAAGACCATATAAATTAGAAAAATGTGGACATACGAGCGAATCAGGGACAGGCAGGTAATCCCAATAACATAAAAGTACCAACCTATAAAATAAAACTAATATTTATATAAAACTCACCTCTTGAAGACTAAGATTAATGGGATCAATACTAGTAGAACACGAACTATTTGATTGAATATCAAAATTCTTTTTCATAACAACAGCAAATTTTTTGATATAATCAATAATTACATCTGCCAAAACGTACAAGCTTTCTTCATTTGCTATAGCGAATCCAGCATGAGCTGTAAAAATAACTGCACGTTTAACCATTATTTTAGTCCAATCATCACGATCAATTTTATATTCCCATTTTGAACAACCATTCATAAACATTAAGCGTTCATCTGAAGTAAACTTTCTTGGCTGATGTTCAACTTGAGGTATTGATGGTAATTTCATGCATTCATCCAAGACTGTTAAGTCATCAGGTGTTTCAGAAATTTGTTGAACTAGAATATCCATCAGTTTGTAATGTTCATTAAGATCAATGTTGTACGTTATTTCAGGGTTAATAATATCAGGATCATCAACAAGATCATTAGACTCTTCTTCTAGATCTAAATTTTCATCATCATTTTCTAATCCCATGGATTGAACATAGTCACAATCTTCTAAAGGCATTACTTCAATATCCTCGGGAACTTTCATTGGTACAAGAGTATCTTTTAAAAAACATTCCTTAAAAAAATCTAATAAATATTTTGGAACCTTTTTAGAACCGTAAGAAAAAGTGCCTGATAAATTTGCATTAAATGGATCAGGTAAGTCAAGTGACTTAGAACTATTACATGGATCTGGTAAGCTGGTTAAGTTTTTTGAACAAGATGGGCCAGGTATATCTGTTGAATTTTCAATAAGGTTATGTAATATATGATTATTAATTGAAACTGAGTTGGTTTCATTAGAGTTTTCACCGATTCTGGTCTTTAAGTTAATATCTAATAGATTCATTTCATCAATGTTACTTATTTTCGAGTTGTGTATATCTTCATATTGGAAACGTTTCATTTTTTTGGGAATTGTGAAATTTGATTTCTCTTCGGTTCTCAATTCTCCTAAATTTTTTTCATCAGAAAAATTGTTTTCTAATGTTTTTGAAGTTGTTGTTATTTTTTCTTTTTTTTTTAATATCTTTGTATTATTTTTAGGATCATCTTTAATTACTTTAGAACACAATGGAATATCTAAATCACCTTCAGTTAAGTAAGGACTGTCATCGACAGACCATGATGAATCATCAGAATTGCAAAATGCTTCAAAATAAAAGTTTATATTAGCAGGCAATTTTTTAGTTTCATCTTTATCATCATCAACTTTCATAACAGATTTATCATCATTTTCATCATTTTTTAACATTTTTTTTGTTGTATCTCTTTCTAAATAATTTATTTTTTTTTCAGCTTCACACCACTTTTCTTGTTTTTTATATTTTTATTTGATTTAACTGTTTCTGTTTCAGTATCAAAATCCAAATTTACTCAAGTTAAGTAAAAGTAATTTTATCCATTTGTATTCCCTAAAACATAATAAAATAAAATACATCAAAATACGGACTTTTATGATCTGAAAGTAATATTAATAATGAATTTATAAATTAATAGAAAAAAATATACAGTATATAATATAAAATTATATATGGAATCAAAAAAGGTAGTGAAATATAAATACATAAAAATTATTAGTTTATACACTGTTTATCTTGATATTTTTGGACCAGTGATTGTTTAATCATTATAAACAAAAAATTTCTGATTATAAATTACAATTAATTATGGAACGAAAAAATATGTTATAATTTGATAGTTTTTTTATTTTTATTTAATTATTTTTTTTATTTTGCCATTATCAGGGACATTACAGCAATACAATTATATACAATAAATTTACAAAATATTTCATCATCATCTTCAGCTTTTACTGTCTTTGAAGGACTTTTGCTGCCTCTACTACTTTTTTCCAACTATCTCTGTCAATACTATCTTCTAAAGTTAAACCCTGGGCGCACTTGTTTAAATCTCCTTTAACCCTGTCTATCCAGCGCTGTCTAGGGCGACCCCTAGGTCTTTTTCCATTGATTTTTCCTTCCAGAGCTTTCTTTAGAATACCATTCGACCTCCATACATGGCCTGCCCACTCAATTCGTTTACTCATAGGGTTCCACTTGTCCGCTTTGTCCGCTTTTGCATGGCGAAAAGGTAGTTCCTCACAAATTTTGTCCCTCTTAATTGCTCCTCGACGATTAACTGGCAACAACTCGCTGGCAGCTGGTACAATTAGGTTTACCGATGGATCTTGAACTACATCAGGAAACTCATCATCTTTTAATATGCATATATTATGTAAGACACAACATGCAATTATGTAAGATGGAATGAGATCCACACGTTTCATATCTAATGTTGTTAGAAGGATACGAAATCATCCTTTAAGGAAACCAAATGACCTTTCAATAGCCATCCTTGCAGAGGAATGACAGAAGTTGAAATTCCTTTGCTTTTGTGTTAAGTGCCCATTGTCACGATATGGTACTAACAGATCACTAAGCAGCATCATCAATCAAATGACAGTTGTTGTTGATTTTTTTTTTTATTCATGATAAGTGATAAACTGATAACAGTGATAACACGGACAAGCGCTCATACACGTTCCACTTGGAATTGTAAGCAAAGCGTTTATAAACGTTTTTTTCCAAATGGAACGATTTGTAAGCGTGAGTATATGCGTGAGCGCAGTAAGCGTCCAACCGGAACGCACCCATAAGGTACGCGTTGATACCGGGTTTTTGATAAATTTGTTGTACTTCTACATTAGTTCTTCTTCTGTACACTTCATTTTCTAGTATAGGTCCATAAATCCTTCTAAGAACTCTTCTTTCGAAGCAAGCCATTTTCTCCTCATCTCCTTTAGTAGTCGACCATGTTTCACATGCATATGTTAGAACTGGCCGTAGGAAACTTGAGTACAGGCGTTCCTTTGATCGTCTAGAGAGGAGCTTTAACTTGAACAATTTTTCCAAAGCGTAGTAACCCTTAGTAGCGGCTGATATCCTAATTTTAATTTCATTATGCATGTTATTGTATTGATTTGTTTGCCCCAAGATATTTGAAATTTTCCACTTGTTGGAAGGTATAGTTTTCTACTACTAGGTCCGAGATATCTCTTGTTCCCCTAGTCATGACTAAATATTTGGTTTTATCCTGATTTACTTCTAGACCCTTCGCTGCTTTTAGCAAATCATTAGTTCTTATCGCTACATCTTGTCGCATACTGCCTATTACAACTATATCATCTGCATAGGCCAGGAGTGTACTATTTGACAAAAACTCCATGCCTTGTCCCATTGGCATTGACCTGATCACTTTCTCAAGCGCTAGGTTAAAAACTAACTAACTAACTGGCGACAAGGCATCACCTTGTTTGAGTCCTGTGCTAACCTCAAAACTGTTAGATGTACCGTTGCCAAACTTCACTTTGCACATTGTATTCGTGTTGCATGCTTTTATGAGATCGATAAGTTTTTTGGGTATTCCAAATTCTTCTAAGGCCTCCCACAGTTTATTCCGAACTATGCTATCGTAAGCCTGCTTGAAGTCAACAAAGCACATGTGGAGATCTTTTCCGAATTCATAAAATTTTTCAATCATTTATCTGATTGTGAAAATATGGTTAGAGGTGGACTTTCCTCTCAAAAAACCACTTTGATAGTCTCCTATTAAATCTTTTGAATATACCTCTAATCTTCGTAATAATGCCAAGGATAGGATTTTGTAGCATGAGTCTAAAAGCGCAATTCCCCGGTAATTGCTTGAATTTGCCTTTTTTGTATATGGGACAGATAACGGCTGTTTTCCAATCTTCAGGTATTCGGTTAGTATCCCATATTTCTTTTAGTAGCCCGTGAATTTTGGTCACAAGTTGTTGAGTACCAATCTTTAATAGCTCAGAATTGATATTATCTTCACCGGGGGCTTTGTTGTTTTTCAGTGTCGCGGTTAGGTTCCTCTACAAGAGGTTGAGCCGTATGATAGATCATATTTACACTTTCTTCCCTAACTCCTTGATCGATATTTAAGATGTTTTTAAAATGCGCTTGAAACTTCTGGATGATACCTTCTTCATTCGTTATCAAGTTTCTATCGTTGTCCTTGACCATACGAGTTCGAGCTTTAAGATCGATAAAGGAAGCTTTATCGATCTGCATTTTTTGAAGAACAACCTTGGGTTGAGCTATGTTCTTCTATTTTTTGATTAAGTCCTTTTTCCGCTTCTCTTTTTTCCTGTCTCAATATTTTGCTTGCAGCTTTTTTGTTTTTAACAAATTCTTCTATATTGTCAAGAGATGGTATGATTGTATCATTTTTAATCTTGCTTCTGTGCGTCTTTTTATGGCTTCCTTACACCGTTCATTAAACCATGAATTCTTACCGTTGAATGTGTTTTCTTTTTTAAATACTTCAGCTGATTTGTTTATTGAATCTTTAACTATATTCCAAGTTTCTTCAAGGTTTTGCTCTGTATTTTGAGATGTTTTCATTAGTTTAATATTCCTCAGTATGATTTCACTTTCTCTCGATCCTTAGCGTTTTCTATTTCCAAGCGGGTTCTACCTTTTAGTTTTTTCTGCTTCCAACTATTAGCCAGTTTGGTTCTAAATGATGCTATGACCAGGTAATGATCTGTGTCTCCATCAGCTCCTCGATAACTTGTAACTTGTCTAACACTAGATCTGTATCTCTTATCTATAAGTATATGATCGATCTGACTTTTAGTTCTTCCATCTGGAGATACCCAAGTTTGTTTGTAAATTTCTTTACGTTAAAACTGGGTACTACTTGTAACTAATCCTTTGGTTGAAGCAAAGCTGATTAACCTGAGTCCGTTATTATTGCTTTCACTATGCATACTCTCTTTTCCCACAGTATGTCTAAAAGCATGCTCACGCCCTACTTGAGCATTTTGGTCTCCAACTAGAATATTTATGTAGTTTCTGGGTATCATGTCGTATACTCTTTCTTAATTTCTAACAAAATATTTACAATTATTAAATCAAATTAAGAAGCCAGCGGAAATTATGAAGGTAATGATGGAGTTGATGATATGAGTAGAGCGAGAATTAAGGATAAGATTTGAATCGGGAGTGGGATAACCTAATTTTATAGTTAAAAATGGCTATTATTTATCATACCAATATTTAAATAAAAATAAATAATATAAATATAGCATTTATTATAATACAAACAAGTAAATTGTTAATAGATAAACCAACTGTAACTACCCACTCTAGACAGTTTGAGCGTTGACTTTTAAGTGTTGCAAGGTTTACAATCCAAATTCCTCGCCTCATAATTATATGCCTGTTGCAAATTATCTTGATTTGGAGTCCTAAGCCGAGCAGATGTACCACTGGTTTATTATAATAACATTGATTCACCTTTCCTGATCTATCTACTTTGTTTTAAAGTTCCACCTCATTCTTCTTGTTTCGCAGCCTACTTAATACTTAAGTTTCAATATTTTGTATATTATCAACTAGTATCTTAATGCTATGTTCAAGAAGGGTTCAACATGTATAAATAAATAAATAGCTTACATATGAACTAGTTAAACAAAGAATATAGCATAATTTATACTAGTTGGATGAACAAATTAAGTAATATTTAGTTAAGAAATAATATCAAGTTTCCCTGAGTTTCAAAAATGTATTTTACTTAAAAACATTAAACATGTTGAAAATATATTAAACATTTATTTTAAGACATTGAAATATGACTTATTAAACACAAAACCTTAATTAATTTCAATGTAATGTACTGAAGCAGAGATAAAGTTGCAATTACAGAGTCTTACGTTGCTTTCAACAATTTCATTTTAACAAAACCTATTTCTTTTTTGTTAAAAAAAAAAATTACAACTATCTTAGGTATCTACTGAATATTATGTACATCAACCATGCTATAGATGTATTTTGAGATATTCCCTGTGAAGGAACTCCTTCAATCTCCACGTACGTTAATATACCACTTTATCATCAATGAAGAATTTGTAATTCAAATCATAAATTTCATAAAATTTGATAGAACATTAGATTCAATTTACAAAATTTATAAAACCAAAAACAAGAAACATTGTAAATGTGTCAAGTATTGTTTGAAAGATGATTTGTTTAAACGCATAAGAATGTGATGTATATAGAACTGTTGTAAGCAAAGTCAAAAATTACTTTTGTATTAAATGTATGTGGTATACTTATGAACAAACACCAGATAATAAATAACGAGATTTATGATTATATACATACAATAATATGGTTCATATTATGACTAATGACACGTACCTATGGAACGCTGACGAAACGGCGTCGATCAACGATTATTATAATACAATATATTAATATCGATTTGCGCGTTAAAAGTGTAATAAGAGCAAGTGCAATAAGAGTTGGTAGTTGACAGTTCATACGGTTAACAATAAATAATAGCATCCTTACCTCAGTGAACCGTTACGTACTGCTAAATCTGAACAGCTAGTCCGAGTCACGGCAGTGAAACATAATGGACGGCAAATCGATAATCCGTAATACTATTAAACGCAGTTACGCCGCCAGTCGCTACGGTTTGAACTTCAGCAGTGTTCACGGCGGCTACATTGACTTCACCGGTCGGTGATCGAAATTCGAATCAAAGAGGATTTAAAATGGAATGAAAATAATTACGTGATATCATATCTTAAGTGATAACAGACGCTTGTCGATGTTTCATCGGAATACTGTTGGTTAACCGCGGTTGGGAGCGCTGCAAAAACGCGGCGTATTCAAACGAGTCGTACTCGTGTTCGTCCCTCGCATCGTTTTCAGGTATAGCAGCATTGTACACTACATGGTGTTACGGCCGCGGCGATGCCGTCGACGGTTTGCACGTTTTCGATGGACGTCCATCGAGGATTTAATCAAAGTAATAACACCGAATCGGGTCCGGGTCTTACATGATCATTTATTTCAAGCGCGCCTGCTATACCGTTGGAGCGGATTACAGATATATAACATGGCTCGACTGGGGGCCATTTTTTTTAATTTTATTGGTGCACAATGTCCAGGACAAAAATAAATCAACCGTTTCGTTTACATTCAAATAAGCTAAATTTATTGTTCAGAATGTACAAGTGTGTGTAACGATAATCGTATGTTTTCGTTATGGAAAACGGTTTTTTGGGAATCGAGTAATTTTTTTTTTTTTACGAAAAGGTGAAAGGTACCGACGGCTTAGCTTAATTTTTTCAAATTCGTGTCCACCGACGAACTAACGTCAAACCCGAAACCTGATATTGTTATATTGATTATGGTAATCAAGAAAACCATGATGACAGAAACATCGTTTAAAATCAAACACTTCCATTGATCCTTTTCCTTCTTAATGTCCAGCCCTCCGACAACCAAGAATATCCCACCAATGAGCACCTATATGGAACATATAATACATTTTACTCTCATTTGTAGGTTGTAATCATACATTAATATATTATTATGGTATATTCGAGCGTACGGCTAAAAGTGATAATTGATTATTAGTATGTAAGATGAACAAGCAAATTTCTCCCGTGAAATGTATAATAATTCGTTCGTGGATTTGCCAAGTAAAAATAAATGTGGTATTGCCCCACCCGTACCGTCACCTTTTCTTACATTAAGCAAAAAAAAAAACATTCACATGTATTTTTCACTTTTTTTTATTTTAGAACATTTTATGATTCAAAAATTGTATCCCATTCAAAAAGATAATGTCGTATAATATATATACATTCATTATTTAGCCCCGGGTGGGAGTTGGGACGCGGTGAATGTCGGAGTCGGTACGATGCTAGCCAGTCCGGAATCGAATGCTCCTATTATAATATTGATCGTGAACACCATAAACGTGCACACGACCGGCACTTGGTTAATGAACAGCGACGACGTCTTGTATTCAATCAAATGAAAACGACAATCCCGGAGCAAGTTTAGAGATAGAAATATTATTCCCATGAACACCTTACAGAAAACGACAAAAAAAAAGCTGTAATGATTGGAACGATTGTGTTTTGTATATTTTATTCGATTATAATTTATAAAACTTATTTTTAGCAAAATCGGTTACAATGAAATTTGTAAAAAATAATTTTTCAGCAAAAATCCAATGGAAAATGTTAGTATTATTATTTATTGTATAAATAGTAGTATACTAAACCATTGTCGTTGACTGCAAGTTGCAACAGTATACAGGTTGTAAGTAGCTAACAAAAAATTATTTCTTTATAACCGATGCTCCTATACATGTATCTTCTTATGATGCACATCGACCGCAGAGTGCATACTAGTGCACAGTGCAGCTGCGATGACGTCTTACTCACTTGTAAGAATATAGAAGTAGCGATCAACACCAACAGAGGCTTGTAGAACTCGTGTTTTTCGCCCACTTGTAGGATGTACTTCAATTGATTTGCGTTGGCTGTCAACAAAGCGATGTCTAACATCCCCTGAGCAATAGTCTTCTTGGTTGCATATCGGTTGACATCCAATGGCTTGGCCTTTAAAAACACAATGTGTATACTACTTATATGCTTTACCAAAATATAAAAATTCAACTTTTAGATCCTAATATGTTATAAAATTGTTACCAAATGGTACATGAAACAATAACTAGAAAATAACAATACTATTTCATGTTGTTTGTTTGCTTCCCTCCCCTGGTCCCCTTCATCGGCACGAAAATCGAATTTATTATTCACTAAAGGTTAAGCAAGATATGCTTCAGATCTAAAAAGTGAACAATGGTTAATGTAAAATTATATTGAATGCGCTTGCCTTGGTACAGAATTGCAGGATAATAATCTATAGTGATGAATTACATTATTAATTATTATTTTTAACGTGACCATTATAATTATAGCCTTCGAAAACGAATAACGATGTAAAGCAATTGTAGTATTACAGATTACTATCTGTTAATACTTATTTTTCTTAGTAAATATTTTCTTATAGCATTTGTACAAGCGTACTTCGTTATGTATAAATATTAATCTCCCTGACATGCTCAATAATCAAATAGTGAAACCAGAACTAATTAGAACAAGCCAACTGTTACAGCGAAACATACTAACAATTCGTGTTCGTATTCCTGTTCGTGTTATTATGTAATTGTATAATTTTTATAAATTATATGATATATAGATACTGTTATTGAAGTTGTATTAAAAGTTATGTTTCAAATATTTAATTTTGAATTTTGAATCACAAATATTGATACGTTATTTAATATTTGGTATACAGTATATAGTAGATAACGTGATGCCTCTATATAAACTATGATCAAAACAAAATATTCCACCGATTACTAAAAAAAAAATATCATTCACTAATATTGCCACCATCGTTTTGTAAATCTAATTAGAATATCAAAAATCATAATGTAATAATACGTTGCAATTTACAAATAGCAAACATTATTACGTTATTAATTGTTCACAGTAATTTGTACTTAATTGTTTACAATTGTTATTTTAAATAATTGATATCTAACAATTTGTTAATAAGCTTAATGTGTTAAAAATTATTATATTAATACTAGCTGGCCGCTTATAAGTCCCATATAATGGTAAATTATCTTTACGTATAATCACGTCACATAGTATATCCAATACCCTATATATTTTTTATAGTACATATATAGTTTATACCTATATAGTATATCTACGACGTGTATTTAGTATTCTACATGTATACATAATATGTAAAATGTAATATTCCTAAATTTATTTACCGAGTATATCAGTAAATAATATGTTAAAATTAACTTAATTATTTCTATAAAAATGTAGTTGCATGGAATGTAAATTGTAATAATTATAAATAATATCAATTATATTATGTAATAATTATAAATAATATGGCATTGTACATTTAAACATTTTAAATATTTTTATAGTTTTCTTATAAAAGTCAAGAAAATAATAACAAATTTCTTAAAAATAAAAGTTAAGTTACAAATTTTTTTTTATTGGTTAAACATTTGACCCAATTGAAGTATTTCAACATTTTTTATTTATGTGATGTTCAAATATTGTATATTATTATATATTATTCTTATTTATTAATTTATTATGTAACTGGACTCGAAATCGTACAACAACTGACTGATTATTATTTGAGAACCAGACAACGAAAATTATTAGAATAAAACAACTTAAAACAAGATCCATTAGGTCATCGACGTATACCGAAAATATAAACATAGATAAAAAGATTGTGGGTACTTAGAAATATAAGTTATAGCTGAAATTATATTGTATTTACACAATTAATTCAACTAAATCATAATTAATTTAAAATACAAAGTAAATAATAAATATCCTCAACTAATTATGCATAACTACATAAGTAATAACTAGTAAGGTACATATGAATAACAGTATATGGATAACATTTAAAACAATTGTTATAATTTTAGTTGCAAAATGTATTAGTAAAAATGTAAATAAGTTCATATACATGATACATAAAGAATAGATATTTTAATTTACAATTGCAATAAATATTAGATTATGGTATTTTATATTGTATACAAGTTTGAGGGGTTGTGGTTGCTTAGAAACCAAACCGATACATAGGTACACAGATATACTTTAATGTCTGCTACTGTCTACTATAGTCTGATAACTCGGTCCGCGGTCTACGAAAAAACAAAAACTTGTGTATTTGTCCTTCAATTCAATTGTTGTACCTATACTGTTTTCGATTAAAATTCATAATTGATTAGAAATGCATTTTAATAAAATAGAAAAGAAACCAATAGTTTTAATAACCTTATCACTCTGTCGACACCTCATATTATTTCCTATTTCAATTTAACTTACATTTTACAGTACCTATGTAACTAGTGTAATATTAATTTGTGTTATTATTTATAATAACAAAAAATGTTCTAAAAGATAAACATTTTTTATGTAACTGAAGGTCATGATGGATAAACGTTTCAATTATACTGTACTTTTTTAAAATTAAGTGTTTATTGAATATGATCAATTGGTTTCATTTGTAACATGTATTGTTGTTACTGTTGTTGTTGTTGTTACTGCTTATGAAATATCATGACCGTAATACCTACATTGTGATCGTAGTATTGTTAAAATAATAAAATAAAACCATATTATAGCTACCGTAAATTTACAGTTACACTATCTATAGTTTATGCTCTATATAGAGATGTACTATATTTTATAGTCATATAGTATATATAGGTAGTATTATATACCTATTATATTATGTAGTTTGAATGAACTCATTCGTAAATAGGTTTTTTCGTAAAACCCATTAAGTGAAAGGAATCGTAGTATATACTTTATAATACGATATACCTAGTTAGGTAAAATAAAAAACATAGTGAGGTAAATAGGTATTTTTGTGTTGTAGTAAAACATTTAATTGCAAAAGGTGGTCGTCCAGTGGATGACTACTATATTATTTACGATACACCTAAAAATTAGTGATTGATGACTGATGTATTATAATTGTAAAAGTATCTCATATAGTTATTAAAAATATACATTAATTGAGTTGTGTGTAGATAATTTTAAATTGTTAACACAGGCTCTTAAATGTACTTAATTTCATATTTTTGTCAAAAAAATCATGAGACATTCATCCAGGTAATCGTGTAGTCACATTAAGATATTGGTATTGTATCTATCATATATCTAAACCTTATACCTACTTAACCTACGGTAGTACTGTGCCACAAAATACGGCACGTGATTTTTCTTGTACATTATAAATTATAATACAGCATTGCAGTTTACGCACGATCTCGTCAATCGTTATTAGTCATTTGTTATGTCATATAGGTCTTTGTCTTGTAAGGCGTAAAATAATATTTATTTAAGTAATAACAATAATAATAATATGCCGGTGTGAAAACTGTATTCATCAACCGTGGTACGAAAATGTAGCAGAATGAAAATATGACCGTAGTCGTACGGATAATAGGAAATCCAATAATCTTTAAATCCATCAATGTTCAATCAAATCACCCGTTCAATTGCGTAGGTATTTATAGAATGTACAGATTCCATACAGATAAATTAGCAGCCCCGTATACGATTAAATTCAAAATATACTAACGTGCATGAGCCGATAGTGAAAAGTGGGTAGTAAGATTATTATGTGTACGAGTAAATAAGTCGCTTACCGTCGTAAAGTTCAAGTCGCCGACGGACATGTTGGCGAACCGCGCGGTATTCCGTCGTGAAGATTCAAACACCGCACGAGCCCGAGTACTGTGATACGTTTTTTGTTAGGATTTTTGTTTTATTATTTTTTTTTCTCTCACTCAAAAGAGCTTCAGTATACTTAAGTGCACGTGCATACACGACGCTGTTGGGCGGCCGCGGCTCTCCGGAGACTATTGCACAGCGCTGCAGTATACCTCCGATCCGGCGCTATGCGGACCGCAACCACCTCCACGGAATCCATTGTTATTATTTCACACCGGATTACATACGATGTACGGCTACCGGGTTCGCGTAGTGCGTGACTACACCACAGTGGGGTGGTCGGGGTATTTATACATGCGGCCATTATAATATTGTACACAGGCACGTGAAAACAGCGGCACATTTTGAGGGGCGGCGAATTTTAGGAGGACATTCCGGTAAAAAAAAATTTTTATTAGCTACAAAGAAAATCTTATGAAAAATTTCGTATCCATGTTACATATAAACAAGTGGATATAGTGCGTGACGATATATTATATACTATACGGTGCAGGGTTCGATACTAGTTTTTTTGCCATTTTTTCTCTGTTTTTCTCAAATATTCGGAAAACTGTTGAACAATTCAAAAAATGAAATTTCCTATAATAAAAGTGCCATGTTTATATACATCGGACTATCGGATCAATCTTTCTGGTCGAAATCGTGTACACAGATAAAAAACCAACACAAAAATATCATTCCTAGTTTCACTCAAAATCTAAAATGGAATAATACCAAAAAATGGAAATTATTATCGCTTACTTTGAAATTTAATTTTAGGGATAAATTACATGTACTATACTATGTATTTATTACATTTTGGTCGTTGTGGTCGACGATTTTTCACAGGCCTATTATTGTAAACGTATAAATACGCTCCTGTGTTTACGCGGCGCAGGAAAAAGCGATTTGCTCTGCACGGCGCGCGGCTAAATCTAGGTACCTATGGCCATATAATAATATTATGTTCATTATTGCTACGCTCTATCGGGCTATTGCAGTTCCGTCCAATTCGCCGACGGTGCAGGTATGTTATGCGACGGCCGTGCCAAATCGTACATAATATAATTCATTATGTACGTGTATACAGGTACACTTGCGGCTACACTCGATCGCGGGTGGCGCGCGTTATGTAAAACGCGGAAATCGCCAGCAGCGACAAGGACTCAGCACCGGTGAAAAGGACCCGCGCGCCAGGAACGAATTGCCGCGAGGTCACTGTTAACAATATACATAAACGCATAGGCGCGTCACATGCAGGGTGGGGGAGAGGAAAACTGCTCCCCAAATGTTTTATAGTGGTGAGGGGACCAGGGCTTTGGAGGAAAGGAAACTTTAAGTATAGTAGTGTCCAAGTCTATATGAGCTTTGGCCTTTGTCCTAAGAGACTAGCTATAATACAAAAAGCTGCTACGGAAAGCTAAATTTTAATAGTTTTTCTTGAAAAAAAGTGGAATTTGCTACCAAATTGATCCAGATGACTTAGGCTTATTTGTCTAAATTCTTACAATTTTAATACGGTAAAATATTTAGTATTATCGAGTACCTATCGACATAAACAATTTACTTCTATAATACCAGTAAAAAGTATTTGTGAAAAAGATTATGGGCAATTTTTAATATTAAGCATTAATAAGCATTTTCGCAGTGTACATTAATTTTGTAATAAATTGAAATAAATATTTCGTATTAATACACAGTTAGAGATTGTTTTCACGCCTCAAATACGGGAAAAACTTTCTAAGAGTAAATAAAATTCGTTTGACATATCACGAAATACATAGTTTAGGCTGACAATTTACAAGCCCACAAGAAGGAGGTAGATATAATCGTGTGAACACGCTCGTGTGACCATATGAGGTTCCGACGAGGGATGGAAGATAGGACTTGCATCGTCGGCCGTCCGCTCGTAATAAACACGAAGATATCCCTGTGCACGCGATACAAACAATAATAAGCTCGGTCCTTTCAATATTATAAATGTCTTACGAGTGCTACAACTTATTTGTCGTCCATATGGTCCACACGAGTTACGACTGTAGAACTATAGTGGCTATACATTTAATAATTACTAGCTGCACACTGACCAGTTGCTGCTGTTGCTTCAGATAGTCCACCGGCGACACGTCCGCGGACATCGCTGTGTATTGTGCTGCTGTGGCTGTCACGCCGTAGCTCGTTGACGGTCGCCAATCGAGTACAATATACGGTGAGTATGAGCGTCGTCACGTTACAGGCGTACGTACGTAGGTAGGTGTACCCCAGTCGTCGATAGCTCGCGCGCACGCGGCCAAGACTCGCAATGTGTATATTACGTTTGACACGCGTTTGTTTAATCGATATGAATATGAATGTAATAAATATAATGATACACATCGTGGGTAACCTACCCACAATCAGTGGTTATGTGTTCCGATTTCCTTTTTCTCTCTGACCCATGGGCGAAAATTGGGGGAGGGGGGATTGAAAAATTAGCCCACTCACATAATCGGTCACTGCAGGTTACTGCAATAAATAATAAATAATACGAGTAAAATATGTACATTTACTTTCAATTCGAATATTGCTGGAACGCGAATAAAAAAATATACAATTTTAGAAAAAAATCGGATGTGATACATCTTCTGATACCATTACCAAAGTCTATACTACTCCATGGACCACAGCGGCACAGCGTAATAAACATTAAAGTATTGATGTATCAGTATATCAAACGATCAAATAAACATTTACAGCATAATAAATTGATTATTATAAGTGATTTAGGAACTTTGGACACAGGCCCTTTTCATCCATTGTTAAAAGTAGGTATTTTTAGTTTTTACTTGTACTTGTAAAAAATTAATTTTAAACAATATAAGACTATCTACTTGACATCGATATATTTTTTTTTAGCTTATAACTGCATTTTTCTGCAATGAGAAGAATTAAAACATGGCTGAGGTCATTTATTTTGCAAAATAGATTCAACAATTTAGGTATCCTGGTTACAGCTTATGACGAATGAACCAATACAACTTATAAGGCAGGTTTAATTTTTTTTATTTGAATAAACTTTTATGAGGCAAAAAATTACATAACGCTTAGATCGTTATGTACCTATATCTACAATGTCCACCCAAATGTTATTGTAACCTAACCTATGTACACTGTACAGTATAAACCGAAAATATTTCATCCGTAAGAACAAAATGTTCACGTTAATTGTTAAACGTTAGAGCATATTGGTTACTTGTGAGTAACAGCAAAACTGTTGTTTACATATTATGTCCACGTAGTTCACTTAATTGTTGCGCACTGCCCTCGCGTATTGGCAATTCATAGTACTGTAACCGAAAACGGTCAGTGAATGGAATAATATAAATATAACAACAGGTGGATAACTGCGGTGCAGTGTTGTGAAGGAAAAAAGTTTCGGTAACAGGCACCGATATACCTACATGATTTTAAACGTATGAAACTGAACTTAAATTTAGTACAAATATTGCGATGCCATTTAAATTACATTAACTTTGCCTACACGTATGTCTCATTCATTCAATACTTACGCAAATAAGTAATAACATCTGAAGCAGTTCCTAATTTAGGGTAGATTTCTCATGTAGACACGTTGCCAGTTAGGTACTATCTCATATCTCTATGTAACCTATACGTGTAATATGTTGCAACGTTTGTAAAAAAATATTTAAGCCGTACATATTTTAAAACTAACGAGGCCATGATGAGGGCTTTTTCTATTGACAAAACTTTGATATAGATTATAGATATAGGCGTGTGTATACCAAAAGTAGGTTACAAATGCTATGTACTTAATGACTGTCATAATGTGTTATACGTATCTGTCATAAATAAATCATTTTATTTTGTGCTGCGATTCACACGGTGTGAATATATTTTAACGATTCGTTTTTATGTAGATTGTACAATGTACATGCAAAATAAAAACGATAATCTCGAATAGAATATACATAAGCTTTAATGTGTTCAATTTGGTGCAAATACAAAAAGTACATTTTTTTTGCGAACATCATCTCGAAAGTCGAAACATACAAACATCCTGTTGACGATGTAAAATATAAAACGTACCTACTTATACTATCCCTGTGCCCTCGGTGCCAGGTGCAGTAATCGAACATTTCTGTAGTGGAGAGGGTATACTGGATATTAAAAAATATTTTTGTGCCGTTTTTCACTTAAGCATTATAAATGCATAAACCAATCAGGCCCGGGCGCAGGATTTCAGAAAGGGGGTGTTTTGAAAAAAAAAATGTATAACACAGATACATCAATAATTAGCAAATAGTATTATAACATATTTATATTTATTATTAATGTTGTAAGTATCTATATTAAAAATGTTTTTTAACAATACTATAAAATACAAATTTCATTGTTATTATATTTTATCGATAACGGCAACTATGATGAAAGTCGATAAACAGCAAACGTGAAGAAAACACTATTTTAAATTATTATAGTATTGTACTATTATGCTATGCGTTATTATTTATTACAAATAAGATTAGAAAATATTACATATAGGTGATAGATCAACAATGAAAAACACGATTTTTTCGACCATGGGGGGGTTTGAACAACCAAACCCCCCCCCTTGCACACAAGCCTGAAACCAATTAGTTTGTTTGGTCGGTAGATTATGATGACAAGTCATTAACGGGAGAACTTTCGGATTGTTTGCAGTTGCACTTTACCCATGTTAAGTAACTACGCCCAATCGTGAACGAATGAAAGCAACGTACACATTTGTTTCATGTTAGGGTATAAAATCATTTATCAACATGACAATATATCATATAATTAAGCTGTATAGGTACATTTGTGATCTTAGTATGCTTACATAATTTATTTCTTTTCGATTATTTCTCTCAAACAAACTGTATTAAAAGATACATCCCAAGTTAATTTTTTCACAAAGAATGTTAATACGGAGTAGTTTTTCATTTATATTTTAAATGCAAGATGTTATATAGATATTCAGTATTACATTTAACGTAATTTAAGGTTCCTGTTTTATAATCAATTCATACAATTATTATCTATTATCTCAAATACCAACAAGATATATATTTGCTTATAAAACTAATCCGTTTTACTTGCTTTATTCATAATATATTTATATACTTAAATACAGAACGAAACTGTTATTACTTATTACATACCTACTTTCAGTTTACACATAAGTCTAGATAAGAGGTCGCCTCGGTTAGATTTGATTATATGGTCATATACGGAAAAAATAATTTTTGAACTAAGAATAAAAATTATGCGAGAAAGCTTAAAGAAATATAATAGATATTTGCTGTTGTTTTACATTCAAAAGTTCGTTTACTCATGGTTCAATATTTGACGCAGATAAAATTAAAATATTTTCGATGGATAATAAGCAATTTCTGTTCCTAGTTTTAATGCTGCTATGGAAGAGGCATCTTATTTTCACATAAATAAGAAGAAGCGAATGGAATCAATGTTTTCAGTAATTCAGTTATTCATTTCGTTGATGGTTAATAGTCAATTTTTTGTTGGTTAAACTGATAATTATGCTCAAACAAGTTTTTATTTTAAGCGAGTTTTTAATTTTTACTAATTGGGGGAAGAGGGAGAGGAGTTGCAATAACACTAAAACTAGACGATAGTCTACACCTCTACAGGTTAGTTCTTAGTAAACTCTAGTCTCTACTAGTAGTCAGTGGATACGTTCCACATTTTGTGTTTTAAAAACATGTATAAATTCTAAATAGGTATATTTTTGAGATTTCAATTAAGTACCTTTGTACATTTTTTTTTGATATTATGATAATTGGTAGCGACTAGCGAGAACACAAGCAAATAATTTATTGGTCAAGTTCTGATAACTTACCATATAACTAACTATCTATAAAATAATAAAACATTAGTAGGATTTCCTCTAGTTGTCACTGATGTGTAGGAACTAAAATTGTTTATTTCAATCATTAGCCATAATGAAATTATTTTTTTTATATAAAAATTCCAAATTCATTAATTTAAAAATAAATATTAAAGTAACACATTTCATCACTATGTAGATTTAGAGGCTGAAAACTGATGTTCTTTTAAATTTACTCAATTTGAGATTCATTGTCTAATAATAATCTATACTACGTCATATTAAAAAATATTTTTAATTATTTACATTAATTGAAATTAAAATTATCATGCAAATTCAGTAATTTCAGTCAATATATCACTAAATATACACAAGGTGAACGAAAAAAAAGATAATTTAAAAATATTTGCTACCTATTATTAAAAATGCCATGTTGAAAACTTACAAATATGGAAAAAAAATAAATTATAATTTACACTAAAAAAACAATATCTATTGGTATTTACTAAACTTAAATCTACTTCCAATCAAATTAAAAATGAATTCTAAGCGTTTGGTTTTTAATTTTTAAAACATGACACATTTAGTTCACAAAAGAAAATTAAAAATATGACACTTGGGTATTAATATAGTTTCAGCATTTAGATTCAAAATTAGAAAGTTGACAGTTTAACTTTAGATATTTAATAATTGTGTACAGCCTTGATTTGTGAAGACTGATTGAAAATATACCAATATTTTTTCAAAGTAAAAATTATTATATATTATTAAGTATGAATGCCAATTAATAAGCACCACTTTTATTTTAAATTGTAAGAATAATTTTACTATTAAATATAAACTAAGATAAACTCAATCTTAAACATCTTGATGATTTTAAAAAAAATTTGACTTAAGTTGTACTATTGTAAGAATGAAGTAAGATTCAAATTATCGAATAAATAAATAATTTAAAATAACAGTTTTGACTTCAAACTTAATGTTGGTACACTTAGTGAAGTATATATTATAACTACGGAACGGATTTAAATGCTCTAAAAAACAAGAAAAATGCCTTAAAAAAATACGATTTAATGCCTTAAAAAAATGCTTTAACATCAAAAAAATGCACTAAAAAAAATGCCCTAAAAAACTTTAAAAATGTATTTATATTCAATAAAAACACAATTTTGAATTTAAAACTTATAAAAAAACACATTACTATGAAAAATCTGATAAAAAATATTTAAATACAATAAAACTTTAATTAATTAACTCTCAATTATCTTCTGTACAATTTAGATAAATAGCTTATCTTATCTTTACCTTAATGCGGGTAATAATCTGTTGTAACTTGTATGTATATATTTTGTGTCTACACGTGTCAACAATAATTTCGTAATTTCGTAACATAAAACATATTTAGGTATTTTTATTTTTTTTAGTATGAATGTTGAGATGTTGAAAAAATGACTTAAAAACCATAAAAATGCACTAAAAATGTCAAAAAATGCTCTAAAAATTTAATAAAGTCTTAAAAATGCAAAAAAATGCAAAATAAAAGTTACATTTTTTAATTCCTTGATGTATGAAATGAACTTTTTGCTTGGAAACCAATGTTTTCGGACATTCAGAAAAAAATGCGATTTGCATTCAAATCCGTTCCCTAATTATAACTATACAACATATTTACTACACAGTATAGAATAGTTCAAACTGTTCAACCTTGCATGGTAAACAAAACTCAAACAAATCTAGACTAAGTATATGTATATATATTTATATTACTGCTACTAATATGTACATATTTTGAATAAAATAAAAAAATTAATAAGGTTCATAATTATACAGGAATATAATATTGTATTATATGTATGTAAAGATATTAATACTGACTGCAATCAGCTTACACATTTCAACAGAATAATGTAACAAATTCAGAAAGAATAGGAATATTATCAATTAAAATTCACTTAACAGTTTGTGAAATTATGAAATATTATTTATAAAATATGCACACAAATAAAATTGCAATAATTTAAAATAGTTAAGGCTGTACAACTTAATTAATGAAATAGTTTCAGATTAAGTAAATTTTTGTTGTTTTTTAATGTAATACATTAATTTGATAAAATAAAAATATGTAACAGTAAATAGTTAAAAATAAATAATGTTAAAAAAAAACAAAACGTCAAAAACTATTAACTACATTTATGGGATAGTTGATTGCTGGAAAATATGTATGTAGACTGGTCAACAAATTTATAAACAGCAGCAACTGAAACATAAATATTACAATTAGTTGAGTTACAATTATATGTTGATATCTAGTAGCAATGCAAATTCTCAAAACTTAAGATAAACATTTTGAATTACAATAGGTAAATTATTATTGGATTTTAAAGAGAAATCATACACAAGTTAAAGTGGAAGAAACAAATCTTAAGCATAGGAAAGTATGATTAGCTATAGAAATTGTACTGTTAATTTAACAAGAATACTAAATAGTCATGATTCATGAAATTTTTTTAAAACTAAATAACATTCAAAGATAAGTAATTGACTACTTACAAGATATTTAAAAAATATTATTTTATAGGTGATCTTGATCTGGATCTAGCCTTGTCTTTTTTGACTTGAGCTGCTAAATCATCCCATTCAGATAAATCATACTTTGAAAGATCCCCATCTTCATCGTCATCATCATCATCATCTACTTCATCGTCTTCATCTTCAACAACAGCTTTTGACCAAATTTTATTTTTTCTTCTATCGCTTTCTTCATCTTTACCATTTTGACTATTAGAATCCTCACTAATAAAACCATTTCCTCGTTTTTGTTTTTTTTTCTTGCGTCCAAATTCATCGTACTCATCATCTGATTCTTCTCGCTTTACATACTCCACTACTCCTCTGTCATTGTAACCACCACCATAACCAGTACGTTCTTCTGGATCAGCAAATTTAGGTGCATTACACATATTACATTGTGATCGACGTGCCCAATTAACATTTCCACATTTACTACATTGCCAGTCATCAGCTGAAAACAGCCCTTTACTCTTTTCAGCAGCAGCCTTGCCTATTTCAGCACCAGCTTTTTTTTTAACTGGTAAATCTTCACGTTCTTTATTACATCGGTTACAATGTGTACGACGAGCAAAGTTGATGTTTGCGCATTGAGCATTTGGACATATCCAATCACCATCACTCATTCGAAATGCTTTACCTGCCGCCGCCGCCGCTGCTGCTGCTGCAGCCGCATCCAATGGTTCTGCAACCGCCTTTGATGTCGTTTCACTAGACATGAGGATAGTCTGTCTTGAACTGTTACCAGAGGACAAATCAAATGGTACCTGCTGTTACCGATCAATATTAGCTGCTGCACATTGTAAGTGTGAAGGTCGGTTCCACGATCAATTTGTATGCATATTATTTGGAAAGAGGATCTCAATAAAAGAGAAGTAGTGTGATGTGTTGCCTACTCATGTAAATATTTATTTAATATTAACAAGCATCTAGATACGTACGATCGTAAGTTTTTACGGTAACGCATTTATGTAGAAGTTAAATAATTCTAATTTCGTTAAAATTTGATACTATCAATTGACTGGATGTGGTACAAATTTAACAGAATTCTAATGGAAAAATTAATCGGATTCTAGATAAATTAGAAAAAATTGAGTATATGTAGTAGATAGTGAATACCCGACATAAAAAAAAAATCGGCAATCGCATACAAGTTCTGACGTTACTGGCATACCCGTATGCGGTGTGATAACGGTTCTGCCAGTGCTGCCACACATGGCACGTGATTTGATAACAGCGTTGAGACACAATAATTTTGCACCGCATTCGGAACGTAATATTTTTAAACGTAAATCGTAATAACGTCCTCGTACTACACGTGACGGCCGAGGACTCGGGACGATATCGGATAAAATGTTGTTGAATATTTTTCGTACGTCCGGTCGAGAGTACAGTTCAAAATGTTTACGAAACGCCATTTTAAACCTGACGCTGTATGCATCATCTATAATATTCGTCTCGTATCGCTCAGCCGAAAACAAAATGGCAGCGATGATTGTAGTTTATTAAATGAGCAGTGCACGTCGAGCAGCTGCAGCAGCTGCCGCCGCTGTTATCAACAATTAATATCAACTGCAGCGTGCCATCGTGTGGCGTATGAGTAGGTTAGTGCATGTGGTGCACTCGGTGGCCGTCTGCGGCAACGTCTACATCAACATTCGACGGTAACAACAAAAACAGCACTATCGTCGCACGGCAGTCAACAACGGCGAGTCGCAATACAGTAATGGCGTGGTCGTCCGGTTTGCGGGACGTCGTCGCTGTTCGTACGGCGTAAAAGATTCGATTTGCGCACGTGACGTCGGCAAAAAACCTGCGCGCGATGAGTATTTACAAGAAAGTGGACTTCTACGAGTTGTGCCGGCTCTGCATGTGCGTGGGCGGAAAAAAACATCATCTGTTCAAGAGCCCAGTGAGCGGCGACCGGCAGCTACCTTCCAAGCTGCAAAAGTGCATCCCCCTGCAGGTGAGGAGTGACGTCGGCTAGTAGTGGTTTGCAATTTTTTAGTAAATGGTAGGACGGTAGCATCTTACACTCGTACTCCCACGACCATTCGTTTGGGCGCCAAAAGTTCAATTATTACTGGTTAATAAGTGACGCGATTCTTTTCAATTGTGCCGATTGCCCATTGTACTGTATACAAAATGTGTTCTAACAACACAGTAAGGTACAATACAACTCTCAACTTAGAGTATTCACTATTTTATTCTGTATTCTGCATGTAAGATATTTCTGAGTCCAATTAATTTAACAATATTATAAACCAATTTGAAATGAAGGTTGATATGATCTCATCTGCTTTTGGTATATTTAGAATCCCCTGTTATACCTGACTTCAATCATATCAAATAACAGCTTTATCATGCTCTCCTGGGTTTGGTCCTCTGCGCTATAACTGGGATATTGTTTTGATAGACGACCTCTTATCTTTGTATAAAATATGCCTATACATATAGGCATATTTTATTAATATAGGAGTTTTATATTAAAAATGTATATTTTTTATTGATATATGTAAGGGAAGACTTTGTAGCTTAAGGGTGCTATGAACTGGGAACTTATTGATTATTCGTTAAATTCGTATGGCATTGTTTCCATCTGATCTGTGATTATTATTATGTTATTGTCATATTTATGGTTAGCTAGCAACATCAGTATAAATGGTAAATTTATTTTTTGAAATCCCTAAATGTAAATGTAGCTATGGTTTTAAATTTTAGATTCTAATAATTTACATTTAATTTAAAAATAATATAAATACTTTTTCTTCTTTCCTTTTTTTTTAACCCGCTGCAGCTCCTATGATAGGGTATAATGAGGGAACTGTAGGTTTTCATTGGTTGGTTGGTAGGTTGAAAAATGTATTTTGGATTTGAATTGTTTGTTTCTTAAAAAAATTATTTATAAATTATTAAGCTCTAAATGTACCAATATTTTGTCTTACAATTTTCATTAAAATAAAATATATCTAAATTCAAGTACCTATATAAATTAATTATTTAGAACAATGTGGTGATTTAGTTTAATTAAATATAGATGTAGTTTGATATATGTATTATATATTATCTAGTTATTATATATAACAACATGCTAAAAAAAATAACTTTATTATTATTATTTTGTTGTTTAGATTAAAGAGAATGATACCTTACCTAAAACAATATGTGAAAACTGTATAACAAAGATGGAAGAATTTTACAATTTCATAGATCAATGTGTTAATACCGAATCTATGTTAAAAAGTTATTGTGCAACTTTAAGTGTTTCTGATCAGTTGAAATGCCAAGGAAAAGTAAGAAGAGTTTAATAAAAATGTACTCATTTTAATTTAAGCTTTTAATATTATAAGATGGAAATCTATATGCATACAAATATACAATTCTTCAGAACTTATACCTACTACCTACTAGAAACTATTATGTTTTAATTGTTTAATTTAATTTATAATATTGATAATAATAACTAGCATATTAGTTATTAATTTGATGTGTAATATTATCAATATCTATTCATAATCAATTTTTAATAAATAAACATTAATTATTTTTAATTTTAGGTTTATGTACGGGAATCAATAGAACATAATGACAATTCTGCAAGTCAAAAAACGAAAAATAATTCTGATAATTCATCAACTATGCTTACAATGCAAAGTTTATCTAATCTTGTTCAATCTGGCTCTATACAAATTGTTAATGATATGAATGGCCAATATCAAGATTTTTGTAAATATGATATGCAGGTTAGTATAATAAATGATGTATAAATAAATAAATATAAATAAATAAATTGTATTTAAAAAAATTAATGTTGTATTATATTCAGTTTTATTAATTTTTATTTATAAAATAGCCAGTTATAACTAGTACAACTAATGGAGTTGAATCTATGAAGTATAATTATACTATAGCTAATAATTCAAATCAATCAGCTGAAACAGATTCATCCAATGACGAAAATGATGCTAGTGAAAATGTTCAAACAATTTATTCTATTCCTGTAAGTATAATTTGATAGGTACCCTAGTTAATTATCCCTGTTTTTGAGAAATTATATCTGTTTTTATTTGATGAAATAGTTAAATTATTTATTCTATGATATTTTACAATCTTGTTTATGGTTCATTTCATTTGATATGGTGAAGTTAGATGTTGAAATAATGTTATCATATACATTTTATAATTTTAATTACGCCTAATTTATATTTTATTGTGTCTTACATTATATAAACAGCAATAGTATGAAATTGAATTTCTTTTCTTTTTAGGATATTCCTAGTCTTGATAAAGAGGATTCTGAAATGAACATGCATTCCTTGGCTTATGTGACTCCATTAACTGTTGAACCAGAAATGCTTCATTTTCAATTTAATAAATCCGAGTGAGTTATTTGTATGACAGTTAAAGATATACATTTTTATTGAGAAGTGCTTGTTATTTTATTTATTGACATTTGATTTTATGCAGTAATGAACAAGATTCGGACTTGGAACATAGTAAATCTGAAGTGTCTGATGAGGCAAAAACTTATATGGATGGGTTTTTACCTTCAGATGGTGCACTTGCATCATGCACTGCATGTGGGAAAGTCTTAGAAAGTGAAGAAGAAATTGTAATGCATAGTCAAATGTGCAAAGCTGTTAGTAATAGAAGTGTACCAACAAGAAGTTCAAGGGATATGATGCCTCCAAGGTTTCCTTGTGATGTTTGCGAGAAGAAATTTAAAAGAAAAGAGCATTTAATACAACATAGAAAACTCCACACTGGTAAATTTTATAATGAATTAATATTTTGATAATTAAATCTTCACAATATGGCTGTGTGATTTGTTTTTGACGTGTTATTTATATGCTGTTTAGTATTTACATAGTTCTTGATAAAACCTATATAATAGAATGTCAATGATAATGGTACTTCACCTTTTAGTATTCTACATATTGTATATGATTTTTCAATTTACAAAATATTACTACAAAATTGTGGTTGCACAACTTATGATTAATTAATTTTATAACTGTAAACAGTTATAAATTTATCTTTATTTATTATAATAGGTATTTTTTTTATTATTTATCATGTTTGCTATTTTTTTTGTGTTTAGGAGAACGGCCATATAGCTGTGAAACATGCTCAAAGTCATTTAGTCGTAAAGAACATCTTATGAGACATATGTTAAGTCATACAGGTCAAAGATTGTATGGATGTGATTTGTGTCAAAAACATTTTAGCCGTAAAGATAATCTCCACAAGCATCGTACTACACATGGAGTAACTGGACCTCTTGTCTGTGAAATTTGTGGTAAGTCATTAATTATATTTGTATAATTGTGCATTACTTGTATAAAGTAATACTATTTAAAAACAATTTAGGTAAATCATTCATAGTAAAACATTACTATGATATGCACATAGCAACGCATAATGAAGTTGATGATAGTCAATTGCCATACGTGTGTGATATTTGTAGTAAAAGATTTGCTACAAGTCAATTTTTAGTCACTCATCGATTCAGACATAGGACCAAATCATATTCCAATGATTTAAAATTAAAATCTGAATCTCTTATTGAAGAAACACAAAATAAAGTAAATATTCCTCCCCGATATTTTATTTATTAATCTACATTTTATACCAATATTTTTAATTAATGCGAAAATAACCTTTTTTTTCTTCAAAGTTTTGTAGATTATTGTTTTCTTTTGATTGTAACTATTTATAGTTAGAATTTTTTTATAAACTTTTGTAAAATTTCAGGATAATGATAAACAAGAAGAAACAAACCAATTGTCAAATGTGCCAAATACTAATACATATCATGTATCTTATGAAGATAATAATTCATAAGTTATAACAATAAGGTCTAAAGCCCAAAATGTTCAGGTTTTCAGGGTGATTATTATGGGTTCCTACATACATTAGTTATAGAATTAAGTTAAAAGAAGAGTTAGATTTTAACTCATAGGATATCTTTGTATGACGATTTTTTCTGTGTTGCCAGTACAAAATGTTTTATTTATTTTAAAAAATCAAAACATAAAAGAAAAATGTATTTTATTTTTCTACTTAAATTGTTAATAATTCATTTTAGTGCCTTAAGATAATCACATTTCTTAATTAGATTTAATCTATGTGAATTAAGGACCCGGTCCTCTAAAAACTTATTACTCAATGTAGATGGTTGAATGTTCCAAATATGTACTACTTATGGAGTTTTTATTGTAATTGTATTGAAATCCTATTATTTACTATATGTTAATAAATATTAGATATGTTTAACCATCAATAATATATTGATAATAAAAACTTGTACAAAATATACCAAAAAACTATACAACAAATGTTATTTTAAAATTCATCAATAGACTGATATAAGACTTAAACTTAGTTAATTGAATTGCTCATTAGAATTTAATAAATGTTGTTAGATCTATTAATGTTTAATTTTTGAGTATAGACAATTGCTATTTTATATTGTATACATTTCAAATAATAAATTTTTTTAATTAATAATTTTATATATTTTTTAAAAAAAACTTTGTGTTAAATTTGACAATAATTTATGTCTTTTTATTTTGATCAAATAATTCTTAATTGCTGAATAATTTATTTTTGTTATTCAGTTTGCCATTCCAACACTTAGACTTACTTAATATAATTTACAATTTAGTTAAATTTTTATTTTTATGATATACTTGTGTATGTGTCTTAACTTTTTTAAATACCTAATATAAAATATTTTCAATATATTATTTTGTTTTTAATACCTAGTTCCTACTTTTAAAGGTATTGGTCCTTATGTTGAAATAGATATTAATGAGTAAACTAATTTGCAACATTGTTTTATATTTAATGTGGAACAATTATATTGCAATTTAGATCCGAAGGTTTTATCATAATGTATTTGTTTTTAATTTAAAAAAGGTAACTGACAAATTGTGCATTTTATATATATTCTATCTTATCAGTAATAAGTTAATCTTTAAGTGAGTAATATGTTGATTATTGCTTTTTAAAATGTGCCATTGTTATATTATAATCAATATTGGATATAAATTGCTGATGATTATATTTTATATAATCACCGTTTGTGATAACTTATAACATTAGGACTCAACGTTTATTATTGTGTTAACATTGACATAACCCATAGGCTATTTATTGCAATACTTGCAAAGTCAAATTTATATTTTTATAACAGCAGTTAAGCAGTGTCAACATTAAATTATAGAAAAGAAAAGCCAAAGGCTTATCTGGGGGCATTTGAACATCCTTGTATACACCACTGTGTAAATCAAACAACTGTGAAGTGTGGTTTATTGTTACTTTTATACTTTATTCAGCATTGGAATTTCGGCATCAAGCTGCAAATTACGCAACTGGTGTACACAAATAATTCAGATAACCTGATAACGCTGTTATTGTATACATTTTAAATTATCAATGTATTCAATATATTGAATGGTATTATGTTATGTTTCTTGTGCATTTTTCAGATCCATTATTTGATTACCATTTTAAAGTAATAAATTTGATCTAGGACCTAGGTGACCTGTGTCAGTTCTTCATATATTCAAATATTTTTTTGATGTCAAATATTGAAAATTAAAATATTATATTAATTATTGTATCATTTGTTACTTATTTATATTTATGTACTAATATAAAATGTGTACTTACATATTTTATTTGTTATTTGTGTGGCACTGATTATTTATACATAATTATACACAGCTTACGTACGTGCGTGTTCCTCACCACTCGCCCTATCCGTAGCCCGTGGTTACTCTTGTACGTCGTCAATCGGCAACACCACACTAGGTCGAACGTATTTTATTATTATACCACCTGTAGTCCGAACAAAGCTCCGAGCCCGGTTTAACGTGCGTTCGCTCCGTCACCGTTCAGACTTCACCGCGGAACGAATACAATATTCCAATTGAGTGTATTAGGCACTACTGAAATAATAATTCATAATTTCGTGGCTGCACTTCGACCCGTCCAGGTTTCGGATTATCAACCGCGCGATGTCACGTGCGACAAATCGGATTCTCCGCAGACGTTCAGTGTTTGGCGTATGTCACGTTTTTTAACGAGCGATTCGGTCCGTCCAGAAAAAAATTGATAAATACCTACGTTCGTTTCGGAAGTCGTCGTTTAAGGTATGAATACTTTTCATATTTTATTGTACCCCGAACACGGCTCTTTCGACGTTCGTTTTTGTCGCATGGGTAATGTATAAGACTTTAAAAAGACATCACACGAGTACGAAAACAAGCAGTAGATACTAGAGAGTAGGTACAAGCAGGGCCTGATTTACCAATTTGTGGGCCCAGTACATTTTACAATTTTGGGCCCCAAACTGTCCATCTTTATTTTCTTCAATGCTAAAATAAAAATGTACACATAATATATTTTTAAATTAATGCTGTATATAATTAGTACGAGTATATGAGTAGTTGGATCATAGAATAAATATTAGGTATATTATATAGCCAATATAGGTATCAAATTAAATGTTTTTACGTTTAATGTTATAAATCTAATTTTATTTCAGTTTTCACAAACATTTCCTTGCTTTTTGCTTAGAAAAGTGGTCAATAACATCATCAAAATTTAGGTTTGCTGTGATATAACTTTCAATAGATAATATTACCAGAGCGTCTATATTTTCTTGACTCAATGTAGATTGTAGATCGTAATCTATTTTTAATTCTTTTTAATGAAGAAAATTATCGTTCACTGGAACAATTTATAACAGGCATCGTAAGAAAAATTTGTAGACACGTTTCCACGTTTTGAAATGCATGTGATATTTGCATATCTTTAATGAATTTAAGTTTTCTTCAATGTTGACTAAAGCCATCGTTTTCGCGAAATCCCCATTACACTTTATACCCACAAAAATATCCAAGTAAAATTGTGTTTTCCAAAAATATGATAAAAATGGTACATAATTAATTTTATAAGGCTGAAGTCAGTGGGCCCCTCTTTTGAGTGGGCCCAGTGCAAATGTCCCATTTGTCCTTGCATAAATATGGCCCTGGGTACAAGTACCTACCCTGAGTACCAATACCAATTTTCGACGAGCTTTATAAAACGTTCTCATTTCCCGATTAACCGACGCGAGTACCTATTGTTTACATCCAGTTATGTAATAATTAGTCAAATGATAAACTGATTGTCATTGACATGGTAATTCGGTTTAAGTCTAAACCTCGTCCTGCGTGAATGCGTGCTATTAAATATTCTTAGTAGCTGTAGTTTATTGTTAAAATATTATGTTCCTCATTGTAGATCGATACGCGATGACGATTTAAATAATAAAAACAAACAAAAAAACATTATCAAATGATGTATTTTTTATGGCATATTTGGAGATTGACCGAGATGGTGGTCGAAACATGATGTTTTTGAAGTTTCAATGATATTTTATAATACCCCTATAATCGTTTTTCATACTCCCAAATCCCAATAAATGCATAGGTAATGTTGTTATAAATTATAATAATCGACGATAAACGATGCGCGTGTAGGTAATACGCACGAGCTCATATAATAACACGTTGGAAGACTTCAGAAAAACCGTTTGTTTTCCTATTACATTCTCGCGGATTTCCGACCCATCTTTCGTGTGACACGTGCGATTGCCGGTCCACGGTGACCGATCACTTTTGACATTGAAACGTGGGCTAAGCTGTTAAAATTTTCACCCCCGTGCCAAACAGTAATTTCGCAGTAAAGGATTCGGGGGTCGGCGTTCGACAACGTTGCACAAGTGGGCACACACACCGCACTCGCTGCATATATACCCACACAACTATATGTATACAGTATACTGCACGTGTAACATATGTAGACGTGTTTGTGCGAGAGACGCGAGGGTGTGTGTTCGTAAAAAGCACGACAAACGATTTTCCGAGTACGAGTGCGTGGTGACCGGCGGGGTGGGGACGAGGCACTTAGCATAATGGCTTAAACTCGTATGTTTGTGTACCGCGGTCGGAGTGTATAGCAATAATTGTGTTTGGCGGGCCCGTACAACGACGAATCGACTGCCTTTTGATAATAGTAATAACGTATTACGATTTTATTGATTTCCGCCAATCGAATGATATTATATGCGAAACCCCGCACTGGCAGCGCCGTAGGTAAGTACTAGAAGTAGGTATTGTGCGGGTACGCCGCCGTCAACCGTATGTTTACACATCATATATTAGGTATATCCTTTTGAATATTATGAAATCTCCACCGAGCATACACAATAAATTCAGAGTCGTGTCCAGGATCAGAATTCAGGACAAGCCCGGTTGTATTTATAATTTGCAAATTTTTTTTAGGGATTTTTCTATTTATTTTCCCAATGTAGGTACTTTTTAGTCAGTCATAACAGTATAGACTAATACTAATAATGATTATTTACAATATTTATAAAGTTAATTGAATTTGTATATTTTTCATTTTGGCGAACTCGTTAATAATCTTTATAGGATGTTGCTAGTCACAATAATAATTCCGAACTCAACGTTTCTCATATAGTGTTTGGTGCGTGTTTAGTACAAAAAATAAATAATATATTTCTTGTTTTCATTTAAAAAACATTTATTTTATTATGCATATTTCGAGTAAAAATCAAGGTATAGGCTCGAGCCTACAAGGGCTACCCGCTGGACACGTATCTGCCTGTAATACCATAACGTCCATATAAGTCATAAGTCATAACGATTACAAGCTCACGAGCGAATAACGCTCTAAACGGAGTCGGACGATATTTTTACGCTATTAATGCGTTTCTCCGCCATATCTGGGTCAACCCCGTCGAATTTTAGGGGGAGGAGGAAAAAGCGGTTTCGTCATTATATTTAAATTATAATAATAGTGTAGCGCTTTTCGTCGACTTCCAAACGCGCGCGTGTTATCGCAACTGAATATTGCAATAACTGTCGTTTATCGACTTTTATTTGAACCAAAAACAAATATATGGCACCTATACCTACAAACTGTTAAAATATTCGATGCTATTCCATCAAAAACGTGTGTCCGACCGAAAATCGTTGTACGTATTATATTATACATGTAATACAGTATGCAGTCTCCTAGACACACAGCTGTTCGTCACCGGATAACATAGGGGTTGTCGGATAATGTAGGGGTTGTCGGATTATTAGGGGTTCGAGTGATTGGGAAGAGATAGAAACAGCGGATTACCAAATGCAAGGAATCTACGTCTTAAACGCGAGCAAAACTCAAATAATTAATTACGTTACTTTAATGTAACATTTGTTTTTTACTATTTACCATACTTTTCGCATCTCGGTTGGTAATATAATAATATATCCAACAGTGTATACTGCGCAGTTTGCGTTAGGCTCTCCATGCACGTGTACGAGCGAGAGGGTGTGTAACGGAAGTGTCAGATTTCTAAGGTTGGTGTCCTCATTTCTCCTGTTCCTGTAAACTCTATCACGCGCAGATTCTCGCCACCTCCTATACCTGGAAGATAATCCTTATTGCTCGTCGAGTTGAACACGCGTTGGATGGCCTACACGTAGTCTCCCGTGCCGCATTAATGTCATACAGACATACAGTATTATGATATAAGGAAGAAAGACTTAAGTCAGCGAATACCACTGCATATTCATCGAACATTAGTATAAATACTACTGCGCGCACCTATAAAAATGTATATCGTGTTTTATTCATGATGAACGTTCGATTGTCTATTATTCAATTTTCACTGACTTAGTTTTTCTGCTCCATACCTTGTCTACGTATACAGACTGATTTTTAACCATGCTCACTGCCGTAAAATTGCTTTGATTGGGATTTTTCTTTTATGTTCAAGGTACCACAAAATCTATATTTTCTATAACTTTTCTAACTTCTCTATAATTTTTTTTTTCAAATGGAAACACCATTTTTTCATCGCGGTATTTCATTGAAAAATTATTATGTGCATTTTGATGTATCGAAAACATATAGGTTTTATGGTGAATAGAACATAAAAAAAATAAATCCAAATTAAGTATTTTGACGCTCGAGAAAAAAAGGATAGAGCATGGTTAGAAAATCACCCAATGTAATAATGTACGTACCACGTGCCAATCGGCTTGACGGTTTGCTGTCGTTCTGGCGCACGCGAAATAAACAGTACATGATATACTAAATAATTATATGCGTATTACATATACATTCCCCTTCTCTCCTCTCGCACGCGGCCGCAAAATGGACACGACGCAATTTCGCGTACCTACACATACAGGGGTGACTGATTCTTGTTGATCGTGACAAAATGTTATTGTACGCAAATCGCAGGTCCGACGCCGTTCCACGTGTGTCATACATTCGCACACGACTGTATAATAGTACATTAGTACCACGTACGAGTATAGTATGTACCTGCGCGCGTGTACACCGTGTATATGCATTAAAATGCGTAGATTAAAGTCAAGTTATTATACTGTTCCCGTGCACCCGTTATGTTACGCGCTGCGCGAAAAAAACAATAATACACCGTCACGACAGGTCAGATATGTAGATATTGGACGTGTATACAAGTACGCGCTTCAGTTTTCTGTACACATACGCCGGGGGGGGGGGGGGTTAATACGTAAAAATATCGCATGCGGTCCGCGAAATTATAACGTTCTGTGCACGAATGCATGATGTCGAAATAGATGTTAAAATTTCATAAATAATAAATTGTACAGTAAAATATATTACATCATTTCAGCGTTAATGCTATGACATTTCCTGTATTCAACCCCGTGTTTGATACAATATTGTAAATCGAAACTAGAGCAAGTAGATCATGATCGACGTCTATATTATAGCGACTATGACCAGAGCAGGCGGCTTGTGGATGGGCACTTTCTACCACGGGGCACCGAGGAGATAAAACAATTTATGATGAAAATTCTTAGGTCTGCAACTGTACTATTTAGGCGAATTTCGGTTAAATAAATCACAAGTTGGTGTACAGGCTAATTTATGAAAGTACTCGTATATATATTTAGTAATGCGTTTTGAGCAAAGTAAAAAAAATAAATCGAGTGAAGCGGGAACAATAATTTTTTTGAAGTAATTGTAGTGTGCGGTTTTATTTGATCCATATGGTAATTTTTAAATGTTCATACCACCTCTGAGTACAATCAGTGCCTTTTTATGGGTACATTATTCGAAATCAAAACGGTTTTCATCGATAATGATAAGTCAGTAATCAGTATACTGTCTTACTTACAATATCTGTACTTGAACTTTTCATGTTATCTGTGGTGATGTCTAAAACGCGGTTATGTTCACAACGAGGTCCGCGTTTCGGGTATACGGTTTACATACGTTTTTCTAATTATATTTAAATTTCATTTTTTCTAACGATTCCGTTGCGCCGCACAAACTCACGGCGCTCAGGATCGAAGACGCCAATGTACGTATGAACTGTGCGTGACTCGTCGCGTAGGTACTAACCTAGGTGCAAAATAAAAATAAAAGTGTTCGGTTTCTTTTCGTTATAGGCGAGTCAAGCGGTCAACAGCTTCAAACGTAATTATATCGTTATTTGATTTCTTTGGATACAATATGATCGCCGTCGGCCATGTGTAACACACGGATAGTATAGGTATACTTTATTGAAATAGATCCGAAATAATAGCAAATAGGTTCACGAATCGCTGCAGTATAATATTGGTCCTATAGTGTACGTATGATTTCAATGCGATTACGATAACCTTGAGAACAAGTGTGAGTGTTTAGAAATTTTCCCTTAGCCCTTAGGGAGGATAAAATTATTTATTTATGCATCACAACGTTGATATTTTATAATTTTTCACGATATTAAACAATAATAAGGAGTTCTAATTTCTCGTGCTCTTAGATAGACCTTATAATAAATAAATTACTCCGTACGTCAAACTGATAATAGTTCAAAGTGATCGTTGTGTTCAATTGTTCGTCAACGTTGTGAAAATTCAACCCAGAGACGATTATTGTTGTACTATAATAATACATTATACATTATGTAAAGAAAAGGTCAAGGTCTGGGGGGGTCAGGCCTCATCACCTGCCCCCTTCACCATAAACGTGTCTCTGTTCAACGTAGCCCATGCCCCACCGAATAGTATTTATTTTTGACAATACTATCACATTTATATTACTCGCCAATATTCACCATCGTATGTAGTACAGCTATACAATTTAACCGATATAATAGATTGATAGACGATAGCTGGTTTTTAAAGTTTGCTGAACAATATCATTTTTTATACAATGCGTATACATCGCACATAAGTGCGAGTCATAAATTGGTGTGTCTAGTAAAATACATTAAGAAATACCGTATACACTTGTCTTCGGCTAGCGAATTAGCTCGTTAAAAATAGTTGTTATAATAAACAGGTCCACCCTTCATCATCTGCATCATTCTACCTCCACTGATGACATCGAAACGGTCCTAACCTAATCGGTGTTTTCCGTTCGAAACGTTGGACACATTTTGAATAGGGCCGGCAATATAACTGCCTCTATCACTGTTCTATGGTAATCTTAATAACAACAAGATCAACACGAGTGTATACTTACCAAACTACTTCATATCAAAGTCATCGTTGAAAAACCGAGAAAGGTTCGCCATCAGCTACAATGCAAGTGGTGCCATTCATACGGGCACACATGGACATATTGTGCTCACCTCACCGTACACGCTGTGTTTAATGTACCCAGGATCATTGGACTGAAGACTGAGGAATGTCGAGCGATTCACCGGTAACATGCGCACTATGTTCCGGCGCACAAACTGCCAATAACAAAGGGCGCCAAAAAAGTTATTCTGGCTTATGGGAAAAAACCGCAGCCTCTTGGTTCAAACAGATATAGAATAAATCATCAACTCAAAACTTAAAAACTTTAAGAGCTCCACCATCCGGGGTACTAGACGCTCACGCCCAGTCACGTTCTAAAACATACGCTGAGCCAATACGAACGAAAACACTCCTTTAGCTATTTTATGTCATCAATGCTATCGCAATTTATTTCCAATTCAAAATCTCTAATCAGCTCACTAATATCTCACCTTACGGATATTTTATATAACGCTACACTTCGTAATAGTATTTATCATTTTTGATTTCATTGCTTAATTTCATTTTAACATACTAAAATTATGCTAAGGTTATTCTATAACGATTCATTATATATATATTTTAAATATTTTTTATTTTCTTTTGATCATGTGTCATTATAATCAAGTACTTATTATATACCATATACAGCTATCATAGTACCACTATTCTGTATTTTGTAGTTTATTATTATCTATATTAATTATTATTGTGACCATTATGCATCATGTTTTTTTTATAATTAAATGTACTAAAATTTAAAAAAAAACAGGTCCATCCTGCTCGATGAAAAATAATGATCGGATAATGAGTCTGATATGATGAAAAAAACTTATCACGATAATTTTTATGTGCAAAAATGCTAAAAAACAAAAATGGGTTTATTACAATAAATATATTATTATTATGTATTCTTGAATACTTGTGTTTATTAAAAAAATAAATACAAGTGCCAACGAGATATAAGCAAGCTTTTTGTGTTGAGACTTATAAGTTCTTAACGCAGCCAAAGACTATGATAATTTATAATATATTATGTGTATAATAATGTACTTGTGTTTTCGTGTATAGAGTTGATGTGCTGCGATGACTTCGGAGAACGTAAAAGTCATAGCGAGATGTCGGCCGATGAACACAAGGGAACGGGCGTTGAACAGTAAGGTGAGACTCGGATGTAACACCGGTACCTTAGTATGGGGTTAACGTAAAATCCTCACCTATAGCCTATGACCTATACTTAAAAGTCACAAAATTACTTTTTCTGCGTTAAATGAATTATCCCGTATAATGTATATTCAGTAAAACGGATAAAAAAAAAATAAAGCGAAAATCTGCATAAAATTAACTTTTTTTCTAGTCCCGTTCAAATAGATGTTATAATTTAGAATCTATAAAATGTTTTTCAAAACAAAATTAATTTTCAATGTACAATATTTACATAGTGAAACGGATGTTGTTCATTAAAATATCTCTTCAAATATCATGCAGTATACACCATTTATACACTTGTTTTACTTAAATTATTATTATAATTACGTTTCTCGTGTACATTATAAGTGTGCTTACTGCTTAGGTTAATTTTGAAATGACCAGATGTCTAGAAATTAGTTCACACGTAAACGTTTGACAGGAAAATGACACATTTATTGTGTATGTATACGGTACACTTACAAACTAAACACTTAAGTACAACTGTACAACTAATCAACAGCGCCCGTGTAGACCTACTTACTTCCTGATTACGATAAGACATAATCGAATGAAACGGAAATTATTTTCGGGCCCGCCGTGGCATTTCTTTTTAACGGGATTTTACTGCAAAGCGTTATAACAATTCTCGACAACATTATAAAGCGCACCGTGACCCACAAACCTAAATAGTAACTTCCCCACCGCGCCCTTGCTCACGATGGTCACCGCACGACTAAGTGCCTACGGGCACACACACTCCGGGCACGCAATACGCACATCTAACACCCCGTGCAGTGCTCATGCTGCTTCAACCCCGTCACGACGTACACGGGGCTCCACGTGGCCGAAATCCCGCTGACGTTGTTCATTCACCTGCTGCACAGTGCTGTGCGAGGGAGGTGTCGACCCGCCGTTTATTTCATATACGTACATGTATATATTATCCCGCAGACGAAAATAGACCGTTGACCGACTAACTCGTTCGTGATACGCTTCATTTCTCGCCTAGTCATAAAACGCGCGTACTATATATACATAGTATAATATCGTTTCAGACATTTATATTTTCGCGGCACGAGTAATCGCAATTTATATTATACAACTTCTATACGTGTCTATTGTTGTACATTGGCACAAAAACAAAACCGTGTCAATGATTTGCATTCCGTTACAATATATAATTTTTGGTTTCATTTTTTGAACGTGTTATAATATAATACAACTTGATCGCAATACTGCGACCCCTCTCTAGACGATATACATCATAATACACGTCCAGCACACATCGTATAATAGTAACACAATATTTCTCTTTCTGTGTTTCGTGCCCTTTTCGTTCATTACCTATCTCACATCGTAATCGCAATACCTCTTTGTTGTACCCTAGTCCATGAACATTCCGGATTGGGGGACGCGATGATCGGTAACAGTTTTAGACATTATACCATATAGCAGTATTGTATTTTTCGGGCAACGCATTGTTATGAGTTCTAATGTTTAAATGTTATTTGTAAAACAATATTCCAGAACGTGGTGTTTATAGACTCGGAAAAATGCACTTGTTCCATTGTCAACCCCACGGACAGTTCGGCACCGCCGAAAACGTTTACGTTCGATGGCGTTTACGGGCCCGATTCCAATACGGAACAGATATACAACGACATCGCGTACCCTTTCGTCGAGGTGAGTATAACACGTGTGAAACGTATTCCGGTGTGTTAGCAATAACCATGTCTCCGGGACGCGTGCATACAAAAACGGTAACGGCGCCGTATTTAATTTCTGCTATCGGATGATCTACAGGGCATTCTAGAAGGTTACAACTGCACGGTGTTCGCATACGGACAGACCGGATGTGGCAAAAGTTTCTCGATGCAGGGCGTAGACTCGCCGCCGAATCAGCGAGGGATAATACCAAGGGCTTTCGAACACGTCTTCGAAGCCATATCCGTGACGGACGACGTGAAGTTCTTGGTGCTCGCTTCGTACATCGAAATCTACAACGAAGAAGTGAGAGATCTGTTAAGTTCGGACACCAAGCGCAGGCTGGAGCTGAAGGAGAGCCCCGAAAGAGGAGTCTACGTAAACGGTATACCTAGATCCTGAAACGGGTTTCACGGCGAAGGTCGTCGTGATCGTTCGCATACGTCCGTGACATCATAGTACGATATTTTTATTACAGAGTTATCTCATCACGCCGTACACGACGTGGTCGAGTGTCAAAAGTTAATGGAGCAAGGCTGGAGGAATAGAGCGACCGGTGCGACTATGATGAACGCCGACTCTTCCAGGAGCCATTCGATCTTCACCATATCCGTAGAAATGATGTCGATGTCGCAAGACGTGGAGGACATCAAGTCGATCAAGCGTGGAAAATTGAGTCTGGTCGACTTGGCGGGCAGCGAGCGACAGGCGAAAACCGGAGCCTCGGGCGACCGTCTTAGAGAAGCCACGAAAATCAACCTCTCTCTGTCGGCTTTGGGCAACGTGATATCAGCTCTAGTGGATGGCAAAGCCAAACACATACCATACAGGGATTCGAAACTCACCAGGCTACTCCAAGTAAGTATGCAATACGAAAATCATAAAACATCTACACATAGATAAAATATATCTATAAGATTAAATTCTTAAAAAAATAAATATTCTTCGCCTAGGACTCACTTGGCGGTAATACGAAAACACTTATGGTCGCTTGTCTATCGCCAGCCGACAACAGCTACGACGAGACATTATCGACACTTAGGTACGCAAATCGTGCCAAGAATATATACAACGAACCGCACGTGAACGAAGATCCCAAAGACACAATGTTGCGCCAGTATCAGGAACAAATAAAAAAACTCAAAGAACTACTGGAAGCATCAACTGCACAATTACCAACGAGCAACGGCTCAAATGACATTTCTGAAAAGGAAAAATTGCGGTTGGAGTATCAAGATGAAATGATTAAGCTGAGAGAAAAATATCAAGAAGAGTATAACTCCAAGTGTCAGATGCAAGCAGATTTAAAAGTACTAAAAGAGAAATATGATAGAAATTTGGCGAAGATCTCAAACCAAGTACGTAAATATAGTAGTTTTACCATAGCTTTACTGAACAATGATGTTCTAATTGTTTTATGGAGAACACGGGTTATAACTATTACCTATTTGATTGTTATATATGTTAACATCCATTTGTTCAAATCAATGTTTGATCATTTACAAAATATAATAGGTTGGTTATTAAAAATATATTTGACGATTTATGCATGATTTCACTTCATAGTTCATACGACGACTTAACATCAAATTTAGTAATGAATATCGTTTTAACATTTTAGAGCGACGACAGAGCTTCGTCTCCAAAACAGATCGTCGAAAAAGCGTTGAAAAGTAATCGAGTGGAGTTGAACTCGTCGCAACAAGAAATACTTAAAAGGTTAGCCTTGCGTTGCGCTGTGTGAAAATTGTAAAAATAGTGCCTGGCCCTAGGTTAAAGAAACTACAAGAGAGTATGGTCGGCGGGGAACGTGTCAACGACAAAGAGCTTCAGGAACGCCGTCTGCGCAAGAAGAAGTCGGCTGAGAGACGGTTGAACGCGTTGGCAAGAGCGTTGGCCAATGTCGAGACCGAAGAGGGGCCAAACCTCGTGTTGGGCGTGTACGACGACATACAAGAGGAGTTGAGGGTCAAAAACGACGCGTTGAAGAAGTACAAACAAAAAGTAACTCGAAATGATCTCAGTAGAATGGCGGTAGTGCTTGACGTGCTTACGTGTTCGGGGGGATTTTACGTATCGATTTTCAGCTAAAAGCGTCCGACAGGGAAATAGCGGACATCCAAAGCGAGTTCGAGAATGAGCGGACGGACTATCTGGAAACCATTAGAAAGCAGGAGCGTCAGATCAAACTGCAAAGTCAAATTTTAGACAAAATCGTGCCAACACTATCGAAAGAATGCAATTACAGGTAGGTGTAGTACCTATACCCGCGACCGTCATCGCCACGTGAATTCTTGTATAGCTGCAAGATTACAGGGCGCAGTGCTATGAAAAGGTACATGATATTATTGTTTATATTTTTATTTTCAGTAATATAGAGAGATTAAAAGAAGACGCGGAATGGGAGGAGGACACGCAGAATTGGATACTGCCGGACCTAACGAGGATAAAACTCCCACCGGCTTCGGGTAAGTGCGTGGCAACAGGCGAGCTCCTATATAGGTGTTTACAGTGAACTTTGATGTGGGTAGGTGCGACGTCCGGAAGGCAGCCCGTTAACTCGCTGACCGCTCCGGCTAGATTAGAAAACTCTGAAAATTCGTTGGCTATGTACACGTTTCATCCGCTACAGGTTAATTTATAATACAACCGTGTGTGTGGCTATCTGCAGATTTTCGCCTGGTTTTTTAAACTTTTCTTTTACTACTATCTCTCTTTCGTGTTTTTCTCCACTCAAAAAGTTTGTTTTCGCTTGGCTCTTCTTGTAGTTCAAACAGTTTACCGCGCTGGTATTATGTATTAATATCATCGTCGATTTTGGAATCAATACCTATATAATTTTATATTATTCCAACATCAATGATATGATATTAATAAACGTAACTCTCTGTTACTCTCGGCCAGTATATATTATCATACATATACATACTGTGCTTATTCGACAGCGTATTGTATGCGATTTGCGTGTATACATATACGTTTCGGACGCTTACGCTTTTCTTGTGGCTTCAGCACGACGAGTTTCTTTTAGGCACGTTAACGCAGCCCACCAACGGCACGGCGGCGTTTAACACGTTCGACAACGCCCGGAGGAAAATGTCGTTGGGCATATTTAACACGTTGGCCGGTCTTTCGTTCGACAAATCTTCCAGTTCGGACAGCAGTCGGAGATCGTCGTCGCCGGACGTGCCCGTCGTATACGAACAGGTGAAACGGTCACGCATCACGTCATCACCAGTAGTTTTCGACAATCATACGTGTATTACACTGCGTTTTGAACACAATAAACTCGCATTTCCCCGTACGTTTTCGTTTTGATTTTCTCGATTTTGCACCACACCACACGCCGCACGAACGACGAATCGCGCTGTACATACGTGTACGCGGTACCATAATGATTATTGCCATCACGCGTCGTTTGCCATTTCAGAAATATCAAAAGTCGAACGAAAACGATTTCGCCGGTAATTACTTTAAGCCCAAACGAGCCACCGAGTTGCTGATACAATCCCACGGAGAGTCTGGTAGACCGTTTCACAAGTGGAAAGGTACGAAACGGCGGAATACGCGTATTTATATACGTCATATTATAGTATTTTTTAGTTTATTTGATTGACTCCAATTATTGTCAACGTCGATTTTTCAACGTGTACGTTCGATTTTTCAGGGCACAGGCGCATATCACCAGAAAACACCGTCAAAAAGCCGACGAGACTAGAATCGCTTCCGATTATTGGAGACCGAAAATTACCAAAGAACACCTTAGACAGGATTTAAAAATGATTTGTGAAGAAAAAAAATTAAATATTCAGAACGCTGTGTGCGAAAAAAAAACATAATCAAGTTGTCCAATTTATTTTTCTAACATTTCCATCGCGATTATCGATGACCTGATGTCCTCGGCCAAAAGCTTTGGCTGTTCGAATGCAGCGAAATGTCCGCCTTCCTTCATCTCTCTAACACTTACCAGATTTTGGTACTTGCGTTTTAAGAATTTCTTCAGACTCAACACTATAGGCATCTCTTCTGGGAAAATAGCACAAGCAGCAGGCACTTTTACTTTGGCCCTTTAAAAAAGTTAAAAATTAATCTGTTAAGTATTTCAACTGTGCATAAAATAAATGTGCGCTAAAGTACCTATAGATTGCTCACTTGCCGGTATAGTGAGAAATCAAAATTTTGACAAGCCATGATGAAAAAAAAAACTTACATTTATTGTAAATAACGGTAAGTTTTTAATTCAAACCAACAACGGGTTGTCGACGTTGGTTTGATAATGATTGAACGATGTTTAGTTTATATCGATTAATAATTTATTCGCCCTAACTTTAATTAAAATACAAACAAATATACTTTTATTTTTTTAAAATTAGTGAATTATAAATCAAATTTATTAATGTTATATTAAAACTTAACCATAGGTTATTGGATTCTGTGAAAACAACATTTTATACTCATTTATTTTCCATCACGTGTTCACAACAATATAAGTTCTATTTAGTATACCGTTTATAAAATTTGTTTTCACTGATTATATTTTTTAAAAATATCATGAGATTTGGCCGTGATCAACTGTAAATAGATATTATAGCTATAGGTATTTCGATTAAAAAAAGAAACGCTCTGTTTCATAAATGATTATTATAATTACAATTAGCACAAAAGTGACTACAGGTCGGTCGAACTAAACAATGTGTCACGGAATGTTAACGAATTTCGTCTGGTGGCCATAGCTCTCCGTCTTACGGAGACTGTTTACAGTCTATATAATTACGTTTTATCGAGGCAGACTTACGCTTCACGCCGACCGTGTTATCACGACGCACCGGTGAGCAATCTATGGTATTCGTATGGTCGTGCAGGGTAATATTGATGAATTCAGGTACTTAAAGTGCGGTAGAGCTCGGTATGTTTTAGTGGCACTCTCGGCGTACAGGCGAATCGACGTGGTTATCGAACCGGTCACCCAGTAAACCATGACGTTGTCCAAAAGAGCGTCCGTACTGTACACGGAAAGACCGCCGTCCGGCAAGTGTCTATTTCTGAATTTGGTCAACGTGGAGAATTTCTCCAGGATGTAAGCGGCCAACCCGGCCGGCGAATCTGTGAGACCGACGCCTGGTCGAGGATGCAAAGGGAACAAAAAAAACCCACGTCAATAGTATTAGTGCACGCGACCGTTTGACAAGGGTACATTTTAGTATCGCGTTTCCGCGGTCGACGACGACGTACCCACGGTGTCCGGTTTGGTCATGTGCAAATGCAAGTGTCCGGACTCTTGCAGGAACGACGTTAGCAACTCTCTAAGCGGATACGTTCGCGATTCCTCCGCCCCGGAGCTGACCGCCAGCGAAGGCCAGTACGCGCCCAACACCAACCGAGTGTAGTCGACCAGCGTCAAAGACGTACTCATCGAGCAAAAGTTGGAATGCATACCGCGAACCCTGGGGGATAAGGGACAACGATATTAGTTGACGGCTGGACTTCAAAGGGCGCGTTAGAACAATATTGGCGCCGGAACGTAGTTTTCTAAACGATCCCTACGTCCGTCAGTAAATAAGGGTCAACACGTCTTAGACTTTCGGAGCGTACTGCAGCCCGTCGGTATTTAACCATCATTTTACCAACAGCTTAGTCAGATCATAAGATAACTGAAGGACGCCTATACGGGTTTATATATATATTTTATAACCGGTACCCGGTTTATAGGTGAATTGGTTCCAAATCGATCAACGGGTAAAATACTAGTTGGTTACATGAGTGATACGCATTGAGATTAGAAGTGTATTGTGGTTAAAAAATTCTGACAGTCGGTGTCGATGGAGGATTCAATTATAACCGAAATAAAATAAAATAAAATATGTGATCAGACTCGAATTAATTTTTTTTTTTTTTTAATATAATTTTTAGCTTACTACATTTTGAACCAATAATCATGAACCATGATATATTCTAAACGGTAATTCTGAGCAGAAATCATCGGTCGGAAACTACTCGTATAATCGTATTGTACCTGACGATCGACCGGGAACCAAATCGAATAGTTTTATGCCAATTAATTTTTATGGGAACCAATTCATGTGTTTTTATTTTTTGACCTGGGAAACAATTCAGTAACTCTTAATCACAATACTGTTACGTCGGATTGGTTAACGAACAGTGTTCAAGTAACGGGTTTCGGTACCTGTGCGGGTAAATCTTCGAAATGGCTTCGGCAATGGCCGCCCCCCAGTCACCGCCTTGCACGTAGAACTTGTCGTGACCGAGTCTCCTCATTAGCTCGACGAACAACTGACCCATCTGCGCGGGACCCATGCCGGGTCTGACGGCCGGTTCCGAGAACCCGTAGCCGGGCAACGACGGTGCGATCACCTCGAACGCGATCCCTTGCGCGTCCCGGGTCAGCATCGGGATCATTTCGTAGAACTCGACCACGGAACCCGGCCACCCGTGCAACAGGAGCAACGGCACGACGGTGCGCACGATCCCGCCCCGCACAGGTGCAGGTTTTGCGTGCACAAAGTGCACGTCGAGTCCGTAGACGCGGGTCTTGAACTGCGGTAGGTCGTTCAGGTACGCCTGTCTGGCCGTCCAGTCGTAACGGTTCGCCCAGTGGTCCAGGATCTCCGACAGCCGGTCGCTGTTGAAGCCGTACTCGAAGTTGACGTTTTCCAAAGGTTTTACCAACACTTTGGTCCTGGACAGTCGGTCTTTCAGGTCCTCGATGACCTACAACATACACGTGATCAAATAAGTATCTTTTATTTTATTTGAAAACGAACCGATTATCATTACCGAGTCCGAAACGTTTATTCGAAACGATCGAATGTCGGTGTTTCCGACGTCTTTAGTGCGATCGGATTTGGGTCCCCACCAAACGTCTTCCGGCATGACTTCGGGTTCCACATCTTTGGCGGTTTCCCGATAAGCGACCAATGTAATTATTACGGCCGAAATGGCGATAGTAAATTTGCTGTTCACCATGTCGTCGGAACTCGGAACGTTTTGCGCAATTGTGTTTCGTACGCTGATGTCGATATCACTTCGGTGCAGCCACTGCCTGCAATTGGTAGTATGTATATTATATATATTGCAATCGGTGGAATTTACATTCGCCCCTTTTTATACCTGATGATGATTGTTTTAATGGAAACCGGTCGTATGCTCTAGCAACTTTTCTATAATATTCAAGGCAGTATTCATTTTTTTTTTTTTTTTTTAACTATTTATTGTTACTTATAGTTTCTTACGTTATCCGTGATGTTTATTCGAAAAAGAATCGATGATAGGCGAAGAGATCCTGATTGGACTGTGTATGTTCAGTGTTCATCGAAAGCAATTAAACTCAGGAAAAATAAATTTATTGGAATAGCTTAAAGCACTGACACAATTTGGTAGAGAATAAACACGTTCATTACAAATCGCATTTAACGAAAGACAGTGATGAAATAAATAAAGTTAATTACTTTAAAAGATCATATTTTAGTACATGGTTTTTCTTCCGCTACCGACAACGCACTGATGTCAGTCGTAAGACCAGTTTTTGTTCGCATTACTTCAGTATATAGCTGCTGCAGTCAGTGGTAGGAGGTGTACTGCGTATATGTGTTAATATGACGTAGCCACTTACGATTATTAACACTTCTATTATGCAAGGGTTAACACGTTGCTGTTTGGCTTATACTCATGTAGGTGTTACCAACAAAATACATCATGTAGCAAATCATATGACATCAATAATCAAATTATATGGTGTTGATATTAATTTTGAAAAATTAAAACGCAAGTAAAATTTATGTATGTTCATTAAAAACCACCATACAAAGAGGAATTTGTTTTCTTATATGTGAATTCAATAAATTGTCGTAATCAATATTATTTTAAATACATTTGCTGATGCCTGATGGAGTAATTATTTTATGATAAAAATTATTCATAGGGCATTGCAAACGATCGGTTTTTAAGGAGTTCCATAAAGGCAATTGTTTTAGGGCATGCATGCATGCCTTACATGTGTGTGCGTAGTAAATGATCATTAGTGTGAGTATGGTTGTACAACCACCTCCCTCTCTGCCAAAGACCCTGGTCGCATCGTCATCGCAATGTTATTTGTAAATAAAATTACATTAAAATAATAATGTTGATCTGTATTCTGTAATCGCGTCGGCCCACATAATTTCGATGCACATAAAATTTGATAGTTTAATTTTTAGTATTTATTATAAATTATAGTAATTAGAGGTCGGATTTTTATGACGTGCAATATTTTGCATGAAAAAGCATATTTTGAGGGCTAGAGAATATTCAATACGTTAGAGAATAATTGTAGACCTAATTAATAAAATTAATTTAAACTGTGAATAATTTTTGTATTTTATTTTTAAAAAATATGAAAAGAATATTTTGCATTTTTTAAATCATAGAACATCATGTATCTGGTATTTTTAAGGAATATTTTGCCCATTTTAAACGACATAAAACCAATATAAGAGAATGTAAATCCACGTACAGTAAAATGTACACCCTTTGCCCTTTTGGTGTCCATACAACAACGAAGCATTATTTTCGGTCAATTATATGCAACTGCCCTTGTGTCTGATAGTAGTAAGAATGAGTTTTTTTTAAAAATAGGTAACTCGATAGCATATACATAAAGTTCAACTTTTTCTCTTTGTATGCACCTGGGGGAATAAAATCTTTTATGGAAAATGGGCATTTAATTACTATTACCGAATCACCCCCAATAAGACCATCTGCTTATTATATATAACAGTAAGACACACTGCACTGGTGAGAAATATTCCCTTGATAAGTGTAATAAATCAAATAAGATGTATAAAGGGGGGCCACGAGGGAATCCTTGTTGATGATGCACTACCTTGTAGTAAAAGCCTGGGTGGTGTGACTTAGACTTTGGATGTTCACATGTAACATGCATACATATAAATATATATATTTACAATATACATATGTACACAGTGCCGGATCTAGGACATTTGACGCCCGGGGCTAGTAAAAATGCAGCGCCCTTAACTGTGCACGCCTTATGTGGAGCTACGAGGACCCCTCAGTGAGGGAAAGAGGGGGTATTTTAATATAAACCTTTTTTCTATAATATTAATAATTTTTATATTATAATAATAATAATTAATTTTTCATATTGAAAAATATAAACATTTTATAAACTTAAATATGGAAACTTTGCTATATTTATATAATGTACATTTATATATGTATATAAAATATCATATTTTAAAATGTTACACGTATAAAAACATAGAAAAAAACATAATTAATATATTATTTGGTTGTTTTAATTTAACAAATAACATTTTAATATCTAAAAGTTTACTTTTCTAGCCTATTTTGCAACGAAATCTTTTATAATTTCATCATAATTAATCTTTCTTGCAATTTTATGATAAGTTATTAAGTCTTCCTTGCTTTGTAGTAGATCGCAAGTATGATTTTATATATATATATATATATATATATATGGTTATATTATAAAACTTATATATAATATAGTCATATCATTATCGTCAGTGCCGGCTCAAGGATTTGCGGGGCCTGGTGCGAAATAATTTTTTTTATGAAAGAGTTCTCTTCCTGAACACTTAACAAAATATACAAAATGGCTATTGGGACACGATTCGATCAACAGTAGGGCCCCTTAATAATGGTTTAAATAAATGTGCTTAATGAATAAGTCTCCCCGATTTCATGAATTTTTTACGCTTACTGAACTAGCAATTGATTATTATTTATTACTTACAAGTTTTTAGTTTTCAAACTAACCGTATTTCAATGTTTATTTGTAGTGCGTCATACCTTATACGTCTACATTATATACAATATAAATAGTAAATACTACGTATTCATTAAATGTTCTTAGTTTCTTGCCAACAATTTTGATTATTCTAATAGGTTCAATAGTATGTTAAATAAATAACAATAAATCCTCGTTTAATACATAAAATATTAAACAAAGAAAGAACATGAGAAAATAGTTTTAACAATATTACTGGTCAATTTTAAAACAAATAAAATGTATACAATAACTAAATAAATGTTTTTTTCTGGCTTTTTGATGTGCAAATTGGTCGATAAGTTGGCTGTATTCTAATGTTTCTGCTAATTCATTTTCAATTGAAAGCGTCGCTAGTCCAGAAAATCTGTCTTGAGAAATGGTACTGCGAAGATAGTTTTTTATGATTTTCAATTTCGAAAAAGCTCTTTCTGCACCTGCAGAGGCCACAGGAATAGTCAACAGAATTCTAAGTGAAATGTTTATATTAGGAAATGAACTACAAGATGTTTTAAGAATCTCAAGAGCTGGAAGGGCAGTAATATTTTCGTTTACCATGGTGCGAAAAATTATCAATTCATTGCATAAATCAGGTGCTTCGATATCTCTGGATTCACCATCTGTTAGTGTCATTTGTAAATCTTAACAATGTTTAAATAACTCATCTTCCCTCATATTTTTCAACTGACCAATTCTGTACAAGAATCCAAATTGTTCATTGAAGTTAGTTATTTGTTCAAATCTTTTTTTCACTGATGCCAGTTTGGTTAGTTTGGTCAACTAACACTAAAAAGTATTTCACTCTGAAATTTTCTTCCTCGTTAGCCAAAGAATCATCTATATTCTCATAATCAAACATTTTGGTTTTTTTTTCTAATTCTATTTTTTTTAAACTTTATTTCAATTCCCATTGGTGATATTATTTCTTCTGCTTTAACCTTAGCTAATGTATATCCATTTTCTCTATAATTTTCCAAAAATATAATTAAACTATTTAACAGAATTGCTGAAACATCTAAATCAATTGTTGCTGACTGTAGATTCTTACTTACAATATTTATTTCACATAAAATATCATACCATATTATCAAACTTAAAATAAATTCATAGCTACATATTTCTTTGGCTAAAGAATGTGTTTCACTTTTTTTTTAAATCTTTTGTTGTATCCGAAATCTTCTCTAAAGCTTTTTACAACGTTTAATTGAAATCGGATGGCTTTCACAGCATTCACACGACTGTCCCATCGAGTTTCTGCCCATTTTTCAATGTTTATCGCATATTCCATAGATACTAATAGACTGATTGCATAACGATTAACGATAATTCAATTCCGTTACAACGTAAAATGTTTCGTACAATATTTAATATGAAATCACAATAATAACAGTAGAAGAATAATTTGCAAATGCAGAAGATACTGAACATAGTACATATATTAAACTTATAATAAAATTAGGTAATTGAATAGTTAAATAATTTTTTTTAAGTAAGACATTTTTGAATGCTCCCTAAGTACTATATTGGTAGAACAATATTTTAATTTAAAAAATGTATCAAAGTTTAGCGCCCCCATTTCATATATAAGGTAAAGGTGCAAAGCGCGGGGCCTGGTGCCGGGGCACACCTCGCCTCCCCCTTAAGCTGGCCCTGATTATCATATAATTTCCAAATCCCATCAGTCGATTTTTCTCCGAAAACAAAAATTAGATAATATCTATGATTGACGAATGAATTTTAAAAGATATCTACATCAGACAAAAATAGTTATATAAATTCCTTAATAATATGTAATATTATATTAATTTTCAAGTTTAAAAATTTTAAATGAAAAAAAATTTAAACATATGTACATTTTTAATATACCCATACTGGGGCTTTTTGATTTTTCATAAATTCAAGAGCGCCCTCATACCGACGGCGCCCGGGGCAATGATACCCACTTGCCCCCCCCCTAGATCCGGCACTGTATGTACATATAAAATCTATATTTTACTACGGAGATTAGAGCTGGGGTGAGTTCATATATATAAGGAATAGAGAGTTTAATGATGAAAGGTGTTCATCACTTCGTCACTTACTCTAGATCTTATTAACTTAATTATGCGTATGTATAGGTATATTTATTTGTGTTAATATGTAATGCACGTAATAACATATAATAATGTTTATTCTCACCTGAGTACCTGTAGCAAGTACGTTGGTCTTCAGATCCTCGTGTATTTAGGAGACGAGATTCCGCAGAATAAATTAATACACAAAATTAATTTAAACTTGAATATATTTAAGATGAAATAAAAACACCATTTTTTTAACAAATACAAATGCATTAGCAATCATACTTTACGAGCCTTACAATTTTAAAATGGAAGTGGTTAGTCGGAGCCTATATCCTTCTTGAGTCTAGCTGGTGGTCAGCTCACATATGCTCTTTTATAAAATGCTCGAAAGTGTGATTGCTATTGCCCTTTTTTATTAAAATTTGTGAAAAGAGATATTATAAAATATGATATCGGACTTAAATGATAAGTATAATTAAGCTACATAAAATATAACAATATAGCCCTTCATGATATTAAAACTATTTTATTAGTCCGACTACCTACTAGTAGGGAACCTCGGTAATATAATAAGTCACTATAATTGATGTGTTCAATTTGAATGAATTTCCTATCATTTGTATATGGACAACCTTGTGTTAAATTTTCAATTCTTAGCTATGAAAACAAAAAAAAAAAATAATACAATTTTCACTTCAAAATAATTTGCAAATATTCGTGATATTGACAAGTTTTGTCGATATTTGAACTTCAAACGGATATGAAAAAAAACTGTGCTTATGTATTTTGATAATTTTTGGATCACTTGTAGATAAACTTATGTGAAACCTTATATAAGATTTTCAAGTATTTTAACTCAGCCAAAAAATGTTTGACATTTATAAAAAAAAAACAAAAAAAACGAATATTTCAAATGCCTATAAATAGCTAAAAAATTAACGAAATATTTTGAAAAAAAAATTATTTAAAGAAAATGTCAACTAGTGGAAGTTTCATGTTTCAAGTCACATGTGTGATGTATGTTGTGTACTTATGTTCTTCATTATTTTAGGACTAGTTGGTGCATAGGTGAGGTCATTTTATCTAATGTCTTTTTAATAATAAAAATAATTTGACAACCATTAAAATTATGAAATAATGATAAAATATTCGCAACCCAGTTTTCGATTAAGTCGATTAAATTTTGAAATGGAACCTATTTGTTGTAATAATATTTACATAAATTTAATTTTAAATATAATATTATTGAACTGGTCAAATTTATATCCTACCGGTTAGTCGATAGAAATAAATAAGATAGTAAATATAATATATATGTACCATTTATTTTAATACAATCATATTAATTCATAGCACATTTGAAGGAAGAAGGATTGTAGATATATCCTACTTTTTCAACCAAATTAGAAACACCAAACATAATTTAGCATATGGCTGTTCTTTTATTAATACAGAATTCCAATCGGAATATACAAGAGGGTATAAATCAGATTTTACATTTAAATGTAAAATGTGTGGTGAAACCAGTTTAATATGTTCGGAAAAAAGACGAAGCAGACAATAATTACATATTAATTAACAAAGCAGTAGTTAGTGGAAATTTATCTGTTGGTATGCATAGAATACATTTATTATATATCCTGTATTTCCGATGCAGTTATTTTTCAAAAATTTTTTTTCGTGTTCATATAAGCTAACAAATTGGTGTTTTGCGGAGAAGTGTGTTTTTGAGAAAAATGATTAAAAATATTGTATCAGTAAGAATGAATAACTGCATGTGTTCCGTTTGAATGTGCTATGTTGTATAAGTATCAAGTCATCATTATTTAATTTTTATTCATTCGGAATATTTTATTTATAACTCAAAAAGTAATAATGTGTTAAACATGATTTAAAATATATTTTAATAATGATTTTATAATCTATAGGTTGGTGAATACAAATAGGTAAACAGTAGCTATACATCTTAGTTAGGTAGGCGCAGGCCGCGGATATTAAAAATATTGCAACAGAGTACTATGTGTACTATGTACTATGCACGTGTATGCATTTCATATCTACGCGCTGTGTATACGAGTATAAGACGAAGGTTCATGAAATAATAATTTGAGCTCCCGAACTAGCGCGCTCGACGGACCGGTCCGCGGTCGCCGACTACGAATAATAGGCGTGTAACGCGCGCGTGCGTGCTTGCGCATCGCGAAAACACCTAACAGCGCGTTCTATCGGTCGCTGTATACGTTTCACTTTCGGTGTAGCGTCCTCTTAATCGCTTCCATCGCGACAACCGATGACCGTATGTCATCAGACAACAGTTTGGGTTGTTCGAACGCAGCGAAATGTCCGCCTTCCTTCATCTCTGTAGCACTGACCAGATTTACGTATTTGATTTTCAGGAATTTCTTTAGATTCAATATTATGCGCATCTCTTCCGGGAACAAAACGCAAGCTGTCGGAACTTTTACTTTAGCCCTGTAACGATATCATTAATGAGTGGGTGTATACAACGATTTAAATCATTCTAATATTCTATAGAGAAACGAGTATCACGCGTAACGTACTTGTTGTGTGGCAGAGTTTGATACTGTTTAGTAGCGAACTCCGAGTATAGACGCATCGACGTAGTTATGGATCCGGTCACCCAGTAAATCATAACGTTGTCCAAAAGTGCGTCTATGTTGTACTTGGAAAGACCGCCGTCCTGTAAGTGTTTATTTTTTAAGTTTGTCCACGTGGAGAATTTCTCTAAGATGTAAGCGGCTAACCCGGACGGCGAATCTGTCAGACCGACGCCTGGTCGTATGCGAAAAAAAACTCATGTCAATAGTTATATAATACGACCGTATTGCAGTTTGACTATGTGTTTATGAGTGTGTTCACACGTCAACGTACCCACAGTGTCCGGTTTGGTCATTTGCAAGTGCATGTATCCGGACTCTTCCAGGAACGACATCAGCAACTCTTTCAACGGATACGTACGCGATTTCTCCGTCTCGGAGGTGACCGCCAACCAAGGAAAGTATGAACCCAACAACAACTGAGGGAAATCATATAGCGTCAATGACGAAGCTACGGAGCACATATTGGAATGCATACCACGAACCCTATATAACAGGAGGATCGAAAGGGAATTAAAAAAAACACATATAAACAATCTTTCGGTATTCGTCGTATAATTCTTCTTAACCCACTAAAACCAAATTCCTGTCCTTATATACGTATGCCTCCAATGTGTGGTTCCTTATATCCTGTCACTCAAGCTTTCTTCACATACGCTTATTATAATGTTAAACAATAATTACAGATTGTGTATAATAATAATAAATGTTAACAAAAAAAGAAACGGAAAAGCATTGAAATATTGTTCATGACACTATATTCTGTCGTGTAGGAAAATACCAGGGCTCCTCTGCTGCAAACTCTTGTGCAGCTTACGCGATGGGATGGCGATCTATTTGAACTTCGCGAGGATGAAGAAAAGGATCTAAAACCTTTATCGAACACGTGACACAAATTCGTATTTGCCCGATTATAGGTCCCAAGTGAAAAACGTATACACATACCTTTTTGGGTAAATCTTCGAAATGGCTTCGGCAATGGCCGCCCCCCAGTCACCACCTTGCACGTAGAACTTGTCGTGACCGAGTCTCCTCATTAGCTCGACGAACAACTGACCCATCTGCGCGGGACCCATGCCGGGTCTGACGGCCGGTTCCGAGAACCCGTAGCCGGGCAACGACGGTGCGATCACCTCGAACGCGATCTCTTGCGCGTCCTGGGTCAGCATCGGGATCATTTCGTAGAATTCGACTACGGAACCCGGCCACCCGTGCAACAGAAGCAACGGCACGACGCGGACGGTGCGCATGATCACGCCCCGCACAGGTGCAGGTTTCGCGTGCACAAAGTGCACGTCGAGTCCGTAGACGCGGGTCTTGAACTGCGGTAGGGCGTTCAGGTACGCCTGTCTGGCCGTCCAGTCGTAACGGTTCGCCCAGTAGTCCAGGATCTCCGACAGCCGGTCGCTGTTGAAGCCGTACTCGAAGTTGACGTTTTCCAAAGGTTTTACCAACACTTTGGTCCTGGACAGTCGGTCTTTCAGGTCCTCGATGACCTACAACATACACGTGATCAAATAAGTATATTTTATTTTGTTCGAAAACGAACCGATTATCATTACCGAGTCCGAAATGTTTATTTGAAACGGTCGAATGTCGGTGTTTCCGCCGTCTTTAGTGCGATCGGATTCGGGTCCCCACCACACGTCTTCCGGCATGACTTCGGGTTCCACATCTCTGACGTTTTTGCGATAAGCGACCAATGCAATTATTACGGCCGAAATGGCGACAATAAATTTGCTGTTCATCATGTCGTCGGAACTCGGAACGTTTTGCGCAATTGTGTTTCGTACGCTGATGTCGATATCACTTCGGTGCAGCTACTGCCTGCAATTAGTAGTATGTATATTATATATTTTAAACACCTGTATAAGCAAGACGTAATACAGGTTTTTGCACTTTAATTTAATACCATGGGTATTATTTTGTTCGTCCATCTACCATTCTACCAATATTTAATTAACGAGCGTACCAAACTGATTATTATAAAATTAGACGGAACAAATAAGTAAATTTATTATTCAATAACGTTGATTATACATACTACCATTTATTTTCAATAATAATAGGTACAATATGGTCAGTGGTTGGTAAAATATTCATATACCAAGGTCTAAGACAGATAACGTCATTTTAATATTATGATTCAATCACAGCCCAGTGTTTTAAAATCATTATTACAAATATCGTTTTCAGAATCGATACTAATAATTAAAATTGTTGACCATATAATATATTATAACAAAACGGTTTTTATAGTTTAGAAGAATATTTTACGAATTGCATACACAGCAGTTGAACTTCATAAGAATATTGTACGTGGAACGTTTGTCTATTGAAAATGAAAATTACGTTCTTCAAGTTCTGAGTTTTAGGTTATTTTAAAAGCAAAGACAATATATAGGTATATGCAAATAATTTAATAATGTATAATTAAGTATAGCATGTCTATAAAACATCATTGTCCAGTAGATGCATTAATATTAACACAATGACATAATTATATGATAATGTATTTGTTTTTTTAACCACCAACCTATATCTCCAACTCTTGTTAACAGTGTTTGGGAAAAGAAAATTTGGATTTTTTTCGTACTGGTTATAATTATTTTGTTTTCATATACAGTTATTTATTATGATTTATGATGATCTATATTAGATTCATCGGAAGAACTACGCATGCACTATTGTTCGTAGCTGGTATATCTAAGTATGATTTAGACGTTAGTTTGCTGTGTTATAATTATTATAAATTATCGGTTGTCCTGGCCTCAATACCAAATAGCCCATTAATTAACTCCGAAGATAAGTGCTTGACTCTACCTATATTGGCTTGATTTTTATGTTTTTACACCACGGAGGCTACTTTTGCATAATTATTCATGATTAACTATATGAGAACAAAAACAGATCGGTATCCATATTATATACTATACATTATCTGTATTGATTCATATTTTATAATTTATACGATATGCTTAAACTTTAATTCATAAATCATCACTACAATATAGAAGAGGCGATTGCTATACAATTTTATTTTTACATAAGATAGGTACAATGAAGGAGTGTCGTGTTTGTGTGGAAGGAGCTTGTATTTTGCTGCAATTTTATCGAAGGTGGGATTTTCCTTACAATCAATTTTAAACGTTGTAAATAATTATCGGACACAGATTATAAATAGGTATTATAAACATACCATAAAGTTAATATTATTCTGTATTTTTTTTAATAACGAATTAGTTTTATGAAATAATTACTTTTTAAACCGGGAATGTGAGAATCAAGGATTAGGATTGTCAGGACATGCGTACAGCGAAAAATTGGTATTGTAAATTTATTCCTGTCGGTTAAAAAAAACTGTGTTTATCGCGGTGGAAGGGCTAAATATTTATTTTCCCAAAGCCCAGGTACCTATGTTTATACTTCTTCTCTGTCCGTGTTCCTTAACATCTTATGTCACTGATAAGAGGTGAAACTAGGGTGGCCATGTAAGCGATTGTAAGCTCGGCCTGAGGAAAAAAAATGTTCAAAAGGTCTGTTGTAAATTCGGACAGGATTTTTTTTTTCAGGTAAAAATTATTGACGTGTAAACTCGGCCAGCTTATAAAATAATATGCTCAGATCTTCTCATATTTAATTAATGATTATCTTATAATATTTTAGAGAACCATTTAACACTAGTAACCAGAAGGACACCACGAGGAGGTGATTTTCATTATCCACCAAAAACTATTTTGTTTTATTTTCATTTTATATATTATTATTCATAGTATGAAAATGTATTATATAAATGTAAAACCTTAAATGTAAAAATAAAAGTACAATTTATTTATGTAAAATTTGAAATATAATCAATGTTTTTTTTAGTAAAAGTCATGTATTCACTCACAGAAAGAGATTAATTTATATCGTGTCTATTATATATTTTATCGGTGAAAATTATCGGACCGAGCTTACAACCGACATACCTAATTTATGAGTCTTGGGCTTGGACTTAAAATTACTGAAATATGTATGCATTTATGCACTAAAAAACTGCCAAATATGTACAAAAAAACAAAATATGCATATTATCTAAAAAAAACTACCAAAACATGCAGAGTAAAATTTATTTAGTACTACAAATTAAAAATTAATTATATTTATAAGCATTTAATTTTTATTAGTTGTTATTATTAAATTTTCTGTTTTTTTTTATATATATTATACGTATTACGTATACTAATTTACAATATGTACGTTACACTATTACACAATAGTTTTTTTAATTTAAGCTAACTTAAAGCTGTTATCCAAAAGTACATTTTTGTAACGTGAACAATTTCGCTTTACGTACTGATGTTATTGGAGCATATTTAAAAACTTCAACCTTCAAAACTTCTTCTATTCCTTCCATAGTGTCCATTACACCGGAATGTATTTTAGAAATCTTTATCAAAGCTTAAATCCAACATTATTTTCAATTACGTTCTGAAATTTATCATAAATTTATTTTCCTACTTTTCCACTACCTGAGGCTTTCTCTAGTATTGTTGACTACTTCAATTTATTCAGACAGTTCAGATGATTCTAATTTAGTTACGTTGACTGGTAAACATCTCAAGTTGAATTAAATGTATATTACGTTTAGGCCTATATTAGGTTCAGCCATTATTCTAATACTTTTTTCGATTGAAACAGCGTCAACAGGGTTTAATTTGGAAAATACATTTTTTATACTTGTAAAATTACCAGAGTAATAAAATGCCGCCTCTAACCACGTTCCCCAACGGGTTATTATAGGAACTGGAGGAAAATAAATACCATGGGCTTCTGTTTTAAAAATCTCTAATCGAGATGGGGCTTTCAATAAATAATTTATCATTTATCTACCCGTTAAATAAAATAGTTTTTAAAAAAGTTCGAAAATGTACTGAAATATCCCGTAGTACCGACGAAAGTTATATAATGAACCCCATTTCGTCCCGTTCTAAGCCCGTTTTTCCTTAACTGTTAATTTATAGCTGATTATTCAATATAATATCTACTTACGAGTTACAACGGTTTTTTTGTATTATTGTTTCGGTTGTTTAAAATTGTTTTAGTGTAAACATAACACGCGATGTTCATTTATTTTGTATTTAAACTCCATTGTACAGGACACACGTATTATGTTATTTGAGTTGGCAAAAAGGAAAAAGTTATGTCCTGTTTAAAAAAAACCATCCACCGGACTACGCAGCACGCACGCAGTATTATTTATAAATATTGGTACTCACGCGCGATACAGGCGATTTCCTGGAAATGTAAATAAACTATGAGCCGATATTGCTAGGCGGTCAGAGGGCATGCGCGACATTAATCGTTCGAATCGGCCAAGCACCATTGTACACTGCTGTGCGGCACGTCGTGGCATCGCGGGAACGAACGTAGCGGCGGCAAACGTACAGCGAAACGCTTAACAGACGCGAGTACGTGACGAACGCCCCGCCGGAACTATCGATCTGGTCCAGGCGAAGTCGTGAAATGCTCGTTCGCGGCGAACCGTCGGGTCGGGTCGACGGCCGCGGCGGCGGGTAGCGTTTGAAAATGATTGTGAAATGTTTCTGTATTTGAAAAAAAAATTTGTTCTCGTTTTATACGAGTTTAATTTCCACGTATATTGCACTTTTATGGTAAATGGTATTTCAATAAGGATGCTCGATTTTTCAATGGAAAAAAAAACATGTCTGCGAGATATCCACTCGATAAAAAGGGACAAGAAAACAATTTAACAGGAACATTGTTTAGTTAATATAATATTATGTACCGATATACCTGAAGACTGTAGTCTACATGGAATGAATGTATTAAATAATTATATACAATATAATTAGTATAATGACGTACCTATATTCGATAAACGCATATACGTTTGAACACCAATGAGTGCAGAGTAATATATTGATAATATCATATTAAATTCTTAAGTGTTTACGGATATTTACACCATATTATAATAATTGTATGAAAATAACTCGTAAACAATTTTCTTGATATTGTAAACTTCATAACGATTACGATAATAAAGTATGTTGACCGCCAGTAACAGTGATACCTGTGTACTACCATTGATTATAGAATACATTTATTATAAAATCAACGGCATTACGTGTACCTTCCCATTTATATTATAAATTTATAAATATCCTTACGTTTAGTCACAGGCCAAAGCCTACTTTCAGCATAATTACCGGGAAATTAAACCAAGTTTCGTTATTAACGCCATAATAGCTCTACGAGGCATTTTTTCGAAAGAATAAATACACAACTGTACTAAACAAAAAAATTAAATGTTTCACGTTTTTGTAAAAATATTTCAGACTTCAAACACTAGGTATAGTACGTGTGAAACTGTGAAACAGCACTGATTACGTACGAACACCGGACGATTGTGAGATAAGAGAAAACGACGAGCAGACAGATCGAGATCGCACAATGTGTTGACCTTGGCCCACAGTAGCAGCGGACGGGCACGGGCAGAGAGCGACAACGTGTGGGCAATAATGTTGTAGAATTACAATACGAAACGCGTACAAATCGTCTACAAATATAGTATAAAAATACTGAGCCAGGATGCATGTGCGACGGAGACTGAGTTTTGTGTACGGTAGCGGCACCCTAACGACCACACGTTGTCGCATTTTTACCGAGAGGGGTGTTCGAAAGTAATACTGCATTTCGGGGATAGGCATGGATGGCCATTAACCAAACAAGTAAATTTCTCGGAAAATAAGCCAAAAAGAGCATTAACAAAAATAGATTGTCCTTAAAATAACACACAGATGAATCTCTAATAAGCATTGATTATAATGAATAAGCAAATTAATAAATGCTTATAGAATATGCAAAAATATATATATTTATATTTTCATCTCTTCTTAAATCTCTAAAATCACCAAGAAACATAGTTTTACTTTTACTTGGCAATTATTTGACTAAATAGTAAATATGAAGAACTAGAAATAATGTTACTAAGAGCTCTCACAAATGTTTTCTTAGATTTAATAATAAGTATTTTACTCCTTAGTCCATAAATTATTTAAAATATTGTTTTGAAAATATGTGTATTATAATTATTAATCAAAAAGTATTACTTTTAAGATTTTTAGTGCTTGACACTAGTACTATAATAATATATTATTACTTACATACTACTTCACACTAGGAATAGAAAAATATTAATTGAAACAAATATTAGTTCATAAAATTATGGTGATTGAAATAATATAATTAATACATCTACGTTCGTATGTTACAGACATATACTTTTTGTCATTTGATACTGAAAAATAAGTAATGTTTTATAATTCTGACTTTATAAATTATGGTGGAAAAAATGAGAGCAATAAATTTGACTACACCATTCATTAGACTATTCAAAAATAAAAAACTGCTTAAAGATAGTTCAAAATGTAATACATATTTACTATTATTTATAGATTATACATAAATAATGATACAGTATTTTTATAAATGTAACATTAGTATTTTACTATAAACTCCTTACACAAATGCAATGAAAGAAATCTAACATCAGCAAATTAAATTTTAATACTCAATATTTATAGGCAACTTGTATTTCAGCAGTAAGTACAGATTAGTATTTCCTTAAATAATAATAATTATATAAATAGTATTTTCCTAGAATAATTATAAGGTTCAGTTAGTTAATTTAAGTTTGATGTTAATGAAAACAATAATTTATAAATAAAATTTCAATATAAATCGCTTTGTATTTTAAGAGAAAATAAGAAATTGAGATTTAAAAATTGAAGTTACAGCATTAAAAATAATCCATACTTAAATAAACTCCGTTCCAAAAGAGTATATGCCAGTTCTGCGTATATCAAATGACACCCATGATTTGTTCGCCTTATTGGTGATGAACGAAAACTGGTCACTGCCTAATAATTTATCTTTTGGAATGAAGAATAGTTGTATAGATATAACATAAATACAATTTTTTAGATACACTTGTAGCTTTAAATTTAAAAAATAAATAAATGATATAAAACTGTGTTACTTCACCAGTCACTAGTCAGTCTTAAGCAAATGAGGGGGGGGCCCAAATGATCATTATCTTGTTAACATATATACAAGCAGTATGAAAATATAATGAATTACTTCTTTTTCTAAATTGTATACATCAAATGAAAAATGGTATTAAAATATAATTTAGAATTGTATTGCGTTTATTGATATAACCTTACTCATTATACTGGCCTGGTTATTAATTAAGTATGCAAAGTTTGTAATATTACATTCATCTAAAATAATATTGAAGTAAATGTATGTTTCATTAAAGAATTCTTAGCTTACATAAATTTTAGTAGAAAAATATTACAAAAATTATTCTATGAAACTGTAAATATTACACTATTTTATAAACTGATATTAATATATATATATATAAAAATTGTACATGTTTCAAAATATGAAAATTAAATCAAGACATGGAATTTTAATTATAAGTAATGAGACCATTAATGACATAACCTTAATACAGTTGTTCTTATTTACAAATTGTATTTAATGTTAGGTTTCTAAGGGTAAAAGTTTAAAATTAATCAGATAAGTCAGTAAAATCACTATCTTCACTTGTCCCATCATACGGTTCAAAAAAAACCTGTGGGTCATTTAAATTTCGTGATCTCAGTTCTCTTTTAACTCCATCAATTGTATCCTCAGAAGGATCTAATTCCGGTTCATATTCAACAGGCTCTTCTTTAATTCTAATTGGTTTCCTACATTCAATTTTAGATGTCTGTTCATTTTCTGCAATACTGCTTTTGGACTTTCCACGACGTCGTCTGATCATTGGTTTTATAGCACTACTACCTTCTTCATATATAGTATTACCCTGTTGCTTATCCTTATCACTCACTTTAATATCAGTAACTAAATTGGTTAGGACATCTTCATCATTTTTGTCTTCATCAGTTCCATTTTTCACTTCTACAGTCTTTTCTATTTTATCATTATTTAATTCTATATCTGCAGCAACTTGTTCATCATTATATTCTAATTTGTGATCATTCTGTTCTATACATTGAATCTCATCAACAACTTCTTGTTTGATACTAACTTGAACTTTATACTCGTCATTTTTTTCATTATTACATACATCATCTGATTCAACATTTTCTTTGACATCAGTATCATGTTCAGACATTTCAGTTTTGATTTTCACTCTGGACATAGAAGATTCTTCATCGCTTGATTCAGAATCATCAGATATAACTGGGCTTATGAAAGCATCAGGTTCAAAAGTATCAGATGATGACACTAATTGCATTTGCTGGACATACTTGTTGCGTTGGTTTAATATATAACTCAGCTCTTCATCTTCTTCTGCAATTTGAGCAATTTTCTTCTCCTTGGTCCATGATTCATTTTGCTGTCTCTTAAAATTTAATATCTAAAAAAACATACTCATTACTTAAAAGTCCTTCAAAAAATATATTCATAGTTGAATTACATTTACTGATTGTATTTACATGTTAAGGAATATAGGAAAATAAATTATAGAGTAAAACTCGCTTAATACACTCTTTAAGGAACCTGCTCTTTACAGCTTCTTAAGCAGGAAAACATCTGGCGTGGGAATATAAAGAAAAATAATTTTAAAATTAAAAAAAAAACAAATTTAACATTATATATATCTTAATTTTTATTAATAAAATTAACTATTTCTGTTTCCTTGAGATTCTGAGCATGATTTCTACAAATCACTCAATTATAATATTTTCCAAGTCTTTAAATTTTCACCGTTTCATTATTTCAATGAACTGTATAATACTAAATCTCATAATACAATATGAAATCACGATAAAATAAAACAAAATATATTTTGAGGAGTCAAATTTTTATAATTTCACAAATAAAAATAAGAACACTTTATCCAAGTAGATGGAGAAAAACCAAGCGTCTAAAGCGAGTTATACTGTATATTATATCTATGGATTATTATACATACATATTTGATATACTTACTTCATTATTTATGCGATCTAGTTTTTTATTAATAATATCCCGTAGATAATCTTTACGGCATCGATGTAATAATGAAGTCAAGTGATTTTTGTTCATTTCTCGTAATTGCATTAATGTCTCATCACACTTGTTTATTTCATCTAAAATTTCATCCTGATCCTAACAAATAAGATTTAGTTATAAAAATTATAAAACAAATGTATTAATTTTAAATACTTCATCAGGTTTAGCAGTTAAATTTGGTGGCTCTACTGATTGTGATACTGGTTTGGCATAACGACCCATAAGTCCCAATTTATATAATTGCTTCTTGACATTTTGTTCAGCATAAAATTCTTGGCAAACATTACTCATTTCTTGTGGTTTATCTTCAACGTCTTGCATTTAGTTAAATTAAAATAACATTATTCTGATAACGATAATTTTATACATGACAATAAAGTTACAATATATCAAATAGGGAAAGAAAAATAAAGAGCTATAAAAATAAAATATTTTAACTCCAAAAATTGCATTCAAGTTCTTAAGAATTTTGAATTATTGTAACTTAAATGTTAACAAGCATTAATAAAATATATTTACCATCATATTCTGGAAAATGTTCCTCAAGATCTTCGATAGACGTATGTGAATGTTCTAAAAGAGCAGTTACAACTCTTTGGTAGATTGGTTTGAATACATTACCATCATGACTATTTAAATAATGATAGAACAAAATAGTATTAATTTGTAGGTACGCATAAAATTGAGTAAAAAAATTTATAATATTTTAAGTAGGTAATCTTATATTTTTTGTTTCAGAAAATAATGTTTGATTACATAAATAACAAATTTGATTTCTTATGATAGAATATTAGAATAAGGCTATGGATTTTATTTAAATGAAAGTATGACACCATTTTACACCCCATTATTTATCAGTTACTATAACTAACATTTTAAGGTCTTTGTAGAAGATTAATCAAGGAGTAAAATGTATTGGTACAACATTTACTGTACAACCATTTATTACTAGTTCCTTCTAAGTGATTATAAATGGTTTCTACTATACTATAATTAAGCATTGTTATACAATATTTTACCATACTAAAAAGTAGTGGAAATGTTTAGGGTTGACAACTTAATTTTTTAGTATTGTTATAATTTTTTATAGTCTAATGAATGGTATAACACTATTATTATACAACTATTTTATAAGTTGAGAGCAACCATCAGCAACTTTACACCGATTTCTAATATTCAATCACAATTTAACTATCATATTAGCCCATTTATTTTCATCTTAAACAACCTGAACACATTTCTTTCTAAGAATACCATATCTCTTTAATTATGTTCATATTCACTCATAATCTCAAATATTCATAAACACAAACTATATTACATCATTAATTATTCTTATTAGGATTACCTTAATTAGCTTTCTTTAGTTTAAAATGTATTTCTCCATTATTTGTAACACTATTATAATTTATCTGTTGGTGGACATTAGGTACTGTTATGTAGTCATTAATAATCTTATTAGTTATTAATATTGTATTATAATTGTTGAATCGTAATGCTTTTAGAAATGGAAAAAACCTTTTACTCATGGATCAAGCAAAAACGTACTATGGAACATTACTGATTGGCTGATGATTTTTTTTGGTAAAATCAAGTGCTTTTATTATTTATTCATGTGCAAAATTTCACTTATTTTTTACAATGTATTGATAAAAACTTTTAAACGTATCCTCATGATTTTATTTTAACTATGTACTTACGCTGCAGCATTAGCTCTATTTAGTAATTCCACCACTTCAGGAGATATACGCTCAGAAAGTTTGAGTTTTTTAGACAATGGTCGCGGAGAACACGACGATTGGTTTTTTTGCATTTCTAACTCTTCTTTAGCCCAGGTTTTTGAATAATGTTCACCTAAAGGTGGCACGTCATACAAATTTTTATTGCGATCATAAGATTTGACAAGGTCTTCTAACCACTGAAAAATAAGTTACATTTAAAATATAGGAATTAATTGTGACATAAAAATTTAATTATTTCTTACATCGAGATCTACTTTCTTTATATGAGCAAGATAAGGTTCAACCATGGACCAAAATTTATTTGCTGATTCAGTTTTACTTGGTGGCAATTCCTAAAAGTACAACAGTATTATAATGTACATTTAAAATCATTATTAATAAAATTTGCAATCCTCTTACTTTGCTAGTAGCATCATATTCGACTTGTATCTTACGGCATTCATTAACAGGTGATATTTCTGCAGCAGCTCTTGGTCTCTGTAAAAATGTTGCGCATTAAGAAATAATAATTAAGTCAATTTGATCATTAAAAATTATCAAGATTCTTAATATAAGAACAATGTACATTTAATTACAAAAATAACTTCAAATAAATTTAAGCATTGTACATTTTTTTTAACTTAATTTAAATATTTATTGTTGATTAAAATTGATTAATTGAAGAGTAACTAAAACAAAACATAAATCTACTACAAGATGGTAAACAAAACTTACAATGGTAGGAAGCTTAGGATTTTTCGCTGTTCTATGTAATGAGCGAGTAAATTGCATGGACGCAAAAGTAGCGAGTTCATCTTTTATTGTATTTTTACGGATAATCAAAGAAGTTAACATTGCTTCAAGATCCCATTGAATATGGTCCAGTTCATCATCTGTCATTATATATTCAGAATCTTCTTCATGATTCAACACTAAAACGATGAAGTTAATAATGAATTATAAGGCTGTATTGCTCCTACCAGAAAATTAGTTAATGTACATGTAAGTAACGCAGAATTTTCGGGAATCACTGTAGGTTTGAGTCGAGGTAATGACAGTTCTCTTTCTTCGTTCAATTCCGCACGTTTCTTCCTGGGCGGTGGCGACGAAGACTTCGGCGACATTATCCTTTTCGAAAATGCATTACCATCAGTAGACGTACCCTCCGCGTCCGTATCGTCGGCGGTCGCCGTGCCCGGGGACGAGGGCTGACGCGGCCTCGGTCCTCTCCTCTTCGGCATGCCACGGCCGCGACCTCTCATTCCTCCGCGGCGGGTTTGTCTCCTAGAACACGGGCACGCACGTGTTACACGATATTTTTGCGCGTGCGAGAACGTGAGACACACTTACTTCGGAGACATGATTGCTTCGGTTCAGTTTTCGCGCAAAAACGGTCAGTGGTCGTACGTTGGCGTGTTCCCACTGCAGCACATCTCCCGGACGCTCCACGGATCAGTCAGCAACGTGATCGACTTGACGGCAACGAAAACGGCGCGTTCGCGTGCGCGCTAAACGCTCTGACGGCCGCTGGGTTTCCCGGGTAAAGAATAGACGGAAACGCGAGCGCGAGCGCTGTGCACGAATTACGAAATTGAAAAATACCGTTATCAACCCGTACTCGCTATCGGTCGTGAACGGCGATAACGGTCAGTGTGGCGGTTGTTGTTTATCCGTTTTCAAGTCGCCCGTCATATTAACAACTGCCGTCTTCTTCGTGTAGGCATCGCACTCGTGCGGTAATTAATAATTATCGTTAAATCTGCTGGCGGCGGTACGAGGATTAACAGAAGTTACGAATTACGAAACACTAATTCTTTAATCTATTGTGTTCGCATGCGTGCAGAAACGGCATCGGAACCCACTGAACTGATATGATAACTATATGGTTCAATGTCGGAACCGAGCAGCAAGTGTGCTAACACAACTAACCAGCGACCAGTAACCACGGTTAACAATATTATCTTTTTACCACGATCTCGATGTCGACGATTGAACTTATCTATGGATAAAACCCAGATGCTAACCTTGATAGACTCTAAAATAATAGAAATAATAGAGAACTATAATATAATAGATTCTCTAATGAGTAATGATGTCATCTATGGTGATGCTAACCAACCCGATTAGTTGTAGTGTTGTACCATTGATTATAGAATAAACCAAAGAATACGGAATATTTTATACAATCAATTGTACTCGTCGCTGACCATACCGAAGCTAGATCGCACTGAACACCACGGCGAGATTGGAAATCTAAAGACTTGTATACTGACGGTCTAATATACATAATACTGCATTTTCTAGATAATTATAAATCAAATATAGGAGTGCAAGCCAGGCCAAGTCTGCTAAAACTTTATCTGGTTTGGTATATTACACTCTTTGTAAAACCTACTATCCTATAAAAAGCATTTACGTTAAATAAAACGTTTTTACATGCGCCTATTATGACACATTCACAAAAAAACCGATTAACTCATTTGTAAATACTGCGAGCCAGAACAAAAGTGTCAGCGCCAGGTCGATTTAGTAAGTACTGAAGTACAAAAGACTGAAATACTGACCCATTGGTTGCTTTCAATAATCTATATCTATCAGTTTCTATATATATATCATCATTATATACTTCAGTAAAGCCGTGAAGGACACTTTAAGCAAGTGAAAAATAACAATAATTGAAAATATTAGTGGTCTAAAATCGGTAAACTTCTAATTGGACACTGCACTTGAAGAAGAGACTTTAATCATCCACATTTAAATATTAATTTCGTTTAAAAATCAATTTCGGTAAACCAAATAGTTGGTAGTTTGGTACTTACACCTTTTTGACCCTTATGGGTTTGTCGTATCTTGTTCCATTTTTTGAATATTATATTCTTATTATTTGTAATACAATTTATATTTAATCTTCTTAATATTAGATTTTATTAGTATTTTTACTGTTATCTACGTCTAAAACCACATATGATGCGATCTTTTTTTATTAAAAAAAATCGCGTATTTCACATACCTACATCAAGGGTATATGGATTATAGTATTATACTATGTAAAATTAATTAAATTTAAATTTTCTCCGGGAGTTTGTGTTTCTTATTACCTTTATGGTCTTATATGTTATGTATTCTTTTCGATCTTTACGATCTGGTAACGCTAGTTGAATACAACAAATTTAATCTTTTTTTATGTTTTGGGAGAAGGAGCCATCCATTGATGGAACTTCATGGCGGGTGTAGTTTGAAGTTTAGTCCTCTAAGAGGTCACGACACCATTTTCGTTTTAGGCGCTTCTGGGGTCACCTGGAATTGTGTGAGTTGACAAATCGGATATGAGAGGGTTTCGGTGGTTAGAGAGATTGGAGTGGAGACGTTTATAGAATATTTTGGCTACGTTTTGGATGGTTGGGATATTAAGATCTCTATGAAGAGTGTCATTTGAAACATAAAATGGAGCTTGAACTATTTGGCAGAGACATTTTGACTGAAAAGTTTGGATTTTGTTGGTGTTGGAGGGTTTAGATGTTCCCCAGAGTTGTATGCCGTAAGTCCATATCGGTTTAAGCAGAAGTTTGTACAGAAGTAGTTTATTTTTGACATTAACGTGTTTATATGTGAGAAGAGGACGGAGCTAATGAAAACGATTATTTAGAGTGCGACGTTTGGTTTGGATATGGGTTGTCCAGGTTAGGCGTCGATCAAGATGGAGACCTACAGTGGCGTATCCAGGGGGGTTAGGGGTTATAACCCCCCCCTCCCGAAAATTGTGAAGTTTAAAAAAAAATTGCTAAATATTCAAATACTATAATAATATAATATCATATACCATGTAAAAATAAAACACAATAATTAAAAAAAAGTGTAATTAATAACTAGTGTTTATAGCTGAATATTATATTATAGTTATCTATATATATCTATATATATATATTATCTATATATATGAACAAAAATGGTATTGAAGTATACTTCGAAACCATCCCAGACGTTTATCCAATAATATCCATACTTCTTAATATTTTCATAACACTTCCAGTGTCTACTGCCACCGGAGAACGAACATTTTCGACACTCCGTCGTTTGAAAACATACTTAAGAAATTCTTTTTCATAACCCCCCCCCCCCCCCCCGAAAAAAATTTCTGGATACGCCACTGGAGACCTATACTCCGTTTCAAAAGAGAACATACCACTTTCACGCATATCGACTGTCGGCTGTCCGCGGTCTCGAGCCCAATTTCTCCCACTCAAGCTGAACCGAGGCATCGATCGTGCACGACGGTCGGCGATCAAAACTTTAGGATGAGTATTAAGGGGCCCACGCACGATCGGTTTAACCGTACAGTTTATCACGTATGACGTCATGTCTGAGCGATAAACTGAGGAAACTGTGCGGTTCTGGCGGATTTTTACGCAGGATTTTGGCCTGAGCGAGATAGTCTACTTTGCACCGGCGCAGTTTAATCAGTTAATCGAACAGTTTGCACAGTCTTCTCTAGTCGTTTCTAGCCACGCACATCCGCTTTATTTTGTATTATTTATTTATTTTTTATTGTTTATTATATTTTTTTAATTATTCTACTACTCAACCTAATGGCAAAAAAAAAGAACAACTTTTGCATTTTATTGATGCATACAGAAGTTTAATGCCCTTCATATTTAAATCGGATAAAAAAAGCAGCAGCGTACGGTGTTTTAATTGAAAAACTTAAACCTCTGGAGCCTACTGCTGCAATTACACAACACACTGCTGCTCTCTTTTTTCGGTCACCCATTAGCATCTGCATACACATACAGTAGATCAGTAGACTGTGACTACACCGCACGAAAAAACCGAGAGAACTGTGATCATAACTGATGGAAAAACTGATGTATCCTACACATCTTCAGTTCAGATAACTGTGCAATTTACACTCAGTTATTTACACGGATAAACCGCACAGTTAAACTGATCGTGCGTGGGGCCCTTTACACATTTACACAGATTTCAAACGTGTACAATTATTTGTGATGTCTGACCGGCACGAGCCGGCCCAGGTACCGGCGATGTTTGGTGGGGGGTGCGCGCCGCCGAGCGAAAATCGGTCACGAAAGCGGTATGTTCTCTTTTGAAACGGAGTGTAGGTAGCGAACACTTTGGGAAAGCGGTAGAGGGAGGTTATTGAGGTAGATAGTTGGACAGTCTTTGTGTTTGAGAGTGAACGTACAGTGTATTGATTTTAAAATTTAATCTAAAAGTTTAAACTGGAGACCAAAACAGAGTGCCGGCCAAAAACGGTTCAGACTTCCGCCCGAGGCCCGACAGCCGAACGGGTTTCTGCCGCACGTGGTTTCCATGCTCGCCGCAGCGAAATGCTATGGCGCTCTATAGTCCATATCATGCGTTCATGTACGCCGGTCGGTGAATACTGATAACGACAAAACGCGATATTGTTGTCTGTTGATAACAGTTGTAATATTAAAAATAATAAATGTTATTATAGGACATAACGTTTTGGTTTGTAAAAAATAAATATATTGTTTTCCGATCCCGGCAGTGGCGATTAAAAATATTGAAAATAACTTCATGACCTTTCAGAGTTCCAACCGACATTACGTTTGTACAGTATACGTTAACGGTATTACTTTGAGCCTATGCAATATTAGATTTTTTTTTTCAGTTTTACCAAAACATTTCGCTGTTCGTGTGCCACCATAACTCGCCACATGGTTCTGCGGACTGTGACTAAACCTTTGGATATACATGTGTAAGTATTTGTAGACTTGTTTAAATTATTTTCTTTTGTAGGTTAACTCACTATGTAAACCATGTTTTGCGTTTTAAATTCATATCTAAGTTCATATCATACTTGTTTAGGAGCTGTTCAATATTATACACCTATTTATCCCTCGTAGATCACTTAAAATATTACCTATGAGTTCGCGCACACATGATGTATGTATAAAAAGTCATGAAGTCTGTTAATGACAATAATTAAATTTGTTTTCTTATCTAATTATAATATTCATTATTAAGTGAACGCATTTGGAAAAGTGGACATTTTTCTCTGGTGTTTGATTTAAGTGTTCATTGATTGTGCAATGAATCGGATTCAATATTTAAGATTATATTTAACCATTTATCATTGGTCACAAAGTAATTTCCATTTACTGTTATTATTGTTATTAATAGACCATGTGCGTATTATGTGAAATAAGAATAATTCAACCATAATGAACTTAAAATACTTATTAAACAAATTTATTGGAAAAAACAGGTCCTGAACCACCTTTTTCTTTTACAAATAAATTATAATTCACTAAACGTATTATACTATACGAAATAAAGTTTTTTTTAAAAAATAGCAAGAGATGATTGTCTAAATTGACAAATGTTTTCTCGTCATGTGCCAAAGTAATGTTGGCTTAATTTTACATCAGTAATTGATGTCTGCAATTTGTTGAATATTTCATCAAAATAAAGAATGCTTTATTTTTAACATAACATTTATCATTGAAATTTTGAATAATAACTGATTATTAAACGTATTTATTTTACAGTTCATAAAAAACAAAATAATACTGCATTATATTTTATATAATAATGTTACTGATAGGAAGTCATTTATTACCTAACCATTTCCCACTCATGTTCTATATCTATGTTATATGTGTTTTAATGGATACAACCAATTTAAATCTTTTAAAAAAAGTTAATCTATAATTTAACAATTTTCTTAAATTAACTTTATTTTTAAACATCATTTAAATTTGAAATGCATGTTAATAGTAACATTTGTTTTTTTTTGTCTATGGAAATCATTGTACTATTTACGTAACTTAGGCATATATTATGTAATCATTATTTTGAAATTTTTATTGAAAATATTTCATATTTGTATTTTGTTTTAAATCAATGTTAAGCTTAAAATTTAATTTTTTTTTTTTAGATTATATAAAATTGAATTGTAAATAACCATAACTTGTACATAGGCCATGAATGTTACAACTTACAATATTTTAAACTTTTTCTTTAATATCAATTTTTCATTTTCAGTGAATTATAGTCTGAATACATTCAAATTTATTAAAAATTATGATGGAAAATGCTATGAAATTTGACGTGATTGCTTCTTGTAGTACATCAAAAGCACGAACAAGTCTTATGAAATTACCGCATTATACTGTAGAAACACCTATTTTTATGCCAGTTGGTACCAAAGGAGCAGTTAAATCTGTTTTACCAGAACAGTTGGAAGATATAAATTGTCAAATTATTTTAGGAAATACATACCATTTAGGATTGCGTCCTGGAATCGAGTTGTTGAAAAAAGCCAAGGGACTTCACAACTTTATGGGTTGGAAGCGTGCTTTACTTACAGATTCAGGAGGTTTTCAAATGGTCTCATTAGTACATATGGCGGAGATTGATGAACAGGGTGTTAATTTTGAATCGCCCTATGATGGTACAAAATGCTTATTAACTCCAGAGAGATCTATTCGAATACAAAATGCAATTGGTGCTGATATTATAATGCAGTTGGATGATGTTGTGGCTACTACTTCAAAAGATGACTCGAGAATGGAAGAAGCTACATACAGAACAACTCGTTGGTTAGATCGCTGTTTAACTGCTCACAAATATCCTGAAAAACAGAACATATTTCCAATCATCCAAGGAGGTCTTATAGAAGATTTAAGGAAGCTGAGTGCCAATTTACATTTACAAAGAAAAGTAAATGGTTATGCTATTGGTGGTCTCAGTGGTGGAGAAGCTAAAGATGATTTCTGGAAAATGGTTTCACTATCTGCTCAATTATTACCATGTGATAAGCCCAAGTATGTAATGGGAGTTGGATTTGCGGTAGATTTAGTAGTTTGTTGCGCTCTAGGAGCAGACATGTTTGATTGTGTATTTCCAACTAGAACAGCTCGATTCGGTTGTGCATTAACTGCACATGGTCAGATTAGTTTAAAAAAAAGTAAATACAAGATGGATTTTGAACCTCTTGAAAAAAATTGTATTTGTTCAACGTGCAAAAGGTATACTAAAGCATATTTGCATCAAATTGTCTGTTTGGAATCAGTTTCTTGTAATTTATTGACAGTGCATAATCTTACTTATCAAATGCAGTTAATGAAATCCATTAGAGATAGCATTAAAGAAAATAATTTTCCAGGATTTGTACAGGATTTCATGTTAAGTATGTATCCAAAGAAAAACTATCCCCAATGGTGTATTGATGCATTTCAATCAGTAAAAATAGAATTGGTATAGTAGTTGTTAAATATTGTTAGTAATTGAACTGTAATTTGCGTAAAGTTGAAATTAAATTATTATTTTATTAATAAGTATTTAAAATCATTACAACAGTTACTTATTAGTCAATAGTATTAACTTCTCCATCATCAGTAAACATTACTCACATGATTGTTAATAATTTAATTTAATTATTAGCTTATAAAATCCTACTTTGTATGTAACATTATTTTTACAATATAGAAATTAAAACCAGTTGTAAAAATTCTGATTCTGGTCAAATGTACATTTTAATGTATTGAATTCCTATGTAGTTTGTATTAATTCAAACAATCCAGTATTTAATATTATATATTTATTCATGATTTCTAGTCTTAACTATGTAAAGTTCCTCGAGAACATAATAATAAAGTACATTGTAAATCAATCATGTATGTATGTATGTAAAGTTCCTCGAGAACATAATAATAAAGTACATTGTAAATCAATCATTAGTCTAGAATACAAATCAACAACAAATTAAACATTCAAGTATTTGTATAATTATATATAGATAAATTTTCAATTTTTAAACAGGCATTATTATATTAGTTGTACAAAAAAAAAAGCATCTTAATTTAATATAGTATAATTATAGTTGTATCAATGCACATAAGTAAATTAATAGTCGACGGTTTTCTTATTATATTCATTTTTTTTTTATTACTTTAAGACGGACACTTCTACACACACTAAATATTTAGTATAAAATTACAGTTTTTTTTTTTTTTGCTTAAATATAATATGCATTAACATATAAAAGTTTAAACATTAAAATTAGTATTTAAGGAACAGAAATAATATTTATCCATTTTATAAATCTCTATAATATTAAACTAATATGACTATAAGATTTTTATTTGTAACACAATTTTACTGAAATATCTTAACTCGCGTGTTATTATTTTACATTACCTTGAAGTACGATGGTATAACTTTTAGAACAGTTAAACAATTTAAGACATGCTTTTTGATAAACTAGCTTTTTCTTTCTAATCATAAAAATGGCTTACGAAAGACTGACTAAATGTTAAATCTCTATGGTTATTATGTATTTTTAATAATTTAAAATTTTCATTTTTAAATTAATAAACATTTTGTTATGATTTTTGATGTTGCTGTGAATTATACATCTGATTTTTATTTTGTCATACTTCTATTTTTATATATATATATATATATTATAAATGCAAGAGATTATGTTCGAAGAGGTTACTTAAAAGTTATTAATGTCTTCCTAACGTTGAATAAAATAATGTTTGAGCGAAAAAAAATATGTTTTATGTTTATTTACATTTTATGTAGATAGTATGACATTGTTAAAAATAATTACCCTTTTAAAGCAAAATGTCAATTTCAAAAATCGTTTTGTTCTACTGTATCACAGATTTAGATTTTAAACAATACATTTAAGTTACAACTCTCAAAATTACTAATATTTAAAAAAAAACGCTTTACTAGGAAATCTGGTGTTGAAAATTTCCAGTCGAAAATATATTGTGGTCCCATTATTATTTCACGAGATTTATGTTTACGAGTTTTATTTTATTTTGTAATTACAAAATAAAATGTAATCTGCCACGAGTAAATCTGAACAAAATGATATGTAATAAATGAAATTTGCTTTATAAGTATTTAAACAATCAATAAACTGTGAAAGAAAAGTGGTAGATATTGATTATAATTATAAATTAAAATTATAAATGCATAAGAAAACAAATCACCTTAGTTATACATAACTTGAAATATTTTAAGTGCAAAGGGGTCATAGTATAGATTTATTTTGTATTACAACACATAATTTGGGTAACTCTATATATTTTATTAATACATATTATTTATTTTTCGATTAAAATTTTCATAGTTATACATATCAAAATTGACACATATATTAGTCTTAAATTGGTTGTTTTGATTGGTAGATCATTTTAAAAAATCCTTACCGATTTATACTGTTTGTTTACCTATATTTATAATAATTACTAAACACAAACATTGTTAATTTGAATTATCTACTTTATATTTGTATATTATTATAATTTATTAGTAAAGTTGCTATAAAAGGGTTTAAAGTCTTAGATATAAATTATTATTCTAATATGCACATTTAATAGTTTGTTATAATATTTAAGTTATATATACTTTTAAATTGTAAACACAACAGTAGATATTCAATTAATCTTATTTTATGAATATATAGTCATATAGATAATATATTATGTTCTACTGTTTTAACATTAATACTTGTATGTATTCCTCATAGATTTATGTCACTCAACTTTTACACCACATATGCATTATGCATGTTACCTTATGATAATTTGTTCCTCTAAGTTAATGATTTTGAAATAAATGGAATTTTGTTATTATAATAACACTTAGTATTTACATAATTACATAAAAAGACATTTTGTTCAAAAGTTTTTTGTATATACTTATGAAAATAAACGGCTTTTTTCCCTCTCAAAATAACTTGTTCTCTTGTTTTTGTATGGTTTTTGAAATAAGTGTCTCTTATTTACACATGATTTACATACTTTCATCGGGTGTAAGCTTTGGTTTTAAGAAGTAAATACCGTAGGAAGTACGACCACACGCTTATGAAAGGTCCTATCAACTGTAATGAAAACATTCAAAACTCATTTAAGGGATTTTACCGATATTGGGTATATATAATCGATTTATCATATCCATTTTCAAAGGCGAACATGTACTATAACATTATATTCCAGTATAATATGAATTACTTTCGTTCTACGTATAAGTTTTCGTTGTACCAAACATATTACATGGGTGCAAGCAAGTAGGTGTCTAGGTCAAACTAATTTTTTTCCCAGAGAAAAGGATACGTTACCTTGTCCAAAATATTATTTTGATTGCGTTAAACAATTTCTCAGTAATCTCGTCTATAATGTTTCGAACGAAAAAAATGTCATACCACTCGACAAGCCTTACAATTTGCCCACGAGGAAGCTTTAGAGTTTAAATAGGGTTAAGTTGTAAACTGGCATACTGAACCCCCTCAACATAGTAGCGCTGATGTGTACCGACGTCTGACGCACAAAGTATGTGAAATGAGTCTATTGATTCGGAACACGCTCGTTGTAAACGCTAATTTTTATAACGACCCACGGTTTCATAATGTTTTAATGTTGCGCGATCGTAATATAATCGAATAAAGCTCAACACAGTAAAGAATAAACACCGAAGAAAAAAATGTACAGCAACACACGGCGTACGTGTATCGTTTGTGTGTAGTTAGTGTGTTCATCGGTTATATTATGTTCACGTAATATTACTGTAGGCATTGTTTTTTTAGTGCACTGTTATTTATCTATATTATTACGTAAATGCGGCGGCGCTGGACGATTATTGATGATCGTAATAGACAATACGTCACGCAAGCCGGATACGGTGTCGAAATAACTATTGTAAAACATCATATTATTTTGAACGTATACTGGCGTTACCTAGGTACGAACTTTTTTTAAAATTTTCTACCTCAAGCGAACTCGTCGCATGCAAAGCGGTTCCCAAACTATGAGTCGCAAGGCCTTAACGGGGGAGAAAAATTGAATACATTTAGCTTAAGACCATTTTGTCATACATCTAAAGAGTAAAAGTATTTGAGTGTTAACGATTCGATTGATTATTGTAACACGCGTCTTGTATGTATTCGTTGGAGACGAATTGTGTAAATATATTTTTTGTCGGAAGGCTAGAAAAAGTTTGGGAACCGCTGGTCTAACAAAAAAATTGATTTTTAAATTAATGAGCGAGATAGCATATTATACTCGTATTATAAGTAAAGTGAATTCGGCATTTGAAACTCCGTAAAGCGAAAGCATTATCAGCTTCCGCGGAGTTTCGACTCATTTGAACGTATAATCAAACGCACATCAAACAAAATTTATATGAGTACCTATTGTAGTGCGTCGTGCATTAAGGTCTTAAAGTAACCTTAGTCTTCAACAGGTGAAAGCGAAAAGAGGCTTCGGTGTTATATTATAATTACAGTCGAGTCGGCGAATGCGGCAGCGAAAGACTGCGTGCTGTTTGCCATCCCGGACCATAACCGCGCGTACCTCTGTGGGTTGTTTATAGCTTATGTTTTGGAACTTATTTTGATATTATTATTACTGCTTACGTCTACATTGCTATTTAAGCCTATTCGTATTATACAGTTATTACGCTTATTATAATAACGTGAACGCGTATCGTTGCTGTTTATTCACTATGTCGGTTCTTGTGGCCGCCATTATAAGGAAAAGCCTGTTCTT